>OU343224.1:204716208-204991126 GCA_910596185.1 Chrysanthemum makinoi
CCTTTTAGACTGCAAAAGCATCTGAAAACACTCAGAAATGCATCAAAATGATAAAAATATCACAAATCAGTGTTTTATGTGTTTTAAATGCCAAAATATCAAAATCAGATGAAAAACGTATCAAGTTTTCATAATTGGCAATTTTAGTCTCCCAAGTTTCAAAAGTTGTCAAAAACAGTCCTTGGTAAATCAAAATAAAACAAAATATCATTCAAGGTCCCTGAAATATTCTAAGTTGTCAAAAATGGTCCTTGAATGAATCTTTGGTCAAATGGCAAAAAAAAAAAGGTCCCTAAAGTTTGAAAAGTGTCATAAATAGTCCTTGGATTTATAAAAAAGTGAAAATTGTCAAATGTGGTCCTTGTACTATTAAAGAATGGCAAGATTGGTCCTTGTGTGAACTTTGGAATAATGGCAGTTTCAGTCCTTCAATTTTCAGAAAATTGCAAAATTGGTCCTTATATTACTACTAAACCAAACGGATCCCTTTTTATATTCAAAATCTAATCCAAGCCCAACAAACAGCTGGCCCAAACCCACACACAAGCCCAAACCCAAACGTGGACCTTGACCCTTGGACCTTGAACCCCTGAGCCAGTCCAATATCGTTTTTGAACCCAGTCAATACCCAATTGTGAACCCCCGTTAATTATTAAAACCTCGGTCAAAAAGTCAAAAACCCGTCATTGTTCATCCCTTACCTCCCATTCGCGCCAAAACCAGAAACCAGAGTGGTTTCTCACCACTTGCTTCTACCACCTTTACACTGTCTTCCCAGGTTGTATACCAACCCCCCTCCACCTTCACAATATCCCAAATTGCATTAATTGAAGAAACCTGCTTAAGACTTTTTTGGCGCCAATTTTCCAAATGGACGAATATGATGAATTTTGAGGATCCAATGGCTGGAAAGAGGTGGGAAAGTCTCTGAGATGTCGACTAGAGTCAAAAAGATCTTTATAAAGAGAAGAGGAAGCAATGTGGGATGGTATCTAGTGTAACTTAGTTTAATGCATGTCGTTTTAGTTAATTTTCAATTTCAAGTGTAATTTTAAGCTTTCAAGTGACTTGTTTAAGTATTTCCAGTGTATTTGAAACTTTTTCAATAAGCAATTTACATTTTCAAGTTCCATTTCAGTTTATGCAAATTTTCCTTGTTCAAAAATCTCATGAAAGTTCGAATGTTGTTTTTAGTTATTATCTTGGACTCATAAGATCATATAAGCTCCTAGATAGCTTCTAAAAGCTATTAGATACTTTAAAACTCAGTTTAGTATAAGAAAATCAAAAATACCAAAAATACCACAAAAATTAGTGAAAAAATCAAAAATCATTGAGAAGATGATCAAAAAGCTGGAGCAGGGTTGATTGTGGATGGCCTTGGTTTAGAGCTTCTTGGGAAGCTATAGGTTGTGGTCTTGTGCATCAGTTCTCAGTTTTGTGCTTGGACTCATCTTGTAAGCAATTTCTCAAAATTTTGCATTTCATAGTTTATCTGTGTTAAGTGTGTTAATTTTGACTTAAATCTGTCTAAATATAGTTAGTACAACTTAATCTATAGCTTTATTGGCTTAAAAGTTTGTTTTAGTGTTTAAAGCTTCTTAACAGTTTTATAAAGGACAGTTTGGATTTGCTTGTTTAACTGTGGTAGATCTTGTTTGTGTTGTTGTTTGTACTTGTTTTGTATCACATTAGTTCCTAATTACTCAGTCAAGTCATAAAAACCAAGCCTTATTTGAGTAAAAGTCAAAATCACTTCTTATCTTCAATTTCTTGTTCACTGTCATAATTTTGATTTCAAAAACTCATCTAGACATTTCATTAGTTGTTAAAATAGCTTAAATCAATCTTATTATAGTCTAATACGACATATTCAGTTAATTAGAGGTGATAAAAATTCATTTAAGCAACTTAGTTCATTTCTTTAAAAAGTCAAAATTTTCAGTTTGGTCGTTTTTTAATAAACTAGATTATTTTCTATAGGACTTACTGTTAAGCTTTAAGATTTGAGCTTTTGGAATAGTAATATTCAACTGCTTATCTCTGTCATAATATTTTTTATATTTTCTATATAGCTTTTTAAACAGCTTAAACCTTAGCTTCTTTTAAGTGCCTTTTCAAAAATGTGCCCTGTGCACAATTATATGGTCATTTTCACAAGCTTGTCACAAGCTCATTAGTTAACCTTAGCTTGTGAGTTTTAGCTTTTTGTGAGGCTAACCAGGCCATCTTAATGTCCCAAGCTTATTTTTCCACTTTTCACTTATTTGGTAGGGTACTGCAAGTAACTTGTACTTTGTCCCATTTCTGTGAAAAATAGATAACCAGTGAACTGGTACCATTTTAATAAGCTCTTCACAAGCTTATCAGTTGTCCCCAGTGTGTGAGCTTTGGCTTTTTAGAAAGCTCACCAACCCAGCTTGTTGACTCAGTCTTTGTTTTAAGCTTTTGAGCTTATTTCTTTAGCTTAATTTGGCTTAGAGAAACCTTGCGGTGTTTGATTGTTTGGTTTAACATAAGTGCTTATTTTCTTATTTCCATCTTTTCAGTATGCTTCTTTGTGTCTTTTAGCTTCATTTGAGTAGCTTGTAGCTTGTTTTATCTTATTTCAGTTTTGGTTTCAGCTTGAAAGCTTATTTGAGCTTAAAAATAAAAAATAAGCCAAAACCTTCACTGTTGAGTTTTTAAGCATTCAAATAGCTTATTTTTAAGTTTAAAATTTTTTATCTTTATTAAAGTTACTTAATATAAGTAGTATAATAGTTTTCAAAAATAAAAACCACAAAAACATCATTTTTAAAATAGTGATAGCGTTTATTTAATAGAATTTAGCTTTTTGATTTTTCTTTTCAGCTTATTATTAAGCACTTTTAGTTTTTATAATTTTCTTAGTTTTCTGTTATCATAGGATATTTTTAGAAAAAGTTTCATAATTTTCCTAGCTTGTTTAGTATTTATTAGAATTTTTTAAATAGTTAAAATTATTAAATAATTAGTAAAAAAAATAATAATAAATAAAAAGCATAAAAAATATCTTTTCAGTTTTAAAATTAGTTTTATAATATTTTAGATTTTCCTAAGTCATAATTTCATTTTTCTAGCTTTATTTCCTATTTTATTATATTTTAGGGTATTATTAAATAGTTTAAAATAGTTTTTAATTAATAATAATTAAATAAATAGTTATAAAAATAATTTTCTTTTTCCAATAATTTTCTTTTATTTTTAGGATTCCAAAAATATCATTTTCATATTTGTAGGTCTTTTATTTCTTTAAACTCACTTTTTATTTGGTACGTTTACGTAGTTTATTAAACGTACGTATTTACGTTTATCTTATCTGATTGTTGTGCTTTACAATTCTGTATCCATATCAATTCCAATCAATCAGTAGTGTAAGTATCCATCAAAATCCTTACTGATCACTATCCTTAGTGATTATTCGACATCTGAAAGTTTTTTAAACACCATTCAGTCTCCGTGGGACTTAACGACCTGTGGAAACACTATACTCTCCAGATCTTAATTGTATTATTTCTGAGCTGTTTGAAGTTTATTACGGTTGACCATTCACAAGTGGTTAGCTTGTGTGATAAAACTTGACGGTTCTGCTTCAATCAAAATTTTGGCGCCGCTGCCGGGGAGGCTTTAGCGTGTCTTAAACCTTTTCAGACCCGTACTTGCACATATACCACCATTTGTAAACAGTTTTTTTAAGATATCAAAAAGTTCATTAACACTTTTCCTAAAGTGTTAACAACACCAAAAAAATATAAAACATCAAAACAATCGTAACGTTTTCTATCTTGTATTTTCTTTAAGGTGATTCTTAAAGAGGTACGATTTGGTTAAACGAAACGATACCAAAAATATTGTCCAAAAGTTTTTAAACCCTTAGCACAAATCCATACCTACGTCTTTTCAGTGGTACTTAATAAATACATAAAAATCAACCACCGCAAATCAAGGCAGTACACCTACCAACTGGGGGTGTGAACATTAATAAGTTCTCGAACAACAGATCAAAACTTGCCTTTGTGTCCTTGTGATTTGGTGTACCTTTTTCAAAGAAGCCATTTCATTTGTGATTATTGGTTAAGTTCACTTGTCGTTTTGCCTCGCATTTGTTTTGAAAATTGATTTTTAAACTTAGTGCATGCACACTCGTTCTTCCAGCTCTACAAGTCCACTTTCTGAGCTTGCAAATATTCCTCGTAGACGTAGAGGGCGTTCTGCTCCTTCACCGTAGACCGAGGAACATCTACCACCACCACCCCTGCGTAATGGCGGAATACAAACCAATGAATGAGCTTCTCAAGCACCCATCGAGGGTTCTGGAGATGCTATTGTTGTCACCATCGTGGTGATACCTTTGAGCTCAAAACGGGTTGCTTAATCGGTAACCCAAAGCCAATTTTATGGTTTTGAGTGGGATGATCCTCATGCACATATTCGATGGTTTAACAAGATTGCATCTACCATCAAATACAAGAATGTCCCACATGAAGCAATTAAGCTTCTTCGGTTCCCATTCTCTCTAGAGGGACAAGCCCGGAATTGGCTTGAGAAACAACCCCTCGTTCCATTGAGACATGGGAGGATCTAGTCACCAAGTTTGTTAACGAATTCTATCCTCCATCCCGAACTACAAGTCTTAAGAATGAGATAATGAAATTCTCTCAAAGATTTGATGAATCATTCGGGAGGCATGGGATCGTTACAAAGAGTTGCTCTGCAAGTGTCCGCATCATGGTTTTACCGAGTTAATGCAAATGGATACTTTCTACAATGGTCGAACCGACTAATCAAGACTCTTTAAATGCCTCCGCGGGAGGTAATTTCTGAGCAAGACCACAAAAGAAGCCTTGCAAATCATTGAAAACAAGTCCCAGGTCCGCCCTTTCGAGCAAGACATATCGTCTCATCTATCTTTGGACCTTCTACTTTATCTCCCGTGAGTACATCTAGCACCGATGCTAAGATTGACAAACTCACGGATATTGTTCAAGCTTTGGTTCTTGCTAACCAAAAGAAAGTCACTTTCACACAGACACCATCACATGGTGAAGTGAAGAAAGTTGAGGTTTGTGTTACTTGTGGTGGCCCTCATGCATACTACAACTTGCTACGCCACCGATGGTAGTCCATTTGAAGCCAATGCTATAGCCAGTACTTCACATCAGGGAGGTAATCAATACCGTCCTCAAAATGAACCAAACTACCGTGCTAATACTTATCAGGCACCACCCGGTTTTAACCAGAATCCTAACATACGAATCAGAATCAACCTAGAATGAACCAAGGTTATCAAAACCAAGGTAATATCTATCCCGGACCAAATCAAGGTTTCCAACATCAAGGGAACCTTAATCAAAACACTTTCAATCGAGGGAATCAATTTCAGGGAAATATGAATCCTAATCAAGGGAATTTTCAACAACAAGGCTATAATCAGAACATCGACCTCAAAAATGTCCTCCCGCATCCTCCAGTATCAACATCGATGAGCTTTTAAAGCAATTCATGAAGTCTCAAGAGACAAACAGTGTTGATAAGTCGGATCGCTGAATTAAAGAAGTCTTTAAATGATCAACCCTCGGGCTCGGGAAAACTTCCGAGCAACACGATCGCTAACCCGAGGGACGATGCAAAGGCGATCACAACCAGAAGTGGTGTTTCATACGATGGACCCGCTATTCCTACTACCTCTTCTTCTTCTTCTCTCCCGAAGGTAGTGGAAAGTGAACCTGAGGCAACAAAGGACAAGGAACTTCCTACTAATAACGGAGGAACCAACGATGTCCAACCTCAAGTTGTTCCGAAACCCAAATCCAATCCAGGAGTTGTTTTTGAACCTCCAGTAGTTCCCGTTGAAAACCCCAAATCTAAATCTTCTATTCCTTACCCATCACGTTTGAATGAGCAAAAGCTCCGCGAAAAAGCCAGTCATCAAATGGACAAATTTTTTCAAATTTTCCAAGAACTACATTTTGACATAAGCTTTGCGGATGTTATCATGCTGATGCCCAAATTTGCATCAACTCTCAAACACATGTTAAGCAACAAGGAAAAGCTGTTTGAGATGGCAAAAACTCCTCTAAACGAGAACTGCTCTGCAGTTATCTTGAAGAAGCTTCCTGAAAAGCTTGGAGATCCTGGAAAATTTCTCTTACCTTGTGTATTTCCAGAAATGGTTGAATGCTTTGCCCTAGCAGATCTTGGTGCAAGCATCAATCTGATGCCTTATTCAGTATGGAAGAAACTTTCTCTTCCGGACCTTACTCCTACATGCATGACTCTCAAGCTTGCAGATCGTACAATATCCCGTCCTCTTGGCATTGCCGAGGACATATTTGTGAAAGTAGGAAAGTTCCATTTTCCAGCTGACTTTGTGGTTGTTGACTTCGATGCCGATCATCGGGTTCCTCTCATTGTTGGACGAGGATTCCAGAGAACGGGCCGTGCTCTCATTGATGTATTTGAGCAAGAAATCACATTACGTGTTGGTAATGAATGCACCTTTAACCTTGATCAAACTTCTAGGTACTCCGCAAACTATGATTCTGAATCGGTTAACCGAATAGATATCATTGATGTTGCTTCAGAAGAGTACTCTCAAGAAGTTCTTGGTTATTCTCATAATTCTGTGAGTGGGGATCCCACCACATCTTCTCAACCTATCATAGCCAATTCCTTACTCCTTTTCTCACTCCGTTTGAGGTAAGCGACTTCATCTTGGAAGAGATTGAAGCATACTTGGCTAGTGATTCTGTTCCATGGGAAATTGATCACGCTCCAATTGACATCGAGGGGACATACTTCTCATTGAGAAGTTGCTTAATGATGATCCATCATCAGCCCCTCACACTAGTGATTCAATTCGGATGAGATTAATAACAATGAGATTGATCTGGAGGGAGATATTCTTCATGAAAAGTTGTTAAATCAGGGACACTTCTCCTCCCTCCCATCCATGAACTTCATAACAAGGAAGTCAAATCTGTTGAAAACTGAAGAATTTCCACAGGTTGAACTCAAAGACTTACCACCTCATCTCGAGTATGCATTTCTTGAGGGTGATGATAAATTACTCGTCATTATTGCTCGAGATTTGAGTAAAGACGAAAAATTTGCTCCATAAAGGTCTTGAAGTCACACAAGCAAGCAATTGCTTGGAAAATCTCCGACATTAAGGGTATCAACCCTGAGTTTTGTACTCACAAAATCTTGATGGAGGATGACTTCAAACCAAAGATTCAACATCGAGAGGCGAGTAAATCCAAAAATCCATGATGTTATTAAACAAGAGGTTCTCAAACTTTTTGATGCAGGATTAATTTACCCGATCTCGATATTCCTTGGGTTAGCCCATTCATTGTGTTCCTAAAAAGGGTGGCATAACTGTTGTCACAAATGAAGATAACGAGTTAATTCCAACTCTTCTGGTTACGGGATGGCGTGTTTGCATTGACTATCGCAAGTTGAATGGCGCCACCCGAAAAGACCATTTTCCTCTACCCTTCATGGACCAAATGCTTGAGAGATTAGCGGGGAATGAATACTATTGTTTCCTTGATGGTTTCTCGGGTTATTTTCAGATCCCCATTGATCCAGGATCAAGAGAAGACCACATTCACCGCCCATACGGAATTTTGCCTACAAACGTATGCCTTTTGGCTATGTAATGCTCCTGGCACGTTCCAACGATGTATGATGGCCATTTTCCACGACATGATCGGGAAACAATGGAGGTGTTTATGGATGACTTCGGTTATTGGTATTCGTTTCAAACATGTCGCTCCCATTTAGAAAAAATGCTTCAAAGGTGTGAAGACACCAATCTTTGTCTAAATTGGGAGAAAAGCCACTTTATGGAAGGCATAGTACTTGGCCATAAGATTTCCAAAAATGGGATTGAGGTTGATAGAGCAAAAGTCGATGTTATTGCTAAACTGCCTCATCCTACTACCGTCAAAGGTATTAGGAGTTTTTTAGGTCATGCCGGTTTTATCGCAGATTCATACAAGATTTTTCTAAAATCGCCGGCCTATGACCCATCTTCTTGAAAAAGATGCTCCTTTTATCTTCTCACTGAGTGCATCAAGCTTTTGAAACATTAAAGAAAAAGCTTCTGAAGCACCCATTCTCGTTGCTCCGTGGGATTTACCTTTGAGCTCATAATGCGATGCAAGTGATTTTGCTATCGTGGGTCCTAGAACGTAGATCCAAGCATTTTCAGCCTATCCACTAAAGCAAACTATGGTGAAGCTCAAACCCATTACACCACCACAGAAAAAGAGCTACTAGCTGTGGTGTATGCATTTGAGAAGTTTCGGCCATATCTAATCTTGACCAAATGCGTGGTGTATACGGATCACTCGGCTCTCAAATATCTCTTTGCAAAACAAGATGCAAAAGAGATTGCTCCGTTGGGTTCTCCTCCTGCAGAATTTGATATCATTATACGTGATATAAAGGAGAACACAGGCTGGCGATCATCTGTCCCGTCTAGAAAACCCTCACCAGATGTTTTCGAGAAAAATAAATGAAACATTTCCTCGAGGACACTCAATGCGGTTTCTTTTACGTGGAAACTCTACACCCATGGTTTGCTGACTTCGCAAATTACCATGCGGGTAACTTCATAGTGAAAGGTATGTCGACCCAACAGAAGAACAAATTCTTCAAGGATGTTAAACATTACTTACGGGGCGACCCTACTTATTCAAAAACTGTGCGGATCAAGTCATCCGACGGTGTGTTTATGGACAGGAAGCTATGGACATTCTCAAAGCTTGCCATGCTTTGGACCCACCGGGGCCATCATAGTCCAAACTACACGCCAAAAGGTGTTTGATTCGGGTTTTATTTATTTACAAGGATGCCCACAAATTTGTCAAAGCATGTGACGCTTGTCAACGTCACGGAAATATCTCACAAAGAAATGAAATGCCGCAAAATGCCATTCAAGTTTGTGAGATCTTTGACATCTGGGGCATTGACTTTATGGGGCCATTTCCATCATCTCTAAACACAAATACATACTTGTGGGCCTGTGACTATTTGTCAAAATGGGTTGAAGCGAAAGCTTTACCTACTAATGATGCCGAGTAGTTGTGAAATTCTTAAAATCTCTTTTTGCTAGGTTTGGAACTCCACGAGCTATAATCAGTGATCGTGGTACACATTTCTGTAATGATCAATTTGATCGTGTCATGCAAAAGTATGGTGTTACCCACCGTCTCTCTACATGCACCACCCCCAAACAAGTGGGTAAGTGGAAGTTTCCAACCGTGGTATTAAAAGAATTCTAGAAAGGACGATGGGCTAAAAGGTGCATCCTGGTCGGATAAACTGGATGGCGCACTCTGGGCCTTCCGTGCCTTATAAAACACCAATCCAGTGTGTACTCCATACAAGCTAGTGTCACGGAAGGCATGTCATCTGCGATTGAGCTTGAGCACAAAGCATACTTGGGCCTTAAAACATGCCAACCGATATTAAAGTGGTGATCACTGAAAAGTTCAAATGAATGAACTAAATGAACTTCGTGATCAAGCATACGAGAACTCTTTAATCTACAAACAAAAGACAAAGAAGATTCATGACTCCAAAATCAAGAACCGCGTTTTCAACGTTGGTGATCGAGTCCTTCTTTTCAATTCAAGATTGAAGATATTCTTGGGAAAGCTCAAGTCCGTTGGTCGGTCCATTTACTATTTCTAAGGTTTATCCTTATGGTACCATTGAGTTATCTCAACCCGATGGTCCAAATTTTAAAGTGAATGGTCATGATTGAAGCATTATTTTGGAGAGGACATTCCACCCATGGTTGTCCCAGATCTACAAACTTTCCCCATGAACCAATGAATCTTGGGATCGAGTCAAGCTAGTGACTCGGGAATCAAAAACAGTAGCACACCATATGGGTTTCACCCATATTTCTGACTTCTTTCTATTTTCTACCACCCTAGTGTGGGGAGTTGCCCCCTTGTTATATATAAGTACTCTTTCAATATATAAAAAATGTGTATATATCAAAATAAAATAATGGTAGTAGTATTTCCCTTTTCGTTCTATGTTTGGCATATGACTTTGAATATTGAGGGGCAATATTCATTTCTAGTGTGGGGGAATTCTCGAATTTTATCATGTAATTATACCACCGTTCCGTTTTTAATTTTTGGGTAAGTGTTTTCACTTACTCGACAAATAGTAATCATCCACCATGTCTAACCCACATAAGGATTGGCTAATCCAGGAGAAAACAGCTCTTGGTAAAGATATCTCAAATCCGTTTATGGCTTGCAATTTTCCTAAAATTGTATGGTGTTCAGCTCACCATATCTTTAACTAGTAAAAGTTGGCTAGCCCGAAGTTTATGGCTTGTGGTGGCAGATGGAAAAACCATAATAGGTAATCGACTCACCAAAGATAATATTGATAATTTATCTAAGAGTTGGCTAGCCCAGAAGCAACGGCCGGTAAAGACAAATCATATCCGTTGAAAGCTTATGATTTGCTCAAAATCATTTGGTTATCATTGTACCAAGGTTCTTACTTGGACTAAAACAATTGGCTACTCCAGAAGTGATGGCTTTTGGTAAAGAGTTCTTTAAAATCCATTAAAGTTTCAAAACATTGCTAGGGACTAGCAATATCTTAGTGTGGGGGATTGATGAGTCTCTAAATACTCATCATTTTTGTACCTTTTAGTGCAAAGCATCGAAAACACTGAAATGCATCAAAATGATCAAAATATCACAAATCAGTGTTTTATGTGTTTAAATGCAAAAATATCAAAATCAGATGAAAAACATATCAAGTTTGCATAATTGGAGTTTTAGTCCCCAAGTTTCAAAAGTTGTCAAAACAGTCCCTGGTAAATCAAAATAAAACAAAATATCATTCAAGGTCCCTGAAATATTATAAGTTGTCAAAAATGGTCCTTGAATGAATCTTTGGTCAAATGGCAAAAAAGGTCCCTAAAGTTTGAAAAGTGTCATAAATAGTCCTTGGATTTATAAAAAGGTGAAAATTATCAAATGTGGTCCTTGTACTATTAAAGAATGGCAAGATTGGTCCTTGTGTGAACTTTGGAATAATGGCATTTCAGGTCCTTCAATTTTCAAAAATTGCAAAATTGGTCCTATATTACTACTAAACCAAAGCGGATCCCTTTTGATATTCAAAATCTAACCACAACCCAAACCCAAACGTGGACCTTGACCCTTGGACCTTGAACCCTGAGCCGTCAATATCGTTTTTGAACCCATTCAATACCCATTGTGAACCCCGTTAATTATTAAAACCTCGGTAAAAAGTCAAAAACCGTCCTTGTTCATCCCTTACCTCCCATTCAGCAAAACCGAAACAGTGGTTTCTCACCACTTACTTCTACCACCTTTACACCTGTCTTCCCAGTTGTATACCAACCCCCCTCCACCTTCACAATATCCCAAATTGCATTAATTGAAAAAACCTGCTTAAGACTTTTTTGGCGCCAATTTTCCAAATGGACGAATATGATGAATTTTGAGGATCCAATGGTGGAAGAGGTGGGAAAGTCTCTGAGATGTCGACTAGAGTCAAAAAGATCTTTATAAAGAGAAGAGGAAGCAATGTGGGATGGTATCTAGTGTAACTTAGTTTAATGCATGTCGTTTTAGTTAATTTTCAATTTCAAGTGTAATTTTAAGCTTTCAAGTGACTTGTTTAAGTATTTCCAGTGTATTTGAAACTTTTTCAATAAGCAATTTACATTTTCAAGTTCCATTTCAGTTTATGCAACTTTTCCTTGTTCAAAAATCTCATGAAAGTTCGAATGTTGTTTTTAGTTATTATCTTGGACTCATAAGATCATATAAGCTCCTAGATAGCTTCTAAAAGCTATTAGATACTTTAAAACTCATTTAGTATAAAAAAATCAAAAATACCAAAATACCACAAAAATTAGTGAAAAAATCAAAATCATAGAAGATGATCAAAGCAGGAGCAGGGTTGATTGTGGATGGCCTTGGTTTAGAGCTTCTTGGGAAGCTATAGGTTGTGGTCTTGTGCATCAGTTCGGTTTGTGCTTGGACTCATCTTGTAAGCAATTTCTCAAAATTTTGCATGTCATAGTTTATCTGTGTTAAGTATGTTAATTTTGACTTAAATCTGTCTAAATATAGTTAGTACAACTTAATCTATAGCTTTATTGGCTTAAAAGTTTGTTTTAGTGTTTAAAGCTTCTTAACAGTTTTATAAAGGACAGTTTGGATTTGCTTGTTTAACTGTGGTAGATCTTGTTTGTGTTGTTGTTTGTACTTGTTTTGTATCACATTAGTTCCTAATTACTCAGTCAGTCATAAAACCAAGCCTTATTTGAGTAAAAGTCAAAATTTCTTATCTTCAATTTCTTGTTCCTTTTCATAATTTTGATTTCAAAAACTCATCTAGACATTTCATTAGTTGTTAAAATAGCTTAAATCAATCTTATTATAGTCTAATACGACATATTCAGCTAATTAGAGGTGATAAAAATTCATTTAAGTCAACTTAGTTCATTTCTTTAAAAAGTCAAAATTTTTAGTTTGGTCGTTTTTTAATAAACTAGATTATTTTCTATAGGACTTACTGTTAAGCTTTAAGATTTGAGCTTTTGGAATAGTAATATTCAACTGCTTATCTCTGTCATAGTATTTTTTATATTTTCTATATAGCTTTTTAAACAGCTTAAACCTTAGCTTCTTTTAAGTGCCTTTTCAAAAATGTGCCCTGTGCACAATTATATGGTCATTTTCACAAGCTTGTCACAAGCTCATTAGTTAACCTTAGCTTGTGAGTTTTAGCTTTTTGTGAGGCTAACCAGGCCATCTTAATGTCCCAAGCTTATTTTTCCACTTTTCAGCTTATTTGGTAGGGCTGCAAGTAACTTGTACTTTGTCCCATTTCTGTGAAAAATAGATAACCAGTGAATGGTACCATTTAATAAGCTCTTCCAAGCTTATCAGTTGTCCCAGTGTGTGAGCTTTGGCTTTTTAGAACCTCACCAACCCAGCTGTTGACTCAGTCTTTGGCTTTTGAGCTTATTTCTTTAGCTTAATTTGGCTTAGAGAAACCTTGCAGGATTGTTTGATTGTTTGGTTTAACATAAGTGCTTATTTTCTTATTTCCACTTTTCAGTATGTTTCTTTGTGTCTTTTAGCTTCATTTGAGTAGCTTGTAGCTTGTTTTATCTTATTTCACCTTTGGTTTCAGCTTACAAGCTTATTTGAGCTTAAAAATAAAAATAAGCCAAACCTTCACTGTTGAGTTTTTAAGCATTCAAATAGCTTATTTTTAAGTTTAAAAATTTTTATCTTTATTAAAGTTACTTAATATAAGTAGTATAATAGTTTTCAAAAATAAAAACCACAAAAACATCATTTTAAAAATAGTGATAGCGTTTATTTAATAGAATTTAGCTTTTTGATTTTTCTTTTCAGCTCATTATTAAGCACTTTTAGTTTTTATAATTTTCTTAGTTTTCTGTTATCATAGGATATTTTTAGAAAAAGTTTCATAATTTTCCTAGCTTGTTTAGTATTTATTAGAATTTTTTAAATAGTTAAAATTATTAAATAATTAGTAAAAAAAATAATAATAAATAAAAAGCATAAAAAATATCTTTTCAGTTTTAAAATTAGTTTTATAATATTTTAGATTTTCCTAAGTCATAATTTCATTTTTCTAGCTTTATTTCCTATTTTATTATATTTTAGGGTATTATTAAATAGTTTAAAATAGTTTTTAATTAATAATAGTTAAATAAATAGTTATAAAAATAATTTTTCTTTTCCAATAATTTTCTTTTATTTTAGGATTCCAAAAATATCATTTTCATATTTGTAGGTCTTTTATTTCTTTAAACTCACTTTTTATTTGGTACGTTTACGTAGTTTATTAAACGTACGTATTTACGTTTATCTTATCTGATTGTTGTGCTTTACAATTCTGTATCCATATCAATTCCAATCAATCAGTAGTGTAAGTATCCATCAAAATCCTTACTGATCACTATCCTTAGTGATTATTCGACATCTGAAAGTTTTTAAACAATTCATCTCCGTGGGACTTAACGACTGTGGAAACCTATACTCTCGGATCTTAATTGTATTGTTTTACAGCTGTTTGAAGTTTATTACGGTTGATCATTCACAAGTGGTTAGCTTGTGTGATAAAACTTGACGGTTCAGCTTCAATCAACATGCATACGCAAGTAATATTCTAATAGATTCAAGTCTAGCTACCGGTGCATAAGTTTCATCATAGTCAATTCCTTCTTGTTGATTATAACCTTGTGCAACAAGCCTAGCTTTGTTTCTAGATACTACACCATTTTAGTCATTTTATTTGAAAGACCCATTTTGGTCCAATTATAGTTTGATCTTTGGGTTTTGGAACTAGTTTCCAAACATCATTTCTACCGAATTGGTTTAATTCTTCTTGCATGGCAATAACCCATGATTCATCTTTTATTGCTTCATTTATGGTTTTCGGTTCAATGGTGGATACAAAACAAAAATAATTACTTTGATTTTGGGCTTGTGATCTTAAGGTTCTTTGATTAAGTTGTCCTATGACTTTTTCTAAAGGATGACTTTTAGATTTTTTGATGTTGACAATTTCCTTATTTAATGATTCATCTTCCTTGTTATTATTAATTTGACTTTCTATTATTTGACTTTCAACTAAGTCATCATCAACCAAAGGTGATGTCTTAGAGGGAGGTGGACTTTCGTCAAATGTTATGTTCAACGATTCCTCGACTATCATTGTTTCTTTATTTAGGACAATGTAAGCTTTACTAGTTTGAGAGTAACCAAGAAATACACCTTCATAAGACTTTGGGTCAAACTTGGTGAGATAATCCTTAGTATTAAGAATAAAGCATTTACAACCAAAGACTCTAAAATATCCTAACGTTGGCTTTTTACCTTTATAAAGTTCATATGGTGTTTTGTTTAAGAAAGGACGTATTAAGACTCTATTTAAAATATATGTAGAAGTGTCAACGGCGTTACACCAAAACTTTTGAGGAATGTTTTGTTCATTAAGCATTGTTCTACTCATTTCTTGAATTGTTCTATTTTTACATTCTACTACTCCATTTGATTGAGGTGTTCGTGGAGCGGAAAAGTTATGTGTTATACCATTTGTATCACAAAAGTTTCCAAATTGAGTTTCGTTGTCAAATTCACGACCATGATCCGTTCGGATCGACACAATTTTGATACCTAGAAGATTTTGAATTTTCTTGCTAAGTATTTCAAATTTATCAAAAGCTTCATTTTTGGTTTTCAAAAACAATGTCCAAGTAAACCTTGAGTAATCATCTACTATGACCAAAGTGTATAAGTTGCCTCCGTAGCTTCTTATAGCGGATGGTCCAAACAAGTCCATATGTGATAATTCTAGACACTTAGATGTGGACACCATATTTTTAGATTTGTGACTACTATGGGTTTGTTTACCAATTTTGCAAGCGTCGCAAAAGTGTTGATCATATTTTAGTTTTGGTAAATTTCTAACTAACTCTTTTGAAGGTAGGTTTTGTATAAGTCTTATATTAGCGTGACCTAAGCGTCTATGCCAAAGAGAAGAGCTATCGTCTAATGTTGTTAGGCAAAGTTTGTCATTATATGTTTTATCTATCTTCATGACGTATATGTTATTTTTCCTAATTCCTTTAGCTATGGTGATACCATCTTTTAGTATTTTACTACCATTTTCATCAAATAGTACTTTATACTTTTTATCACATAATTGGCTAATACTAAGTAGATTAAATCCTAACCTATCCACATGAGAAACATTTTCAATAGTTAGGGAGTTATGAGCAATCGTACCTTTGCCAATAATTTTGCTTTTGAGATTGCTACCAAAGGTGACATTACCTCCGTCATACTCTTGGTATGATGAGAAGAGACTTTTGTTGCCCGTCATGTGTCGTGAGCATCCACTATCTTTTATCCATTCATCGGGTTCCAATCCAACTTTCAAGCATACCTAAAAGCAAATAACTCAAGCATTTGGTCCCCAATATCTCATGGGTCCGTTTGGGTTAAACATACCATTTATTTGATTCATGTATGGAAACGATGGGTAAGAGTTCCATGGCATGTAATCCGGAGTTTGATATGGTCTAGGAAAGTTTTGATTCCATTTGTGTTGGTAGTTGGGTTTATGCGTTGTGGTTGCTCTTAGGAAAGGGCGTTTGGCAAAAGGAGTTTTATATGGTTGTTGGGTAGTTTTTGATCTAAATTCATTTTTGACAAGTCCTACTCCGATGTACAATGGTTTTAGTTTAACACTATCATTGGTTTTCTTTGTTATTTTAACAAATTCATGCGGTCCGTATGCGAAACATTCGATCTGGCTGAGGTACCAGCACCATTTTACAACGGACGGAACCCTTATTTTGGTTCGTCGTGGAGTCTTGTCTTTGTGGCAATTTGAGGAATGTTCGTCTTTTTCGGCCGTTTTGTTTTGACTCTTTGGAATTAACACTTCATTAAAACCTAGCCCATTCATGTCTCCAGGTGTTTTATGGATTTTAACTATTTCATCGGCAAGAGCAATGTTTTTGTTAAACCTTTTAAACTTAGAATTATTTTCGATTAGAACATCTTGTGTGAGCTTTAGTTTTTCTATTTCAAGTTTAAAGGAGCAAAGGTTTCGTTAAACAATTTCTTAGCAACATATATTTCTTGTAGCATTGATTTTTTTTATCACTAAACATCAAGTTCGTTGAGTAAAAATATATTCTAGGTTTCCCAGTGACATATGCGTGAGGATTCTTTGACCGTTGACTTTAACGAAACAACGTAATGTAATTAATTTTAACGGAAAAAAAAATTAAATTTATTTTCCTGGACATGTCGCCGGGGATAACTCCCCACCACAAAATTTTCGTTATCAGCAATTACGCTAAGCGACAAAAATATATATTTCCCAGACATGCGCCGGAAAAAACTTTATCATAAAGTAGATCTGGATATCTTCTTTCACTTTGAGAAAGCGAAAAAACTTATCCTCCTTTGGCGATTTTTTGCGGCAATTGAGCACATCCACTTCATCACGACCCAGCATCCACCATCACCCACCACCGCATCCACCATCACCACCACCACGTTACGGTTTGTTTCAATTTTAAATGTTATTCAACTATATGAGTTTAATATAATATGATTTTCACAGTTATTATTGTGTAAGTTGTTGTTAATTAGAAAAGTTAAGTTATTTTTGGTTTTGTACATTATTGAGGAGCAAAAGAAGGAGCAGTAGAGGTATTTAATAATTTTTTTCTCCTTTTGGTATCAGGTGACATGTCATTTGGGGAATGTTTATGTTCATTTGTTGGATTTATAGTTATTATTAGTTCAATTGCCTTGAAATGTGCTCGTTTATAATTATAATAATTAGTTGTTTAAATTTTGTTAGTTTATAGTTATTATTTGTTGATATGGCCGTTTGACCCTTTAGGAATGTTTTAGGATTTTAAGTGATTAATTTTGGAAAATAAAATTAAAAGAATTAGCTTCGATGTTGAAGCCCATATCAATGTTGATGATGATGGTGTTGAGAAAGTTTATTCTAGTGAAGAAGAAGATTGATCTTTAGTTGTAACTTGCAAAATACACTTATATATTTGAATGAATGAATGAAATTATTGTGGATTGTTTAAATGTGTATATTTATTTGGATGTGTATGTATTTGGATGTGTGCATGCTTATATTATTTTGTTAGTTTATAGTTATATTTGTTGATATGGCCGTTTGAACCTTCCTCATGATTTAGCAGATTCGATGTTGAAGCCCTCATCAAGGTTGATGATGATGGTGTTGAGAAAGTTTATTCTAGTGAAGAAGAAGATTGATCTTGAGTTGCAACTTGCAAAATACACTTATATATTTGAATGAATGAATGAAATTGTTGTGGATTGTTTAAATGTGTATATTTATTTGGATGTGTATGTATTTGGATGTGTGCATGCTTATATTATTTTGTTCATTAGATTTCATATCTTATCTTGGTACTTTATACGGATATGCGACAGATGTTGCACTCAGCGGTGGCGGTGGCGGTGAGGATCGTCCCCTAGGGCAGCGTACCCACCGGTTCTTTGGGCTTCAACCGAGGTAAGAATTTTTGGATTATTGTAATACAAGCATAAATTTGATACATATATTGAACTTGCTTGCCTTAAATTTTTATGACTTTATCACTAACTTGATTTTTCGCGGCAAAGGTAACGAAAGCCCAATTTAGGCGGCGGGGGCAGGCGGGATAGATACGCTGACAAGACCGAACCTTCGGCTGAAGGCATCGCTTGAGAAGAAAAAGGTCCGATCTCGATCAATGATGTGGGTGTGACAAACCCTGGCTTCCCTCTCGGCCCCCATGCGCTGCTCCTTGGTCTAACTACATGGGGAGGTCGTTAGGGTGTCTGAGTCTTACCCTTCTGGAAAGGTCAGAAGAAGAAGAAGCGACAATCATTTCAATATTGGGGTGATTATCCTTTATGTTTATTTCATTATTGTGTTCATTTATTTAATTGTGTATATTTATCTAAATTCGCTTATTTATTTATATCATATAAATAAATAAAAAAATTTAAATAAATATATAAATTATATCTCTAACTCTGTTTTCGTTTTGTTGTATATGATTGCAGACCCTGTTTGACCTCAGGCCGCACATGGAATCCTCCCACTGGCCCGAGATCTACGAAGGCATAAACTCGCACTTGCAAAAAGCCTACAATACATATAGAAAACTAGAAGGGGGGTTGAATAGTTTACCAATTAAAATCTTGTTTTGAAACTTATTGAAAAGATCAATTGATATTGATCTTAGATATGTTAATGAAATATGCAAGCAATATGTAAAAGAGTAAATAAGGAAAGAAATGATCAAACCACAACAAGTTGTTTATAGTGGTTAGGTCTACAAGGACTCTTTTTCCTTGCCTCTCCACTCCTCGAGTCTACACACTCGAGTTTAACTTCACTAGTCAACAAGCTCCTTTCCTTGGAGAAAACCTTTACATTACACTATTTCCGACACTAAGCTAGATGTCGAGTTCTTTCCAAGGGTACAACTACTCCCACATGTATTTGAGGACTAAAATACTAACCAAACACTCTTCACAAGATGGTTTAACATAACAATGAAGTATGAATCAACACTAGATCATACAACACTAAACAAACAAGACTTCCAACTTCGCGTTTGAAGCTTGAATGTGACTTGATCTTCTTTGCTACAAAAGAGATCACTAATATGATATGAAACTGAGTTAGAAAGGTTAGAGAGAAGATATGTAAGAGAGTATGATGGAAGGGATAAAACTACTTGGCTTGGCATTGCTATTTATAGCCAAAATGGACATGAGCGTCCACGGACCGCGGAACCCTTAAAGGTTCCGCCGTGTACCAATTGGTATACCGGTCGGCGTAAGATATCAAATCTTTACTAAAGTCAACTCTATCTAAGTGAGATTGTGCAAGATATGAAGAGTACAAATCCACACAAAATATCTAATGAAATCTTCCAATGATTTCCATGATGCATCACATGATGTCATATGTTGTATTTCTATTTTTAGAAATATGCAAGTACATAAGTAGTGTTTGGTTTTAAGAACCTAACACATTCTAAAAACTACTATCATACATAATGATTAGAGTCATATCAAGATGTTACTAATCATAAATGTAAATGCTTGAATGATGAATATATTGTTTGAAAAAGTTTGTTTTAATATCTATTAAACTTGACAAGCTTTAAGCTTTTATACAAATTAAATTTAGTTTTGTCGTTAACAAAACTTAGGTAAAGATCAAAAATATAAATAACGTTTAATGACGATATTTGTATTAACAATACAAACAAGGCTTCTTTCAAGGCCAAGCATTGGAAGGTAGACCCCACCACCGGGAATTACGATGTGGAGGCGTCAGCGGACGTCTGAGGGAGATCAGCGGTGTGATTGGGATGAGTACATTAAGTTTTGGAATGACCCCAAGAACCTTGCTCGAGCCGCTACAAATGCGGCTAAACCGAAAAAAAGCAAGGTCATATCTCGACAGGGATCCCGGTCATTGGCTCGCCTACGAGATGATATGGTAATAAACATTATAATTATTTTACATGCATATATACATATATATATCTGATTATACGCTTTGGTGTGTTGTGATTTGTCGCGTTTTAAAATTATTCATCTTATATGCGTGTGTATGTACAGAGGGAGCCTGAGACACTCAGGAGTACCCGTCACTCATCGACACCTTTTGGCGAACACATACTGTTGATGGGGTATTCCCTAACGATGAGGACCGCCGGATATATGTAAGTTTTTTTCAAAACACACTTTAATGAATTATCGAGAAATAATGTAGCAACCCGACTAATATATTTACTATCTTGTGTTTTGTCATTACATAGGGCAAGATGAAAGGCTTGAGGCTACGGGTCAGATACACGGAGGATCAAATCAATGCGTTGGCAAGAGGGGTAAGCCGTTGGGCATATTCGGTGTGGGTCGGTATTACCATCACGGGCCCATCCAGGCGTATGCGCCCCCGACAAAATCGCTCAAGGCGTGAGCAGAAAGGTAGACTTTATGATGAGTCTCTTGAGCGACGGCAGTCTGTGGATATGTTTAGGGATTTTGAGTCGGGTGGTGCTAGCGGGAGTGGCGGGTGTGGTGATGAGGATAACGACGACGAGAGGTAGTTGTGTTATATATTATTAGTATGCTACATTGGTACTTTAGGTAGTTGTGTTATATATTATTAGTATG
Source organism: Chrysanthemum makinoi (assembly GCA_910596185.1). NCBI lineage: Eukaryota > Viridiplantae > Streptophyta > Magnoliopsida > Asterales > Asteraceae > Chrysanthemum > Chrysanthemum makinoi. The sequence continues at coordinate 204,737,043 of OU343224.1, forward strand.
CTACATTGGTACTTTAGGTAGTTGTATTATATATTATTAGGTTCATCTTGGCGACATTTAAACACTTGTTTCCCTATCTATCAATGCACATATTGACTTTTAAGTCGTGTTTATGTAAAAGTTGTGATCTATTTGTATTTGCGTTGATCTCATTATATTGTATTTGTGTTTTGGTACAAGTTGTGGTGAAGCTCTATACGGGTTTTGGTGAGTCTATACAGTCAGTATTTAAAAAATGCAGAACTTTCGGTGACCGTCGCCGGGATAACTACACTAAACGTTGACAAGTCAACGAAAACGCGATTTCCCAAGCGACATGTTGCCGGGGGATACTTTGCTCACTCGTTGACTTGTCAACAATAACCATAGTATCTCACAAGTGCGTAGATAATTTAAATATTATCGTTATCGTTAATTAGGCGTGTTAATCATTTAGCTTAATCCGATGATTCCCGTATTACGACATGATAATTTGCCACCGTGGCACTGCTTCTTTGATCGAAAATTGAGTGGGACCCACCTCGTCGGCCGATTGTCGGCGGGGATACAATCCCTACGATACTTCCCAACATTCACCATTCCACAGGCGATGTCAGGAACGTTTTCCCCAGCGACATGTCGCTTGGGAAAGTCCCCAAATGTCGCTGGGGTAGCCGGTCAATGTTGTAGTGTTTCGACCTTGATTATGTTATTATTATTTAAAAAAAATCCTTGACCTTGTATACATATGAATCAACGATAGCAAGCCATCACGAGACAATTGTTTTATTTTGGTGTTGGACTTATTTTCCGTTTCATATTTTTCATCTGCCCTTCATACATCACAGACAACATTAATTAACAAATAGTGGCTTTATTTTTCCATCTTTGGTTGAGTTTGCAGTCCTGTGGTCTCTCAACATCCGAGATAATGGTAGTTAACCAGTAGAAAATGGTTGTCTTATTTCCCATCCTTCATATGTATCTTATTATAACAACAGTTAAAATAATCCCTCTTGTAAATTATTATAGTTTTAAGATTGCGAAGCTTACGTCTTGCAGGATAAGCAAGTAAGTGTTCCTAAACACCCTTTATGCATACAGATCAAGAAAGTTCGTGGAAGCTTACGTCTTGTAGGATAAACAAGTAAGTATTACTAAACACCCTTTCAACGCATTAGCTTAAATTATATCCCTGATTAAGAGACCTGACTAATTAGGGTTTTGGTATACTGTCATAAACATATGTATACACAACATTAGCCCAAGCACTTGCAGCCATGAATACACACCTTTATCATACACACCGAAAACTTGAGACGCGGATTTGTATATAGTCATACCGCATTCGGGTTTTGTAATTCAAGCCACTTATTATATATACTAAAAGAGTCAAAAACACAAAACGAATAGAAAATGCAAGTCCAACTGGTCAGGTGCAACAGCTAACACAACAAATGGGACTAGCTCCTTTCTTCGTATACTAAAGAAGCTTAATTTCGTACTCAGAACACAGACAATTTTTTACACTACATATTTTTTTACAGACAATAGAACTTGTTACACTCCCTTTGTCACTAGAAAACCATCATACATCCACTTCTGTACCGCAACTTTACGACTATATGGTCTTTACAAAAAGAATTAACAAACCATCACAAAAACATATAATATGGTATTTCCACTGAAACTTGTACTTTATTGGCTCATTAACAAACCATCACACAAACATATAATGATTACACGTATACTAAAGAAGCTTGATTACATGTATAAAATTATAAATGATTACATGTATAAAAAATTATTATCCATGTCAAAACGGTTTTTATCCGTTTTTATCTGTTTTTATACGGACATATTAAAATGAAAACGGATAAAAATGGACGATTTACGAAAACGGATAAACGAACGAGAAAATAAAGCGAATAAAATGAAAACAGTTATGTATAATGACAATAAGTGAAGTAGAGAGAGCATAATGAGTTTTTTTGTAAAGACGCGTTATGAATTTTTAGCTTTTTTCCTATTACTAAACACCCTTTCAACGCATTAGCTTAAATTATATCCCTGATTAAGAGACCTGACTAATTAGGGTTTTTGTATGCATGTTATTCGTCTGTTTATTTTCTGTTGTGCATATTTTGTAGACCATGCGAGTATCCCCAATCCCATATAGTGTTATGAAAGCCACCCTAATCATATATAACCAAAACCCTAGGTGGCTCAATTTCTTGTATCTTATCCAGATGGATCTTTAAACCTTGACTAACACAAATCTTGGTGACCAAGCTGTGAGTTTCCGTAAAGTATTTTATATCAGTTTTGTTTTATTTGGAATCTATGATTTTTTTATGAGTAAATTACATAAATTGTCTTTGTGGTTTCAATTTTGAGAGAGAAAACCCAAATTACAATGTTAACCCTCACGTTAGTCCATCAATGTCAAGTTAGGTCTTTTTTAACGATTATTTGGACTTGGATTGAAAATTGGACAGGATCCGTAAAAATCAAAAACTATAAGGACATAACCCGCTTAAAAAAGGCACATGGGCAAGATCCGTAAAAATCAGCAAACCACAAGAACAATTTATGTAATTAACTCAAAACATAAAAAATAAAAATAAAACTTGAAATTAATAATAATAATAATAATAATAATAATAATAATAATAATAATAATAATAATAATAATAATAATAATAATAATAATAATAATAAAAGCATTAAAGAAACTAACAATAACCTTTACCTTTAACAAAATTTGGTACAAACTTCTGTTAATAAAACCTAAAATAATAACCAAACTCAAGAAAGAAATATGGAGGCAGTGTCTTTCGTTGTTGTACCCTTTTTTGTTGTTAATAGTATTCCAAAGACAATTTGTCTCCAAGAATAGATGCAACGCTTCAAGTGGTACCACATTTCAGTATTTCACAATCGAAGCCATTACCTATTCTTGGTCAAAATATTAGATATGACTTGTCAAAATTGGGTTATACTCGTGGACCTAGGCCTTATTTAACAAGCAAAATATTAAGGCGGGTGATAATAGTGACCCTTAAACATGATCGTTAACTTAGTGACATGTTAACTTTTTTTTCCTCAACCAACATTATTTTTAATATAGTACAATAACACAACCAATATTCACCACTCAAATATACTTCACTTTAACATAAATATATTTCACAAAAACCAAAATCACGCACACAACGACAACAACTTCCAGTAAAGTATACAATGTTAGATCTCTATTGAAAGATGTTCTTGTCGAAGTGGTATAATTAGTTTTACCTAACGTTTCACGGTTTGTAAGATATTTAATTTTTAAATTGAGAGTGCAAGTGGGTTTTATTGTTGTGATCAAATCATGAATTATTGAGATTGATCAATTTGATTTTTAATTATATGTGATCTTACCTCTATTGACGGTTCATTAACGGCAAACACATTGATAGTTCATGTGAATGTTTATTAAGAAGATATTAAATGGATGAACAACATGAATGCAACATAAAATTAAATAATGAAAATAATGGATTTGTATATATTTTATTGTTTTCAACTAAAATAATGTACATATTTTTAAGATTATGTTCATATTTGGTTTACGTATCACTTTTACTTTGGCATGACATGTCATTCATTTTTACCACCGTCAAAGGATATGGGGTGAGCCCAACTACGTTAATGGTAAGTTAGCCCAACTCGCTTGGGTAAAATATCATTTTATCCACTATCTATTACGCCAACGTCATTTACTATCGAAACCTGTAACTTTATAGTGGTTTTATTATTTAATAACAAGTGTTTGATACCGCGCGCTGGCGAGTTTTCCGTCTGTGTTTTGTTTGAACTTCTTGAAGTCTGGGACATGCTTTTTTTTTCTTGGCAACTTTCAGGGGCTTTGGTAATCGGGACACCAACTTGTGGGTATTTTCAGTTAGCTCATCAGCAGTGCCCACCTACAGAAACAAAAGTACAGAGCATCACGGAAAATCAACCGACGACTATTTTTTTGGAAAATGGTAATTGACCTTGCATATGTTGGTGTGTATGGCTCCCAGAACAGGGTAAGATAATCAATTCAGCAGAAACAAGCAACAAGTCAGCAGAAACAAATACCACTAGGTGGTTACCGGATATCACTTGGAATCGTGTGATCACTTTCCAAAGTAAACTATTTGACCCTAATGCCTAGGTTACACGAATATCTACTTGGGATAAGACCAAATGCAGTTATGGAATTAGGCACAATTCTATAACCCTTGAGCTAATAAGTGTTAATGGTTTTCGTATGTACATCATGCATAATCGGATCTCCCTATTTATAGGAGGTTACTCTTAGCTAGTCAAATGGAATTATGAGTATTAATCGCCCATTAATAGCCTCATAATTATCCCCATTATAGCCGTTAGTGGTTACATGACCAATTAAATGTGGTCATTAGCTTGTAACTCGCCATTTAGCGATTACTTTAACACTAGCAGTACTTTCATACCATTAGCAGTACTTTCACACTAGCGGTACTTTCATAGTGCTATCGGTGGATACACCGCTTGATGGAATCCACAAGCTTCAAGTGGAAAACACAAGCTCGTGGAAACATCTTATCGCTGGAAACACCGCTTATCGATGGAAGCCGCAAGCAGACTTTCCACAAGCGCATTCTTCCACAAGCGATTACTTTTCTACTGCTAGCACTACCAATACAAACCACTACAAGAGTCAGTGTGTTCATGGACCTTATGGGTGTACACTCCGTACCTCCTAACCGATTACAAGGTGTGAACTAATCCCACAAGTGCACTAAATTTTCCAACAATCCTCCCAAATTTAGTTCACTTCCTTTGCATGAAAATTAAACATCAAGCAAAACATGTGCATAAACGAAAATGTCCCGAGGATTGAATTTCCATCTTAGTAAATTACACGTTCAAATATTCGAGAATCGGGGTGTTCTAAGAATTGAACCCTTCAACCCATTTGAATACCCGAAGATAAAATACACACAAGTTTTCAAACACTTATCAGCTCCTAACACTATACAAGCCATGTGTCCATATCCAAATTCATAAATGTTGTAAAAGCTAAAGTCCAAAAGCTTCCTGAAGCGGCAAAACTTCAACATTCACATAGGTGGTTCCTCTTTATTCATGCTCCTGCCAAGCACTTTTCAAAGAAAATTAACCATTAAGAAGTAAAGACTTCATCCTCCTTCACAGGTTCTGAGAGGCACAACCTTGGGATGTAAATAAAACATGTGCTCACCAGCTCAATGTTCAGCTTTCCACATTGAACTCAGCTCCCAAGTTTCCTTATGAGGAAGTTGGGTGTCCTAGCATTCATTGACTAAGTTGGACTTAAACACATCCCTTTAGCAGACTTTATAACCAAGTCTCTAGCCAAACCCTTCGTCCAGTGATCTAAATTACTGAGATCTAACAAACTCTATAGATACCGCCCCATTCATGATAAGCTCACGAATCATGCTATGTCTGACACCTAAGTGTCTAGACTTACCATTGTACATCTGGCTATAAGCCTTAGCCAATGTAGTCGCACTTCTATCACAACGGATAGAAAAAGGTGCTATAGGTTTAGGCCACAATGGAATCTCAAGAAGCAAGTTTTTCAACCATTCAGCTTCTTTACCAGCAGCTGCTAAAGCCACAAATTCATATTCCATTGTTGAACTGGTGATGCAAGTTTGCTTCTTGGATGCCCAAGAAATTGCACCTCCACCAAGTAGGAATATGATAAGGTTTTAAAATGTACCTTTTTGAGGGGTCATTTAAGCCCTTATTTGATCACTTTCGTATCCGTTATTACTTAATATTGTTCCTTTTCACTTTTTAGGTCTCTTGAAGGCAAAATGTTGGAATGGCACTTATTTGGACGAAAAGGCGCGAGGAAAATGGCCAAAGTCGAATCGAGACACTCAAAATGCTGAAAACATAAGGTGAGGCGTCATGCTTAACTCTTGACGCCGTCGGAGGATTTTGTGACGGGACGAAGCCAAACTCTTATTTACAAGTGACGGCTTTAGGTTTTAAAAAGATTGAAGGCGACGGGCGTGTCACAGGCATAAGACGCCGTCACAAGCTACAAGATGCACGCCGAAGTAGCCGATGCTTTTTGGCCATAACTTTTGCATACGAACTCGATTTAAGTGGTTCAAAAGCCCACGCGACCGGAATGAGAAAATATACAATTTGGTGAAAAAATAGTCGTGACGCCGTCACTCTTTAGGTGTGACGCTGCCGCTTTGCCCTGAAAATCGCCTATAAATATAACATTATAACTTCACTTTTTGTAAGCCCTAAACCCTAAGTCCAATTCCAAGGTTTAGGTAGGTGTTTTTCCAGAAACTTAAAGGGTTTCAAACACTCCATAAACATCGTGTAATGATTTTTTTGTTAATCCAATCCTATGGTATGTCTTCAATTATCATAATTGTTGCTTGCTCTTCATTAATTATGCTTGGCTAATTCACCTTGTGTTTGCTTATGATTGTATGAAACTTGTATATAATTAATTAGATCTTATTGATTTCTTAGTGATGCTTGTGTCTATCTTCATCATTAGGGGTGGGACAATTTCAATGAGTCTAATTGGTTTAGTTTATAATTTTTGCATCCTACTGTCTCTTGTTTGATTGGTTGTCTCTTATCTTAGTTTGTTAATGATCTAGTAATGCGATAGGTCATTCGTTGTGTACTTAATGCTTGCTTAAACCTTTGTGAACCTTAGAATATAGCTCCTTGAGTAGTTGTAAGCTAAACCATCCAAAGAATGCCTTAGAGTAAGAGTTTATTATCCCTAGTGGGTTTTGTAGACGAGACCCTTTGGTAAGTTCAAAGAGTTAGGGATAAACGCATACCCTACGACTTTTAGACACACAACAACGCCTTAAGAATAAGGGCGTGACAATTCAACCATCAATAGGACGTGACAATTCAGTAGGTAGAATTGGATAGCTAGCAAGGAGTAATACATCATAAGTAGATACGCTTCACGTTCTATAGACCCATAATTTAGTTAGTATCTTTTGGGATAGTTGACTAGCAACTAATTCCACCCTCCCTCCAAAACCGAGATTCATAAAATATAAAAATACAAAAATAATCATCCTCACCTTTAGACTTAAATCGACATACACCTTCACCTAACAACACTATTCCCCTAGAGAACGATATCAATACCCGTGGCTTACCTAATACTACACTACAACGATTAGGTTCACTGCCTAGGGTGTTATAAAACTTGCTCGAAGAAAAGGAAGTTCCTTTGACTCCGAACAACGCGTGTAGCGTTATCAAGTTTTTTGCCGCCGGGAATAGTTATTGCTTAGGCTTGATCTCTATCTCATTTAGGTCTACACACAAGATTCCTATCAAGTGAGATTTTTTAGCTTCCTCAGTAGTCTATCCCCTTCTTTGTGCCTTTGTTCGTAAAACTTTTCCATTGACTCTTCCGTTCACCATTATGGGAACCTGAATCCACTATATCCATGATTAGGTTATTTCATGAAAAATTATGATAGTACCGAAGCGGATTATTCAAGATGGTGGGAAGAAAGTAACCAAGTCCATAAACCTTTTGAGGGTTTCACCATTCCATCAAGCCCACAAAATACCTCATCTAGTGAAACCTATGCTTCATTTGAGCCTTCACCTAGGATAGACTTTCGTGAACAACCTCCGTGTTTAGAAACTATTGTTAGTGAAGCCCTTAGGAGAACTGACCAAATCTTTGAAAATATTATGGTAAGCAACCAAGCATTAAACCATAAGTTGGATCAATTACTAAGTTTGGTTTCATCACGACCTAAGGAAATAGCATATGATGAGCATATAGATGATGTAGATGTGATTGAGGATAAGGTGAAAAGTCTAGACCCACAAGGTATCCCACAAGTCCCACCATCATTTAAGGCATACACACCGCCAGCCGACTTAGAAGTAGTAGAAGAGACTTTAGGAATCCCGATGGAGGTATAACATTTGAACCAAACGCAACTAGAGAATATAGGTTTGAATACTTGTGGTCTCGGTCCTTACTCTTAGTTCTATGGAATTTCCTAGTGTTGATGAACCGGAACCTCAATCTTTATTTCCATCCTTAGATATACATCTAGGAGACAAAATAGGAACCGACCCACCCATCAACCGATTTAGTCCGGGTAGTTTTAGGATGAAGGAAGCCATTCACACCCCCCTTCACCTCACGTGGCAAATTGCTACCCTAAGGGTGTGTATCGCTACTATCACCCGCACTTAAACTTAAGTTTAGGGAAAACTTCCCTTTATCTCGTTAAATAAGGGTAGAGTCGCTCGTGACTCAAACAAAACAAGCTACTTCTTGAGAGGCAACCCATGTGTATTTGTTTTTCATTTTCATTTTGTGTCGTATATCTTTTATTAATTGTTTATTCTCATGTTTGAATTTGTAAAAATGCTTTATTTTGTCTTTAACCTCGTCTTAATTACATATAAAGGTATTTTACATAAGGGATAAGTGTAGGGAGGATTACATACGTTTTTCAAAAGAAACGTGAACATGAGAATTACAATTATTTAAAAGATATACATGTGTGTTTGTTTGATTCAAATGCTTGTATCGAGTCATAATGGATGTTATTGCAGGAAATTTTTCCAGATTTTAAAGATAAAAATTTTCCGGAATTTTTCCAAAAATCGCAGACCTTTTTTGTAGGATAACTGGCAGGTCGTAATTCGACGGCGTCGAGGAAGCGAGCTAAACAACTGACATTACTTTTCGCGTTTTCTTGCTACTTATAAATTTTGGAATTTTCCGGTCTTATATTTCCGAAAATCGCAAACATCCATTCCAAAAGCATTATATCTTATTTAAGTCTGGAATTACATCTTGTTGTGATTTTTCTTTGTTCGGTTTGATGCGTTGGGTTGTTTGTTTTCTAAAAGTGTGCAGGTTTTATTTATCAAGAAGAAGATACATAAGTTTGGAAGGAGATTTTCACGCAAACACTCTTCTTGAAGAAAGATTTAACCACTACTACACACGGATCCTACCGAGCTAATCAGGGGAGTACTAGTTTCTTTCGTTTTTCATTACCTTCCATTATCATAACTTTGATACTTTCGGAGAACATTGGGGACAATGTTCAGTTTAAGTGTAGGGAGGGAAAACAAAACGGGAACTTTGAAACTATGCTTATCCTTGCTTATTTGCTTTGTCCAATTGTATTTGTGTAATAAACCATGAGAAAATGTCGGTTAGGGTAATTTTGGCACCAAATTTTTAATTTTTCATGACATATAGGAGTGGGCCATTAGTCTTAACAAAAGCGTCTCACGGATAGGAAGTTTCATGACTAGCACAAAAAACCCTTTACCACCTAAATTCCACCCAAAATGTGAGGATCGCCCTTAGATTAGTAGGAATTAAAGCATTCATCTTTAATGCTTAGAGTGTGAACCGGTAGTATATTAGATTCTAGAACTTGTTTTGTGATGCATTCCGAGATCGTTAGTAAGACTACACTTGTGTAGTTAGGAATAACTAAATGATAAGAGGCATTAGGATAACCCTTGTTTGATACCCGTAATATAATTACTTCTTCCACATCGGTTGAGTAATTCCCCCACACCCTTTGCGTTGTACTCATCTTTAGTACACGATACCCCTAGTTAACCCCTCAGAGCCTATCCTTTTCGCGGTTCTCGATGTTTCGTTTTCCGAATATCAATGAAGAACATTGTTTACACCCCACCCCCAAATATACACCTAAATCGCCTTAGCCTACCCTGTATGCACTCACTTTTAGTGCATTATTGTTATCACCCTAAACCCTTAGTTCAATTATCTGGTTGCTTGCATGAATTGCTTAGTCGAGTCATATTCTTTGTATACAGTTTTGGGACGACTGGGATTCATGGGAAAAGTTAAAGTTTATGAAATGACGGGAAGGGAATGTTAAATTCAAATTCCCTTTGTTTGCATAATAATGTACCCCAAGTGTTTTGATCTTTTCAATTCGGTTCAAATTAGTATTAGAGTAATAAAAACTCAAGTGTAGGGATGTGCCTATAAATCCCTATCATTTTGATGTTACCGTAGAGGATGGTAGAATAAAAGTGTATGAAAAAAATCAAAAAAATAGAAAAGAGAAAGAAAAAAATAGAGTGATAAAAACATCACAATGGCTACCATCCTACATATATCCTTTAAATTTATGTTTGTTTGTTTCAGTTAGCTAGAGTTTAGAGTGTCGAGTCTTGGCTTAGCATACGCCATTCTTCGTGATACTTGCAACATAAGAGATTTTTGACTTGCCACCACTAAATAGCCTATCCCACCAAACCCTTTATTTCCCTACCATAAGCCTAACATTACAACCCTTTAAAGACCTCTTTGATAGTCTTTCCTAGATGCTTACGCCAAAGCGATGGAGGTTTGATCTGGTCTCAAGCCTATGGTAATCTATGTACTAGGACCGTTTAATGAGTGTTTATCTTCCATTTCCAATTTGTTATATTTCATATACACCGAGAGAGATGTGAGTATCCAAACACCCCATGTGAGGTGCTAGTATGTAATTTCCGTGCTTGTTATGACTTTGGCGGGGCTTATATGTGTTGTGGACTGTTTTAAACCAATGCTTCATGACCCTAACTTATAAATTAATTGGCTAAAAGCACATTTGCTTGAGGACAAGCAAATACCAAGTGTAGGATATTTGATAAGGTTTTAAAATGTACCTTTTTGAGGGGTCATTTAAACCCTTATTTGATCACTTTTGTATCCGTTATTACTTAATATCGTTCCTTTTCACTTTTAGGTCTCTTGAAGGCAAATTGCTGGAATGGCACTTATTTGGACCGAAAAGGCTTAATATACTAAGAAAATGGCCAAAGTCAGAATCGAGACACTCAAAGCTGCTGAAAACATAAGGTGACGGCGTCATCGCTTAACTAACGCGACGCCGTCGGAGGATTTTATGGACGGAGACGAAGCCAAAACTCTTATTTACAAGTGATGGCTTCGTGTTTTAAAAGATTGAAGGGACGTCCACCGGGCATAAGGTGACGCCGTCACAAGCTACAAGATGCAAAGCGAAGTAGCTGGAGCATCTTTGGCCATAACTTTTGCATACGAACTCGGATTTAAGTGGTTCAAAAGCCCACGCCGGGCGAGAAAATCTACAATTTGGTGAAAATGGTCGTGGACGAATCACTCTTTAGGTGTGACGCCCGCTCTTGCTTAAACGAGAAAATATGCCTATAAATATAACATTATAACTTCACTTTTTGTAAGCCCTAAACCCTAAGTCCGATTCCAGGGTTTAGGTAGGTGTTTTTCCAGCAACTTAAAGGGTTTCAAACACTCCATAAACATCGTGTAATGATTTGTTTGTTAATCAAATCCTATGGTATGTCTTCAATTATCATAATTATTGCTTGCTCTTCATTAATTATGCTTGGCTAATTCACCTTGTGTTTACTTATGATTGTATGAAACTTGTATATAATTAATTAGATCTTATTGATTTCTTAGTGATGCTTGTGTCTATCTTCATCATTAGGGGTGTGACAATTTCAATGAGTCTAATTGGTTTAGTTTATAATTCTTGCATCCTACTGTCTCTTGTTTGATTGGTTGTCTCTTATCTTAGTTTGTTAATGATCTAGTAATGCGATAGGTCATTCGTTGTGTACTTAATGCTTGATTAAACCTTTGTGAACCTTAGAATATAGCTCCTTGAGTAGTTGTAAGCTAAACCATCCAAAGAATGCCTTAGAGTAAGAGTTTATTATCCCTAGTGGGTTTTGTAGACGAGACCCTTTGGTAAGTTCAAAGAGTTAGGGATAAACGCATACCCTACGACTTTAGACACACAACGCATTAAGAATAAGGACATGACAATTCAACCATCAATAGGACGTGACAATTCAATAGGTAGAATTGGATAGCTAGCAAGGAGTAATACATCATAAGTAGATACGCTTCCATTCTTGGTAGACCTATAATTTAGTTAGTATCTTTTGGGATAGTTGACTAGCAACTAATTCCACCCTCCCCTCCAAAACCGAGATTCATAAAATATAAAAATACAAAAATAATCATCCCTCACCTTTAGACTTCAATCGACATACACTTCAGCCTAACGACACTATTCCCATAGAGAACGATATCAATACCCGTGGCTTACCCTAATACTACACTACAACGATTAGGTTCATTGCCTAGGGTGTTATAAAACTTGCTCGAAGAAAAGGAAGTTCCTATGACCCAAGCGACGCATGTAGCCTTATCGTAATACCCAGCCACGGTAGATCTAATTGTCTTCGATTATTCTTGATCCAACTTGCATCGGTGTATCCTTCCAACATCGATGGGTAACCAAATATGAGAGACTATAATCCATATTTCTCTTCAAATACTTCAGCACCTTTGAATCGCTTGCGATGATGAGCACTAGGAGTACTAGTATACCCGCTCAATTTTCCCACTACAAAACCAATATCAGGTCTTGTACAAGTCATGGCATACATCAGGCGGCCAATTACCCTAGAATACTCAAGTTGAGATACAGACTTTGCCATGATTAGGCATCAACTTCTCACAAGTATCCATAGGTGTACTCACTGGAGTACAATCAAAGTAATTGAATTTCCTCGGCACCTTCTCAATATAATGAGACTTAGAGATAGAAATTCTTTTACTTTCATGTTTAATCCTTATACCAAGGATAACATCGCCTCCCCATGTCTTTCATGGAGAACCTTGATGACAAAAATTCCTTTGTCGTCAACCTCGATTTTGGTCGCAAAGATCAACATGTCATCAACATATAGACAAATGATGACTCCTTTACCATAATCATCAAATTTGCTATATACACATTTGTCAGCCTGGTTAAGAACATAACCACTAGACAAAACCACTTCATCAAATTTTTGATGCCATTGCTTAGGTGCCCTCTTAAGTCCATAAAGAGACTTAATCAGTTTACACACCTTGTTTTCATTGCCAGGCATGATGAAGCCCCGAGGTTGGTTCATATAAACCTCCTCTTCCAATTCACCATTCAAGAAAGTTGTCTTCACATCCATCCGATGAATAACCGATTGTGAATAGATGACATAGCAATCGCCAGCCTTATGGTAATCGTCGAGCCACATGGGCATAAGTATCAAAATAGTCTATCCCCGACTTTTGTTTAAAGCCACGAATAACTAGTCTAGCTTTGAACTTTTCAATAGTTCCATCTACCTTCATTTTCCTTTTGAAAATCCATTTGAAACCCAGAGGCTTGCAACCTGGTGGTAGATCAACCAACACCCAAGTGTTGTTCCCCATGATGGAATCCATCTCATCATTGATTGCTTCTTTCCGTAAAGCAATATCCGGGGACTTCATTGCTTCTTCAAATGTCTTGGGATCATCCTCAACAATGAAGCAATATGGAGTATTGGTCGAGACCTCATCCCTGGTACCTTCAACTAAGTATAGTTGAAACTCAAGTCCAAATGACTTTGGAGTCCTGACCCTTTTGCTCTTCCCGAGCATAGGTTCAGTTGTTGAACCACAACCTCATTAGGGACCACTGATGGTTCATCATCGGGGACCTCTCGATACACTGGTGTCATGAGTTCCATTTGGAATCCTCGACTTGGTCTAGGGACTGATGAGAATCTATTCTCATCAAAGTTTGCATCCCTTGATTCAATTATTGAGTTAAGCGAAACATATTCATTATGTTCAATAACATAGAACCTAAAAGCCTTGGAATGCTCAACATATCCAACAAAGATGCAATCAATGCCTCTTTCACCCAAAGTTTTCAACTTTGGATCGTGGAGTCTTACAATGCCCTACAACCCCAAACCCGAGATAGTTCAAGTTGGGTTTCCTTTTAGTCCAGAGTTCATAAGGAGTGACCTTGTTCCTTTTGTTGGGAACCCTATTTAATAAATAGCAAGATGTTAACATAGCTTCACCCCTTGTAACCCTTGACTCACCCCGAGTAGGACAACATGGAATTAACCATCTCCTTGACACCTGCTTTTCCTTTCGAAATACCATTTTTTGAGGAGTATAAGAAGGCATTCCTTTCATGGATTATACCAACAGACTGAAAATACATAGTATCCATGTACTCACCTCTCCTATCAGTCCTTAATCTTTTGATCAAAGACCCAAGTTGTAATTCAACTTCAGTTTTAAACACTTTGAATTTATCTAATGCTTCATCCTTGGTATGTAACAAATAGACATAACAAAATCTAGAAGCATCATCAATAAATGTCACAAAGTACTTCTTATTCCCCAAAGAAGGAGTGGCATGCAAATCACACAGTCAGCGTGAATTAGCTCCAAGACCTTAGTCTCACGACTAACACCCCGAAAGGGTTTCTTGGTTATCTTGGTCAACATGCAAGTTTTACACTTTTCAGTGTCCATGTCAAAAGCCGGGATCAACCCATCCTCAGACATATCTTGCATTCTTTTATAGTGTACATGGCCAAGTCTTGCATGCCATAGGGTAGAGTCAGTCAAGGTGGTCACAAAGCTGAAATAACACTATCAGTGATAATATTAAGCCTCAACATTTGATTACATAAATAACCAAAACCAATAAAAACACCATGTTTAGAAAGCACAAATTTATCAGACTCAATAACTTGTTTATATCCATGATTATTCAATACACTACTTGAAACCAAGTTCTTCCTTATATCGTGAACATGAATAACATTAAACAAAGTTACAATCTTTCCAGAACTAAAATTAAGATCTACACAACCACAACCATGCACCAAGGTTGTTGACTCATTTCCCATGTGAAGAATAGAACCATCATTCAGTGACTCATAAGTCTTTAACCGCCTTCTATTTTTGCACACATGAATGTTGCTCAGAGTCAACCCACCACGCAACATCATCATCTTGCACATAATAAGATTCAGATACATATGTAACATAATAAATCTAAAAAGACTTATTAAACATATTCGACCTTCAGTGAGTTGGTTGAACCACCACTCCACGAACCATTAGTGCCCGATCCATTGGCTTTAACACCAATTTTAACACCCTTGCAGTCCCTTTTGATGTGACCAGTTTTGCCACATTTCCAACAAGTAGGTGTTGCCTTCTTGTTTGGATCCGCCCTTGTGTTTTCATGATATTTGCGTTTGCCTTTATTGTCATTGTACCTGGTGGAGTTATTATGCTCCACCATATTGACAGATGGTCTAGCAAACATTGCTACTCTTTGGCTTGTCATTATCCCGCACCTTGAGAGATTTCTCAATGCCAGATGATGACTTCCCAACTCTACCAGAGTTAACTCCTCTTTCTTATGTTTCAAGGTATGCTTGAAATCTTTCCAAGAAGGAGGGAGTTTGTCAATGACACAAGAGACTTTAATGGCCTCATCCATGTTCATATTGTGTTGTGTAAACCTTCCAAGTATTCTAAGAAGTTCATTGTATTATTCCATAAGTGGTCTTGAATCAGTCATTTTGTAATTTGTGAAATTACTAACAAGGAACTTCTTACTTGATGCATCCTCACCCATATATTTGGCATCCAAGGAATCCCACAGCTCTTTGGAAGATTCAAAGTTCTGATAAATATCAAACAGAGAATCGGACATACCATTGAGAATAAGACCTCTGCATATGTAGTCATCATTCTCCCATTTGCTCCTCCTCCCGATCGCTCCCACGATAGCATCATCACCATCATCGGAATAGGAGTGGTTAGCACATACACCACACTCATGCTTGACAAAGAAGTGCATCTTCTTCTGCCACCTCCTAAAGTCCACCCCTTCAAACTTGTCCAGCTTGGCAAAGTTTGAAGCCATGTGTTTCATTGCGGCATTAGCCATTGATTATCACAAATAGTTTACTTTGATTGTTGGTGTGTATGGCTCCCGCAGGTAAGATAATCAATTCAGAAAACAAGCAACAAGTCACAGTAAACAAATACCACTATATGGTTACCGGATATCACTTGGAATCGTGTGATCACTTTCCAAAGTAAACTATTCGACCCTAATTCCTGGGTTACACGAATATCTACTTTGGATAAGACCAAATGCAGTTATGGAATTAGGCACAATTCTATAACCCTTGCGCTAATAAGTGTTAATGGTTTTCTGTATGTACATCATGCATAATCAGATCTCCTATTTATAGGAGGTTACTCTTAGCTAGTCAAATGGAATTATGAGTATTAATCGGCCCATTAATAGCCTCATAATTATCCCCATTATAGCCGTTAGTGGTTACATGACCAATTAAACGTGGTCATTAAGCGGTTGTAACCGCCATTTAGCAAGATTCTTTAACACTAGCAGACTTTCATACCATTAGCGTACTTTCAATCTAGTAGTACTTTCATAGTGCTATCGATGGATACACCGCTTGGAATCCACAAGCCAGTGGAAAACACAAGCTTTGGAAACATCGCTTATCGCTGGAAACACCGCTTATCGCTGGAAGCCACAAGCAAGATTTCTCCACAAGCGGTAAAGACTTTTCTACTAGCACTACAAATACAAACCACTACAAGAGTCAGGGTGTTCATGGACCTTATGGGTGTACACTCCGTACCTCCTAACCCATTACAAGGTGTGAACTAATCCCACAAGTGCACTAAATTTTCCAACAGCATATACCATAAAAACCCATGTACATATGGTTCCTTTTATCAGAACTCACCAGAAGTGAAGAAAGGGCATTAATTTGTGTAATGATTCTAAAAAAAGACTGCAATGGTCCGAGATATATGAATCAGGTTGTACTAAATTCCATTTGACCTCATATCAGTGACTACAAGTTCTCAAGTTGAAATACGTATTTTTCATAAACCAATTACTATTCCTTAATGAAAGGGCAAAACCAATAAAGTTCATATAAAACTCACGGCCATTTTAAAATAGTAGCTTAATCATGAAGGTCAACCGAGTTGTTAAACCTGGCTTAAATCAACCATGAGACCTCCTCAGGAGAATCCTAGCTTGACGTTTCCGTGTATAGATTAAAACCATTTCAAAGATCAATCCCACATACCTTATTGTTTTCAACGAAGCAATGGCAATCATGAGCAGCAGTCTCCGAAAAGCTGTGAAGGTAATTTCTACGTATGAAATCCTGAGGTAACAAAAGATAATTAAGTTATGATTCATCTGTAACAGGAATACAGTTAGTTTAGTATATTTGAACTACTAAAAATATAAACAGGTTAAAAAAATTATGTAAAATCAGTTCACCGTCAGAATCTGCTGAACTTGGTTAGTAGTTATATCTCACGTCAGTAGTTATTATTTCCTCCTTAAAGTCATGCCAATATGTCAAAGCAGCGTACTTTTTCCATATTACCAAATACTCTAGAATATACTTTAAGAACCTATTTAGCCATTACCACAATTGCAGGCTCATAATGATCATAGTAGACACGCCTCCAAATACCCCTTGTAGCCAAGATCTGTGGTTTTAGATTCACACAACTATGGTTACAGCTGTTGTGTATTCTAAAATGCAAATAAGCTACCCAACTAAATAAACCATTGTGTTGCTATTTACTTTACTTATTGTCACTCTTCATGTCGAATTAAGGTGGTGTTTGGGATTGCCTAGTTGCCTGACATATTTCATCTCATCCATAGTAATTCATTCTATTAGGTCACCATTCTATCACATCAATATGTATTTCTAGAGAGAGAAAGTGGAAGGAACTAATTAAGTGATTATGAAAATGATAATTGCAATTAGAACCAACAACCCTCTCCCTTCCAGGGAGGGGGTATTTATAGTGTTTACATAAGTAGGGGTGTTTCCCCTTGGTTCTAGAAGAACCTTTTATCACAGCTCATGGGCTTACTACATGAGCTGTGACTCTGATTACAAACATTTATAAACCATAAATATTAACGACCTATTACAAATGAAATGACCTACACTTGATAATAAAACATGTTCCTAACAATCTCCCCCTAAGGGTTGGTCATCATTTGTTGTCTTGCTTAGGTCGCTCGACGTCTTGAACTTCTTTGGCGCTCATAACTTGTGACGCCTTTGATTCTTTGCATCTTTGTTCTTTGTTCTTGTTGTTTTGATCGGGCCAGAAATCGCTTTGATCAACATCTTTGTTTCTGGTGCTTTTACGTCTTTTTCCAACATGCTCATACTTCCTGTGAAGTTTGTGATCCATACATGTGAAGTTTACATTCTTTATCTCTAATCTTTGACTTGTGACTTTTCCGATTTTCTGACTTTGAAGTGAAATTTTCTTTGAACTTTTCTTTGCTTAGATCTTTGATGAGAATGTCTTTCTGATGAATGTATGAGCATGTGGAAATGAGTCATTGATAGTAATGATGGTGGTTATGGTCCGTGACGCACCTACAATAAAACAGTTAGTAATAAAGTTTCCGACGTAAGGGTTTGGATATTTTGTACAAGTACATCCCGGTTCATTGCACGATCTTTGACGAATCTCGGATCGGATACTTGCTAGAACTTCCAGTACTCAATATCTTCACTGTCGTTGTGAGCCGGAGTATACCGAGGTATCACTCCACGATCGAGACCGCTTTGAGACCACCGCGAACACTAAGCGTAACCCACAAGGGATTACCGAAGTGACCTACTGTCGTGGTTGTTTGATGTTGACCCCGGCAGAATTTCCATTCAATCACCGAGGATCACAATTGTGAATCCCTCATAAATGTTCTCGGCATTGCTAAGATCTGCAGAGGACTCGAATATGTCACTTGTGTCCTCATTATTTGAACAATCAAGTGATGAAATATTAGGTGTTCCTAAGAGATCTTTTGATGAATCTCATGGCTCTAGACTCGATTAGTGTGCTTTGATTTTCCTAAACGGAAACTAGGAGAAGGTCTCCTTCTTCAATACCAACAATCTCTAAGAGAGAGGCGATAGATTACGTAGGGTTCCCTGTGAGAATGAAACAAGCTCTTTTGAGAGAACTTGAGTGGCTTAGAAGGTTTAGTGCATTGCCATCGGGTCCATGACGACTTTGTCTTCAATACCGGTCTCATCTTGTGACAACCAAGAGCATATGAATTGAACCCTGTTCCGCCTAAGTTGAATAATTTTGGAGGGCTATTTCTTTTCACCCTTTTCTTTAACTTTTCTTTTTCATTCTTCAACTCCTTCTTTCTCCGATTCTCATTTTCTCATTTTTCAATCATACCTAAGGACTTCTAAATACTAACTATTGTGGTGTCCTTGGGTAGATCCCTCCGGCTCTGGCGGATCATAGGACGTTTATTCCTAAACTTAGTCACCTTTTAACTCCATGACTATCCTATGTTGCCACAAAACCATATCTTGAAAATCTCTCAAGATGTTTATGATGAAAAACATGTTTTGCTAACACCTTGAGAGTTTTGGTTTTTCAAATACTCCCCTCCACATGTGCTTTATGAGTTTTGACCAAATCACGAAAGGGTAGAGCTCGCACTTTTGAATTGATCGACTCTTGATAGACAATTCCCCGAGAGACACGGTTACGTTGTATAGTTAAAGAGTTCCATTATCAACTTTTAGGTGACAACTAGCTCTAATAACTACCTTGAAGATGTAAACTCTCCTTGAAAAGGAGGTTAGACTCGTCAAAGTTCATGTAAATCAAGAGTGTCTCGGATTGGTACATTCTACTAAGATAAGTCTTGAAAGACAAATCTTTTCATTTCGACATTCAAAGATCGTCAATTCATTGGTGATATCTCGAGTCGAAAGCACGTTATGAGATTTCATAACTTCCTGATCAACAATTTTAATCACATTTCTCCCCTCAAAAATAGCATATGTATGATGTTTTTGAAAACATGTTGATTAAAATATGCTTTTTTAGGTGTTTGAAATTCATTTGGGAAGAAATGGATTTCAAGAACATTTGATTTCGAACAAAGATTTTTGTTTCAAAGCTTAAGAAGCTTTCGCTCCTTAATTAGGATTGAGGCACAAGCGTACCACGGGTCCTTTCGTGGAATAAGATTTTGTTTTCGTTGAACAAAAGTACTCCCCTCAAATATGGAAGTATATTCGAGAGATAGCCTTCTTGAGTCGAATTTGAAACAGTTTATTACAATTTGTAAAAACATATTATCGATTTGTTGTATTTGTGAAAATTAGAGCTCAAGGTTTAACTGAAAAAAACATAATCAATTAACATAAGCATACGAATGAAAGTAAAGAGTTAGAGTTATTACAGACAGATGTTTAAATGTTCCAGTAATGTTCCAAAAACTATCTAACTTCAAGATTCATTCGACGACGAAACGTCAAGATATTTGGAACCCTTGCTCTTCCTCCAACATAGCCTTCAAGTCGTCTCATTTGAACTCGGAACTTGAGTCGTGAATCAATTTTCTTGACAAACTTTTCAGCTTGCTTAACATCGCTTCTCTTCCATGTCATGTTCCGCAACTAACGTTGTTTTCTGCCTGATTTCAGATCGTCAAGAATGTTCACAATCTCAGCCTTTACCTGTGTTAACGTATCATCACTGAACTTGTGAATTTCTTCGTATCCCATGAATTTGACGATGTTGTTCCTGATGAAGTGTAATCCAAATGGTGTTCTTGTGAATGTATACGGTTTCTGGTCATAAATGCCAGGTGGTTGAAGATCAGGTTTGGTAAGATTCAAACGTTTCTTATAACTTTCAACGCCAAGATGAAGATATTCAACTCTTGACTTAATGACAAGACTGCGGATAAAAATGAGAATTGAGTTGAAGATATCATATTGTAAGCTACCAGGAAGATGCTCAAGCTTTCCTTGAACTTTAAGAAGATACATATCTTCAATATCCTTGAGATTCGTAAACACTGTAGTCACCTCGTTGAAGGTGTATTCGTTGTCGCCACTCTACTGAACCTTGATGTTAGTCAAAAATTGTACCCGTATTTATGCATAATCTTCGATAATGGACAAGATACGGTGGTTATAACACACTTTGTGTTTAGAGGTGAATGTAAGCCGCCATTTGTAAAACCATTTACGCATATTAGGCCGATGGAAGATGCCAAGTTCGCCTCATCATTATAATGTAACAACCGAAGAACTAAACAATTCATCAACTTCTTCCTCCATTCCCTCTCGAGTGTAAACCGCAGCATGGAACTTTGACAATGATGTTGCATACCTTTCTCTCGGATCTGTTGCCATACATCGGGTATTCTAAATCATGATTAAAGAAATATGGTGTGGGTACCTTGGGATTATGAGTATGACCCATGAGTGGTAAAGGTTGAGAATAGTCTTGAAACTTGAACGTTTTGGGAGCACTGGAGGGCAACGAAACATCCCAAGTAATGTTCTCAGACATTGCTCTTGCAACTTCCTCAAGATTGTATTCAAATTGGAGCCTTGAAGTGGTGGAAGTCTTAAATCGTGTAAACCCTTTTCGGCGAATGTTGGCAATGTGAGACAATTGAAGTTTCTGCACCTTCATGATCTTTTTCAAATTCTTTGTGAAATCCACAATGGAAGCTTCATTAGGAAGTTCATCTTCTGGATGAGCATCAACCATATCTTTAAACCATCAACCGAGTCGTGGAAGAGTCAATCCATTCAGGGCTTCTTCTTGTTGCATGTTAGATGGTGGCTGGGATATGACTTGAGAGACAGTCTGTTGTGGAGGTTGATTGGAAGATTGTGGTTGAATTTCATCTTCAGTGGAATATCGTGAGAGGTGGTTTGAAAAAGCGAAGATGACGGTCGCAGTGAATTTGGTACGCTTTGTCGCCGGGATGACTCATCATCTTTATCATCAGGTCTGCGTTTACGAGGCGGGATATCTTTGCATGATGCAGATGCAATCTTCTTATCAGCCTTCTTTATGGATTTGAGTAGAGCGTCTCGAAGTTCAACTTCTTCATCATCATCAAGTATCTTCTCAAGAAGTTGACTTTTGAGATCAACGGCAGGCAGCTTTGAAGGTTTTGTTTCAAGAGTTATCGGGTGTGTTTGAAGATGAGTGGCTACAACACCTTGAAGCTTGTTTCTAACATATGTGCGTAATGCCGATGGTAGAACTTCATTAATGCAACTCATTGCCTCTGTAGGAAGAACCTTTTTAACGAGATCCTCCATCTGCTCGGATAATGGATACTTCTGAAGTGTTTGAATCTGTTGATGTTGATCTTGAAGTTGCTTTTGTTGTGTCTGAACTTGGGTTTGAAGAGAAATAAGCTGTTCTTGAATGACTTGCAATTTATCTTTTTCAGTTGCTTCAGATGTTTGTCGAGAAGGGAGCCTGATCTTAAAGGTTGTTTTGGAAGGAACATTCGTCTTTGACTATTAATCTGAAGATGCTGGAGGTGGTTGTGTTAGTGATGTAGGAATATGAGCGACACCTTCAAGATGTGGTTTATCAGCGAAAACATCATCAAAATCATCATTCTCAGAGTCATCATTGTTGACAGATTCTTCATTATCAGAATAAATGAATTGATCAGATTCATCTTTGGATGAAGAGAGTGTGGCGAAACCGAGTTATCCGATTCGAAGAGTCCGATTCATTCATAGGTTGTTGAATTTGTTCAGAATCACCTTAGAACCTGATCCTTCATCCTTCTTGTGCAACCTTTCAAGATCAGCTTGGTGATGACGTTTGGTGATAAGCAAGGTTTTCTTCAGGATTGCTTGTTCTTCTTTGTGAGTGCGAGGAGATTGAAGTAGTTGAGTTTGACCACTGATGGTTTAACCACTTTGTCTTGCAGACTTTTCTTGTTTCACCGGAGAAGTCTTTGAGTTTCTGCAGGTTATCATCTTCGTCATGATGACTAACTTGTTCTTCTTCAAAGAACATGTTCTATTGGACAAATCTTCATCAAGCAGCGAGATTTTCTTGTGTTTTGCAGTGGATCTCCTTCCTCTACCTTTAGGTTTTTCAGAAATAATCCCAACTGTTCCTCGCTTTTGCTTGATCATAGTCCATGTAAGCGTCGTCGCTTGATGCCATCATTCAAGAAACGGTCAGGAATTCTTAAGCCTTTGTTTGTTGTGCTAGTGCTTTGAACTTTAACAGTTTTAAGCACATGATCCATTTGACTAGTATGATACTTATCACCACTTGCCATTCGTTTGTCGATGGTTGGATCTGCTTTCATGAAGTATTCAATAAGAAGCTTGGTGTAACGAGCAAACGGAATTTTATACCCTTTCTTATTGGTAAACTGTCGTGCTTGATAGATCATATCATTCCAAATTAGCTGTGCATAATCTAGATGTTGTGTATTAATGACACCCCAAAAGATTTGAAGAAGTTCCAAGCGAGGGTGTTCATGGCCGGTAGCCTTTCCTGTAACACAATGACTGATTATGGTATACAAAGATAACCATGGTTGAGGAATGAATTTCCGGTTTACATCAGAACTCTTTGACAGCGGTTGAGAAGACTCATCATAACCCATTTTTCTAAGAGATGCTGCAATTTGTGAGAACGATGGAGATGGTATGAACGAAGTGTGAGTCTTTGTTTCTTCAAGAGGAAGATGAAGAACATGACGAAGAATGCTGACATCAAATTCGATTGGTGTTCTGTCAATCTGGACTGTCATGAGGTTGGAATCGGTACTTATCTTGAGTGAATGCCAGAATTGGTTTAAGTAGTGTTAGCCTTAATTGTTTTATTAGAAGTGATGGTCATTCACTTTTAGGAACTTTGTATCGTGTGTTAGATATCGTGATAGAATAGTCAACGGGCTCGTGGATTGGGCTAAGCTAAATGGCTAATAGTTGAGACTTGCTAGCCGTTTATAAGCTTAAGCGTGTCAAATCCAAAGCCCAATCCAGTCCACGAAAAGCCCAAGCAAATCCTTTAGGGTTTTAAGTTGCTTGTACTATAAATACCCCTCAAATGGTCATTTGAGGGGTGTGCTTGAGTGTGTGTGTGTGTGTTTTCCTTTGAAGTAATACAACATATTGTGTTTATCTTATCATCTCACATACACGGTTTTATATCATTCAAGTCACAATCTTCCTTTCTTTATTTCATCTTCTTATACGTATAAGTGTTTGGTTTAACGTGTTCTAAGCAAAACGTGGGTATTGGTTTGTGATAAGGTTGATATATCGTAGTGGTCCTACAAGTAGATCTCAGGGACACTTGCAGATAAAGTCAGAAGATGCCGACAGAAGTGCTTCTTAAGAATTTCCACTATTATCTGACATGTGGGATGACATAGAAGTTGTTCGAGATCAATACGAGAGTTTGAAAGCCCAATATTGCGTTCATCTTCAATGGGAAACATGTCTCTTCTTGTGAGAGATCCTTGAGACATATTTAGACCTGAAACAAATCATTTACCAAGATATCCAAGAATTTGTAATGACATGTTAGAGGAATGACTCATATGATCCTAACATACAAACTATGCAAACTCACAAAAGCATTTATGTGTGAAACTCTCAAAATTAACTAAGTCATAAGAGAAACTCACAAGAAACATCAAATTCTCAAAGAAAATGTAGAAACTCGCAAAAAATTGTAAAAAACTCGCAATGACCAGATACTCACAAAAAACAAGAAGAAACTCGCAATCCTTAAAGAATAACAAGCTCACAAACTCGCCAAAATTTATGTAACAGTGGCAAACTCGCCAATTAAATCTCAAACTTGAAAAGATTCAATAAACCTAATAACAAACTCACCAAGATTCTTATATGTTGACAAGCTCGCCAAAAACAAACTTGCAAGTATTCAAACAGCAAAAAAAAATACTCGCAAAGATTCATGTGTAGAAGGCAAACTCGCCAAACTCTAAACCTAAGAGAAACTCGCCAAACTCTACACCTAATGGAAACTAGCAAAGATTCATGTTTAGAAGGCAAACTCGCCAAACTATAAACCTAAGAGAAACTCGCAATGATTCATGTTTAGAAGGCAAACTCGCCAAATTATAAATCTAAGAGAAACTCGCAAGTACTTATCAAACCATGGCAAACTCGCCAAAACTCATAACTCGCAACAAAAACACATGATTTTATTACCAATACTCGCAATTATGCAGGTTAAAACTCGCCATTATTCAAGAAACCATGACATACTCGCCAAAATTTAAATAAACCAAAACCCTAAGCTCACAAAACACAACAGATTCGCCAGATTCGCATAATCCAATCTTTGAAAATATTAAACACAGAACACTTATAAGCAATTCCTAATAAACGATTCCAAGAATAAACAACGTAATGACCAGATACGCATAATCCTATGACCGATTGTGTCCTAGATACGTGAATAAGAATCCCAATTAAAACGGACTTAACACAACAATTAGTTATAGATACTTACAATTGAGTGGAATTAGAAAAAACGTGATATAGATCGAACAAAGATGCAGCAGCAGTTTTGTGGATTTGAGAATAATGATATTTTTGAAGAATGACTAAACTCAAAGTATATATAGGGAGAAGAATGAAAAACTTGACACAATTAGTCCCTAGGTCTTAAAAAAAACGTTTTATTGAGTTTAGTTAGTGTTTTTTTTTTTTTTTTTTTTTCATGAATGAAAATGAAAAATCTTTTTGAATTTTTTTTAAAGA
This sequence comes from Chrysanthemum makinoi, assembly GCA_910596185.1. NCBI lineage: Eukaryota > Viridiplantae > Streptophyta > Magnoliopsida > Asterales > Asteraceae > Chrysanthemum > Chrysanthemum makinoi. The sequence goes on from OU343224.1 coordinate 204,762,612, forward strand.
TATTATATTTTTGTATTTGGATTTTAAAATATGTATTTACAAAGAAATGTTTTTGGTGTTTGATGTTTTAAGAACGTTTGATTAAATTTTTCAGATCTTCTGGAGTCAAACACCGCATACCAATTTGATGGACAAGCTCAGTAAACCTTGCGGGTGGCAAGGCTTTAGTGAAAAAATCCGCCAATTGATATTGAGTACCCACAAAGTATAGTTCAATTGTACCCTTTTCAACATGCTCTTTAATGAAATGATATCGGAAAGCGATATGCTTTGACTTGGAATGCTGAACCGTGTTGCAGGAGATTGCAATGGCACTCTTGGAGTCACATTAGACATTGGAATCTTGTCGAATACAAAACCGTAGTCCATCGGTTGTGATCTCATCCAAATTATCTCGAGCACAACATGCGACATGGCAACGTATGCTGCTTCTGTTGATGACATAGATGTACAGTCTTGTTTCTTTGACTGCCAAGACACAAGTTTATCTCCGAGAAATCAACACCACCAGATGTACTTTTGCGTGTATCTAAACACCTGCGTGATCGATCTGAAAAAGCGATTAGTGCAAAACCATAATCCTTCGGATACCGATTCCCAGTGAATGGTTCCCTGTACGTAGCGAAGGATTCTTTTAGCCTCATTGAGGTGTCTTTCAGTTGGTCTTGATTGATAACGGGAGCAAAGATATACAAAGCAAATACAATGTCGGTCTGGCGGTGTTAGATACATGAGAAACCCAATAATACTTCGGTATTTTGTAGGGTCAATCACTTTCCCATGTAAATCATCGGCTTAGGTGACGTCGCAGACATAGGTGTGTTATAAGTATCACAACTGGTCATTCCATGTTTCTTTAAGATTTCAAGAGCATATTTGGACTGATTTAAAAATATGCCACGGGGAGATTGATGAACCTGAAGCACTAAGAAGAAATTTAGTTCACCCATCATGGACATTTCAAAATTTTGTTTCATTAATTTTTCAAAAGCGTTTGAGAACTTTTTATGTGTTGAACCAAAAATGATATCATCAACATAAATTTGAACAATCAAAATATCCTACCCGTGACGTTGAATGAAAAATGTTGGATCAACAGTTCCTTTGGTAAACTGATTAGCGAGAAGAAATTTTGACAGTTTGTCGTACCATGCCCGTGGGGCTTGTTTAAGACCATAAAAGGCCTTTTTGAGCTTGTACACGTAGTTAGGATGTTCTGAATCAATGAACCCGTCCGGTTGACCCACATAAACTTCTTCACGGAGTTGACCATTCAGAAACGCCGTTTTCACATCCATCTGATAAACTGTGATATTCTTGTGTGCGATATGCCGAAATATCCGCATGCCTTCAAGCCGAGCTCTTGGTGCAAACGATTCTTCATAATCGATTCCTTCTTCTTGAGAATACCCTTTAGCCACAAGACTAGATTTGTTACGAATAACATTGCTTTCAGCATCCGTTTGTTTTTCCGAGATCCACTTGAGTCCAATGACATAAATCCCATCTGGTCTTGGAACAAGTTCCCAAACTTCGAGACGTTTGAACTGATTCAACTCTTCTTGCATTGATTCAATCCAATTGTCATATGTCATAGCTTCTTTGGTGTTTTGTGGTTCATCTTGACAAACGGTGAGTGCATAAACACATGTTTCAGCATCAGTATGAAGTCGTTGTCTCGTCATAAGTGGGTTAGAAGGATCGCCAATCACATTTACTAAGGGATGATCTTTTGTCCATTTATGTGTCAAAGGGTGATGATTGAATGTTACATGCATATTAGACGGTTCCAAATTGCGTGAAGACGACTCGCCAATGTCTGGAATGGTTGGAGCCGGAGAAAATGGATTGAAGAAAGCATTTCCGTCATAATCTGCGGGTGCGGGTACTTCTTGATTTTGTGTTTCATCAGCTGTGTCAGTGTTGGATGCAATGTGTTCTTCGGTTGATTGAGAATCATTCAGTGGTGCATCTGGTGCAACAGTTGTTGTTGTTGGAGCAGGTGTATCGGGTATTGGAATATTATCAGGTTGTGCAGCGGAAACAGTCGATACATCTAGAGCACTACTTTCGGGAATCTCATCAAACAGAGGAGCAAACAAAGTTTCCAATTGTTGACGAGTGAATTCCATGGGTGGAACAACTGATGAAGAAGGAAAGTTTAGGCTGTTGGATGCGGGTCCTAAGCGATTCTGCCGAAGCCATTTCGTAAGCTCATCAAAGTTAACATGAACGGTTTCCATCATTTGTCGAGTTCGACGATTCCAAATTTTAAATCCTTTCGAATTTTCACAATAACCAATGAACACTCCAATGTCACTTTCGGTGAAGTTTACCAATATCATCACGATCATTTTTCGATATCATAGTGCACAAGACATGAAAATATCCGATATCGGTTTGCGGTTGTGAACAACCTCATATGGAGTTTTATTATGGCGTATGAATGATGGAGCGGTTTTGAGTAAAACATGCAGTTGAGACGCTTCAACCACAAGAAATCCGTGGTGTGAAAAAATCAACATTGTTCGAGCAGCCTCCACTAACGTTCGGTTTCGTCTTTCAACAACACCATTTTGTTCAGGAGTACGAGCAATCGAGGTCTGATGTGTGATTCCAACTTTCTCAAAATAAGCACGAAGTGTTTGATTTTTGAATTCAGTTCCATTGTCTGTTCTTACAATGCGAACGGTGTTTTTGAGTTGAACCTAAATCTTTGTGAGAAAGGTGATAATCATTGTTGGAGCTTGATCTTTAGTGCGAAGAAAATAGACCCAAGTCCATCGTGAATAATCATCAACAATAACCAGAATGTATCGTTTTCCATTCACACTTTGTACACGCATGGGGCCACATAAGTCCATATGAAGCAAATTAAGAACATGTTGAGAACTTGGTTCAGGTTTTGAAGGAAAGTTAGATCTCTTGCTCTTGCCTTGTTCACAAGCCGAACATAAGTGATCTTTGGTGTATCGGAACCTTGGAAGACCATCAACTAACTTATGACGAGCGAGATCAGTCATGGTTTTGAAGTTTAAATGAGAAAGCCTTTTGTGCCATAACCATGATTTTGTCGAAGTTACTTTTGAGAGAAGACAAATCGGTGAAGATGCAATCATATCAGACATAGGAATCATATAAAGATTGGTGCTCCGATTGCCAGTGAGTAAATCATATCCTTCCAAATCACGTATGTAACATGTTTTGGAGCGAAACGCAACTTCCAAATCATCATCACAGAATTGTCCAACTGAGAAAAGATTGTGTCCAAGACCTTCAACATAATAAACCCGACTGATCTCGATGTTTCCATTAACATAATCTCCATATCCCATTATTGCAGCAAAATGATCATTCCCGAATCTGACAGTACCGATGAACTTTGAAACAAAGTTTACTAACAGTTTTAGATTGCCTGTCATATGCCGGGTACATCCGCTATCAACAATCCACAGAACGAGTTGAATCACCTGCAACACACGAAGACAACGAGGATGGTATGATAGAAGCAGTGGAACCCAAAGAGTTAGTGGGTTCCATTATGTTAGTGTTACACACATTTGCACATTTAGGAATCCATTTAAAGCTTGAGGTACGCTGCAACCATTGTTGCCATAACCAATTATTTTTCGCTTTGGTCTTAGTGAAGTCACTAGGTGAGTATACTTTCTTAGGAGATGTTTTTGCAGCAATGGGTGTGTCTACAGATTTCTCAGAAACTACACTGTGCACCGCCCCTAAATTCAATTTTGCAACTATTGTGGACCTAGAGGGAGGGCCAGTTATAGATTTCTTAGAACGAGCTAACAGAGAATTTACAACACATTTTTCATGATTACTAGACATCATACTTTTACGACAGAAAACACATGAAGCATTAACGTTTGAAACGTTTACAGACTTATCATTCGTTACACTGACATTAGAATTACAAGTTGCCAAATTTGAATCTAAAGCAGATGCAACATGATTTTTATTCGACTTCCTAAGATGAACTTCTACTTCTGATGTCGGACGAGTGCTCTTCCTATGTTGTGAGATCCTAGTATTTTCTTTTTGTCTCTTATTCTCGGATCTTCTAACATTAGTAGACGCAACTATTCCTGTAGAAGTGGAAGAAAGCAAATTAGTTTCCTGAGTTTTATCAATTATATACATGCCAGGAGCAATCACTTTTGTGTTACTAGACTTGCTAGATTTTTGTTTAGCTATCTTTTCTTTAAGATCAATGATGATGTGTTTTTGATCCTGAAGGATGGAATTTAATCTTCCTTGTTCACCCAACATTTGTCGAGTGTATTCAACATGGTGATCAAGTTCTTTTGACGCTTGAACGAAGCAGTTTTAAGAGAATCAAGAATCGTTTTATATTCCTGTTTGACTTGTGCAATCTCTTGTTCATATTTGAAAATTTGACATTTTAACGATGCATTTTCATCATCAAGAAATTCGACTTTTGAAATTCGCGACTGATCCAAAGACACCTTTTCCATGTGATTTTGTAAAGCAATTTCAGATTCAATTGTTTGAGACTGACACCATTGAAGTCGTCGTTTAAGTTCAGAAATCTCCATTGAAAGCTTAGATTGGACATCATCATTTTGTGAAAACATTTTTTCATTTTCCTCTTTTAATTTCTCAATTTCATGCCTTAACATCTGATTTTCCATTTCCAACGTTTGAACCATATTGAGATTCTCGCCGATTAACACAGATCATTCATGAAGCAAATTCACAATATATAACCACGAAGCAATATTAGCGAAAGAGCATCTTCTAACAATTGATCAAAGGCATTTTGAAGATCTTGGTTTTGCATTGTTCTTGTGAAACAGAGTTTTCAAGTGTGTTAAAAGCTTCAATCATTGAAGTCACCTCTTGTTGAAGTTCCCTTCCGATGTGTTGCACACAGCACCTTGAAATGTGCGACATGAGGTAAGATTTGGGTTTGAAACATTTGTCTTTGCTCTCTTGCATAAGCAGATTGAAAATTAGATGCTTTTAACTCAGAATTTTTCTCAATTGCCGTTTCTAAAAATGAAATATCTTCCATAAACGTTTGAAAGTACCGTAATACTAAACAAGATTTAGGAGTTTTTGGCAATGAGTTGCTTTTGTAAGAGGACGGTAAAGGACCATTTATTTGTGCAACACTGTGAACGGGGCCTTCTACGCAAGATGCCTCAGTTAATTCAGAAAGATTATACGATGGTGTTGAAATGACATTCAGTTTGTAAGAAGCATTTTCTTTTGTGTAATTGATGAGTGTGTAAATACTCATCATTTTTGTACAAATTAGACTGCAAAAACATCTGAAAACACTCAGAAATGCATCAAAATGATAAAAATATCACAAATAAGTGTTTTATGTGTTTTAAATGCAAAATATCAAAATCACGGTGAAAACGTATCAAGTTGGCATAATTGGCAGTTTTAGTCCCCCAAGTTTCAAAAATTGTCAAAAACAGTCCCTGGTAAAACCAAATGAAGAAAAATATCATTTCAAGTCCCTAGGGATTCCTAAGTTGTCAAAATTGGTCCTTGAGATTTAAATTTACAAAATTACAACTTAGGTCCTTTAATTTTCAAAAATGTCAAGTTTAGTCCTTTGAGAATTTGAAAATGTCAAAAATGGTACTTGTACTTTTAAAACTTGTCAAAAGTAACCCTTAAGAGAACTTTGGAAAAATGGCAGAATTGGTCCCTCTAGTTTGGCAGAATTACAATTTGGTCCTTGTATTATAAACCTAAGCTAAGGCTTGTCAAAACTCCTTTGACCCCTGCCATTATACCCATTTGACCCCCCCTGTCATTAGCCTTTTTGAACCCCCAGGTCAAACCAAGTCAAACAAACAGTTCTCTCCCCTTTGCCCGCCACCTCCTGTTTGTCTTCCCCATCTGTTGCCTGCAACACACAAGACCTCTCCCATCACCTTTCTCCTCCCCTCATCATCACCACTACCCACTCAACCCACTACAATAAATGCCACCCCCCCTAGTTGATAAAATACAGACCTATAAGTCAAATCCAGTGCTTCCCGCCAAAATGATAAAAACGGCCAACACACTCAAAACTCACCCATTGGTCAAGAAAAGAGGTGGGATACTCTCAGAAGGACACGTGGATGCTTATTGGAGTATAAAAGAGGAGGAAGAAACGAGAGAGAAAGGAGTTTTTAGTTTTTTTAATTTTATGAATGTCGTAATTTCTTTTTAAGTCTTTAATTAAGCTTTAAGTTGTAATCTTTTGTTTCATGATATCAAATTAAGTTATTGAAGTGTATTAAAACTGTTTTCAAGTGGAAATTCAAGTGATATTAACATTTCATGATAAATGGTTCACTGTTGCAAAAATTCAAGGTCTAACTCTTATGTTCAGAGCTTCAATAAGCTTTATTTAAAGTCAAACAAGCTTATTCAAGCTTAATATAGCTTTCTAAGCACTGGAGTTCAGTTTCAAGCATAATGGATTGATGGTCAACAATAGTCAACTGTGAAGAAGAAATTGGTTCAAGCAGGTTGGAAATGGAATGGGTTGTTGCAGAGCAGTGTTTGGGTTGGATTTGATATAGAATAGCATATATTGGGTTCTGTTTAAGCCACCAAATAAGCTAGGGCTGTTGTAAGTTTTTATCTCATCTTCATTTTTTTACAGTATTGCATTTTGTGCTAGATTGAAATTTGTGGTCATCAAGTAATCTAAACCTGTCCACTTAGTAGTAATTAGGATATTATAATCAGTTTTAGTGTCTGCAATAGCTTAAACAATGGTTAAATCAGTTTTTATCTCATATTCAGTCATAAAAATGGTGTTTGGATTTGCTACTTAAACTGTCATAGAGGTTTGTTCAAGAGTTGAGGTCTGTTGTTGTATGTTTGTTATGCTCATTTGTACTCCTATCAGTCTTAATATTGCACCTGCAAGTGTCAAAAGTCAAAATCCATTTGGAATCTGTCTAAGTCTTTATCTGTTGAAATTTTGGAAACTCAAAAGCTTGACTTATGTTTGGAAATCATTAGCATAGCTTGTTATAGGTTTAATTCATCATATTACATCATACTCAGTCCTCAAATTGGTTCCAAAGTTCACAAAAGTCAAAATCTTCATAACTTTTCAAAAGTCAAAACTTGAAAATTCAGTTTTAAGCCCAACTAGAGGGATTTTTCATAGGTTCATTATTGGTCCAAATCAAGTGAGACTTTTGGTTCTTAAAACCTCAACTGGTCTATTTTCTTATTGTTATTTTTATAGATTTTTAGAAATTTTGTAAAAGCTTCAAATAAGCTCATCAAACAGGGCTTAAGTGCCCTGCTCCCAAAACTCAGTATACACTGAGTGTGTCTCAGCTTATTGCAGAGCTTATCCAAAGCTCCACAGAGCTTCTCTAGGGCTGGTTTTTGGTTTGAAGGTACCTAGCCAGGTCTAGTTTAGACTCCAACAATTGGTTGTGAGTTTGGACTTGTTTAAGTGCTTATTTTCCGGTCTCAAGTAGCACCAATAATCTGTTTTGGCAACTTAACTCAAATCAATCAAATCTCAAGCAGTTGCAATTCAGAGGTGAAGTCTTGTTGTTTTTAGTTGTTTTAGATTACTTTTAGCATAAAATAGCTTCTGTGAAAGTGTGGTGCTCAGTTTGAACCTTGAGCTTATTCCAAGTGCTTATTGCATAAGCACTTGCATTGCAGTCTCTTATTCCTCCACACAAGCACATGTTTTTCTATTTTTCTTAGATTCATAGCATTATTTTAGAGTTTTCCTGAATTTTTCACATTTTTCTAGGACAGTTTGCTATTTTTCTTAATTAAAAACAGTTTTTAGGTAATTTTAATTAGCTTTTAATACAATTAAATCAGAAAAAGTTCAAAAAAATAATTTTTCATTTTTATTAGGTTAAGATAAATATAAAAAGTAAAAAAAGTAATTTTCCAGATTTTTCATAGTTTAATTTGTAATTTTTAGCAATTTAATTAGTTTTAAATAGTTTAAAATTCATAAAAAATAGAAAAATAATCAGAAAAATATAAAAATAGTTTTGAAAATTCTCTTTTATTATTTTAGATTTTTCCAAGTCATAATTTTATTTTTCTAGCTTTATTTCCTATTTTCTTGTAATTTAGGTTATTATTAAATAGTTAAAAATAGTTTTTAATTAATAATAATTAGATAAATAGTTATAAAAATAATTTTATTTTTCTTAAAATTTTCTTTTATCATTAGGTTTGTAAAAATATCATTTTCATATTTTTAGGATTAATACTGCTTCAGTTTTACATTTTCTTGTGTACGTCGCGTAGTTTTTAATTCAAGTTTTATAAAAACATAAAATCAAAAACATTAGTTTAAAATTAGTGATAGCGTTTATTTAAGATAGTTTATCTTTTTAATTTCCTTTAATTTGCATTTCAGTCCTTGTAATTTATAAAATAACTCAAAATCCTTACTGATCACTATCCTTAGTGATTATTCGACATCCGATTGTGTTAAACACCAGTCATCCTCCGTGGGACTTAACGACCCGGGAATCCACTGTATTCTCCGATCTAAATTGCATTTGCTTCGAAATGTTTTAAGTTTGTTACTGTTTGCCATTCACAAGTGGCAGGCTTGAGTGATTAAACTTGACGGTTCGGAACCAATCAAATTTTGGCCGCCATTCGGGGGAGGTAAGCGTGTTTTAAGCATTTTCGACCCGTACTTGCACATATACCACGGTTTGTAAAAGTTTTTCGTAAAGTTATCAAAATCAAAAAGTTCATTAACACTTTTCCTAAAGTGTTAGAAACACCAAACAAAATATAAAACAACAAAACAATCAACGCTTAGCTTGTGTTTCTTTTAAGGTGATTCTTAAAGAAATACGATTTGGTTAAACGAGGCGATACCAAAAATATTGTCCAAAAGTTTTTAAACCATCAGCACAAATCTATACCTACGTCTTTTCAGTGGTACTTAATATATACATAAAAATCAACCACCGCCAATCAAGGCAGTACACCTACTAACTGGGGGTGTGACCATAATAAGTTCCGAACATCGATTTAAAACTTGCCTTTGTGTCCTTGTGATTTGGTGTACCTTTTCAAAGAAGCCATTTCATTTGTGATTATTGGTTAAGTTCACTTGTCGTTTGCCTCGCATTTGTTTTGAAAACTGATTTTTATACTTAGTGCATGCGCACTCGTTCTTCCAGTTCTACAAGTCCACTTTCGAACTTGGAAACATTCCTCGTAGACGTAGGGGCGTTCGCTCCTTCACCGTGGAGGAACGTTTACCACCACCACCACCGTAATGGCGAAGACAAGCCGATGAATGAGCTTCTCCAAGCACCCATCGAGGGTTACGGAGATGGTATTGTTGTCCCAGCCATCGTGGTCGATACTTTTGAGCTCAAAACCGGGTTACTTAATCTTGTAACCCAAAGCCAATTCTATGGTTTTGGGATGATCCTCATGCACACATTCGATGGTTTAACAAGATTGCATCTACCATCAAGTACAAGAATGTCCCGCATGACCTTGATTAAGCTTCTTCGTTCCCATTTTCTCTAGAGGGACAAGCCCGGAATTGGCTTGAGAAACAACCCCTCGTTCCATTGAGACATGGGAAGATCTAGTTACAAAGTTTGTTAACGAATTCTATCCTCCATCCCGAACTACAAGTCTTAAGAATGAGATAATGAAATTTTCTCAGAGATTTGATGAATCATTCGGGGAGGCATGGGATCGTTACAAAGAATTGCTCCGCAAGTGTCCGCATCATGGTTTTACCGAGTTAATGCAAATGGATACTTTCTACAATGGTCTGCACCAAGCCGACCAAGACTCTTTAAATGCCTCCGCGGGAGGTAATTTCTTGAGCAAGACCACAAAAGAAGCCTTGCAAATCATTGAAAACAAGTCCCGGGTCCGCCCTTTCCGAGCAAAGACATATCAATCTCAGTCTAATGCTGGACCTTCTACTTCATCTCCAGTGGGTACACCTAGTACCGATGCTAAGATTGACAAACTCACGGATATTGTTCAGGCTTTGGTTCTTGCTAACCAAAGAAAGTCACTTTTACACAGACACCATCATATGGTGAAGTGAAGAAAGTTGAAGTTTGTGTTACTTGTGGTGGTCCTCATGCATACTACAACTGTATTGCCACCGATGGTAGTCCGTTTGAAGCTAATGCTATAGCCGGTACTTCAAATCAAGGAGGTAATCAATATCGTCCTCAAAATGAACCAAACTACCGTGCTAACACTTATCAAGCACCACCCGTTTTAACCTAATCCTAACCGGAATCAGTATCAACCTAGAATGAACCAAGGTTATCAAAACCAAGGTAATTTCTATTCTGGACCAAATCAAGGTTTCCAACATCAAGGAAACCTTAATCAAAACAATTTCAATCGAGGAATCAACTTCGGGGAATGTGAATCTAACCAAGGAATTTTCAACAACAAGTTCATAATCAAAACATACGACCTCAAAATTTCCCTCCACTTCCTCCAGTACCATCATCTGATGAGCTATTGAAGCAATTCATGAAATCCCAAGATGAAATGAACAGGTTGTTGGTTAGCCAGATTTCGACATTAAGAAATCTTTAAATGATCGACCCTCGAGCTCAGGTACTTTACCGAGCAACACGATCGCTAACCCGAGGGGCGATGCAAAGGCGATCACAACCGAAGTGGTAAGACGCACAATGGACCTTCGACTCCAATGCCTCCTCCAGGAGCAATGAGTCAAGTTACCAAGGATACAACGGACAAGGTGCATTTCTCAAGCCCACGAAGTACCGACACGTCCCCACCTTCGGTAGTCCAAGCTTTAAGTCCGGAACCGAAGTTCAGAAGACAAATTCGAGCGAAATAACTTCCATCCAGGCTCAAAAGTCTAGTCAGCTTCCTTACCCATCAAGAATGCATGATGAGAAGCTCAAAGACAAAAACAAAGAGCAAATGGAAAATTTTTTCCAAATTTTCAATGAACTACACTTTGATATAAGCTTCGTTGATGCTCTCGTTCTAATGCCCAAATTTGCATCCACACTTAAAGGCTTACTGACCAACAAAGATAAGTTATCTGAAATGGCTAAACCCTCTCAATGAGCAATGCTCAGCTGTCCTTCTTAAGAAGCTTCCTAAAAAGCTTGAAGACCCTGGCGTGTTTTAATCCCTTGTGATTTCTTAGGGATGGTTCAATGCTCCGCCTTGGCCGATCTTGGCGCTAGCATTAACCTCATGCCACTTTCGGTATGGAAGAAGCTGTCTCTTCCTAAACTTACATCTACTTGTATGACACTCGAGTTAGCGGACTGTACCATAACTCGTCCACTTGGGATAGCCGAGGATGTCGTGGTAAAAGTAGGAAAGTTTCATTTTCCTACTGATTTTGTTGTAGTAGACTTTGATGCAGATCCTAGAGTTCCCTCATCTTAGGGAGAGCTTTCTTGAGAACGAGCCGAGCTCTAATTGATGTATTTGCTGAAGAATTGACCATACGGGTTGACAACGAAGAACTCACGTTTAAGATCAACCAGAACTCCAAACCTCTATCCAAACATAGTGTTGCCACAATTGATCAAAAATATGAAAGAATCAATGCAACACTCTCAAATTTCACGGTTAAGAGGAGTCACCAAAAACGTCCTGAGTTAAAAGCTTTGAAAATCAACCCTGGTTCAAACAAATGGTTTGAAAGTTGTACCAAGGAAGTCAAGAGTGTTCTTGATGATGATGATCTAGAATCGGAGACTTTATCGGAAGTGGTGGAAATTGCTAGCTCTAAGAGCACACCACTTGTCCCACCTCCGGAATCAGGTTATCGTATCGAGTTTGTTAACTCTGTGGATGAAACCAAAATCTCTTCAGTTTCATCTAGATTGGATGATGATGTTGATAATCCAATAGGAGACATTCTTCCCATTGAAGAATTGCTCAAAAATGATCCATCATCTCCTAGTCTTATTATTTCCGACTCTTCCATTCCTTCTCTCACTCCGAGTGAGGAAGATGACAACTTTTGGAATGAAGTCGATGCCTTTCTTAGTGATGAGTCGATTCCAACAGAAATTGATAATACTTACTTTGATCCGGAGGGGGACATTCTTTTTCTGGAAAATCTGTTGATTGAAGAACCGTTTCCAACCCTCCTACGGAAATTCTGTTGATAATCACCATACAAGCTTCAAGTTTAAGCTTAAAAATGTCAAAAATGGTGATTTGCTTCTTACTAATGAGGAATGGACATGCATTCTCATGCACATCTTTATTCCATTTTTCACAGATGGTGTGGTTGCTCTTTCCCTTTTCTCTTTCGGGAATGAGGACACCATCTTTGACCCCGGTATTATCCTTTATAGTTTCTACTATTAAAAATACCGGTCGTATCTCGTCGGTGTGGAACTTTCTGATGTTCATTTACACTATGAACGAAAGTCTGATCGAGATTGGTTTTCCACTTTGCTTTCCCCATGAACCAATGAATGCGGGGATCGAGTCAAGCTACCGACTCGGTAATCAAAAACAATAGTTAAACATGGGTTTTCACCCATGTGTACCACCCTAGTGTGGGGGAGTTGCCCCACATGTTGTGTATATATATAAGTTGTTCAAATTTGAAAAAAAAAAAAAAAAAAAAATCCTTGCTACATAATGGCCGTAGTATTTCCCTTTTACGTTCTATGTTTCGGCATAACCGCCGGTACTTTGAATATTGAGGGCAATATTCATTTCTAGTGTGGGGGGGAATTCTTATGAATTTTATCATGTAATTATACCACCCAATTCCCCCATTTTTGGCCAAAATTTTTTGGAGTAAGTGTTTTGCACTTACTCATCTTATGGTTATCATCCGCCTTGTCTAATAAGCGAAGGATTGGCTAATCCAAAAGCAAACGGCTCTTGGTAAAGATATCTCAAATCCGTTGACGGCTTGCAATTTGCCCAAAATTGTATGGTATTCACCTCACCATATCCTTAAAAGTGAAGAGTTGGCTAGCCCGCAAGTTTATGGCTTGTGGTAAAGGCGGTTGGAAAACCATAATTGGTAATCGACTCACCAAAGATATTTTATCTAAGAGTTGGCTAGTCCGAAGCAAACGGCTTCTGGTAAAGACAAATCAAATCCGTTGGAAGTTGGTGATTTGCTCAAAATCATTTGGTTATCGGTGTACCAAGGTTCTTACTTGAACTGAAACATTTGGCTACCCCAGAAGTAATGGCTTTTGGTAAAGAGATGAAATCCATTAAATTTTTCTCAAAACATTGCTAGGGACTAGCAATATTAAAATTCCATTTTGTCGCATGTTTAAGCGACTTCGATCATCTTGTGCCCATTGTTCCTCACAATCAAATACAACAAGTTGCATGCTTGGATCTAAAAGACATTGAGCACTATACAATTTGGGCATTTCCTTGAGAGCTGTGTGAAGAAAACGTGGGTGATTATACCCAAGAGCAAAACGTTTTGAGTCATCAGAACTCGGAAGTAAGGTTGACATTTCAATCTGTTTTCTTGAGGGCCAATCTTATATACAACAGTACCAAAATCTTTTAACCGTCTTTCCAATCTAAGAATTTCCTCGATTTGATCATCAATGCGTTTCTTAGATTTCTTCTTGAATTCAGAAAAATTTGACCGACTTTTGGAAAAATCTTGTTTAGTATTTGAAAGTTCCGTTTGAAGATTTTCAATGTTTTTCTGAAGTTCAGACTTTTCTTGTTCAATTTTAGAAATCTTTTCATTATTTGACGCAACAATTTCATGCATTTGATGTTGAAGATTTTGTTCGTTAACGTAAGATTTTTGAAAGGCCACTTCAAAACTTGTTTCTCGGGTGGTTTTTGTTTCAAAATCATTTATCCGTTTTCGACAACTCTCAAGTTCAGCAGTCAAGGAGGTACTCTCAACCCTAAGGGTGTGGTTTATCTCATTACATTTTGCAGTTTTATCTTGAAGTGGCAGAAGTAATGAAATCAGATATTCTGAATCTGGACCATGAATTGCTTCACTTTGTTCAATATGCTCATTATTTTCGTCATCACTTAGTTCATCAAATGTAACCACGGGGTTAATTTGATCAACTTCAGTATGATTAAATAATGATTCATGTTGAACAAATTGCTGCTTATCAGATGCAGATGCAGATGCAGACACAATTGCATTTATGAGGCATATATCGTGTCGTGCACGAGATAGACCGTCTGTGTCATAGACCGGTCCATTCTCTGTTTGACTGATATGATGTTCTTGCATATTTGCCATCAAAACAACTGCAGCATTTGCTTCCAAATCTTCATATTCATCATCTGAGAGAGTATCGGCCATAAAACCTTGCTGAGTTTCACTGAGTTCTCCTCCTGCTTCATCCTTGTATGCCATCGTCATGACTTGCTTATAGTAATCTCCTCCTCTGGTTCGTGGTTCAGGACAAGCATTAGCAAGATGTCCTTGCTTTTTGCAATTATAGCAGCGAATAGTAGATCCTGAAGCTGGTGAATTCCCTGTTTCCACAACTTGAACATTCCTCTTGAAGTTATTACTACCCTATCCCCCTGCTGATGTTTGACCATTCCCAGAATTACCAGAATACCCACTTGTAACCATACGACGACCATTAGTTCTGTTCTGAACCTCAACTTTGCCACCTTGGATAACTGCGTGACTTTTGGGATTTGATGATGAACGAAGACGATTGTTTGACTGAGTAGAGAACTTGGATAAGGCTTTAGCAATAAAGGCCATTCCATGATTTAATGCTTCAAAGGCATCAGCTTGATCATCATTGGTTTGATCATAGTATGCATTGTTAAAATCACCTTCGGGTGTGAGTTGATGAGAAGGTGTGGGTGGAGCATAACTAAAGTGACGTTGTTGTTGATCGAAAGCATGATTTGACTTTGGGTAAGGAGTTGGATAACCATGTGCCATAAGAGCAATCTGATCAGCAATTGGTGGTGGAGGGAAACCATGTGTGCCACGAGCTTCTTTATCTTTAAGAACTTCATATTGATGATGTTTCAGATAATCATACAATAACCCATACTTGACATCATGAAGATCCTTGACTTGTCGAACAAAAGTAACATACTTATGCCAATCCGGTCCTAATGAGTTCAGAAACTTGGTGTTAATAGCAATTGTTGGAAGATCAATCTTATGTCGATGCAAATCATTGACCACATTTTTTAAACGATGATAATATGATTCAAGTGATTCCCCAGGCTCAATGGTAAACACATCAAAGTTGTGATATAGCTTAGACTCCATGTCGATCTTATTTAGTTCAGTGCCTTCCATCAAAAGATGAATTTGTTCCCACATAGCTTTTGCAGTTGTCTGTGCATCAATGCTTTTGTAAATCGGATTAGGAATTCCAAGAAGTATTTGCTGCATAGCAAGCTCATCGGCTTCAAGATGAAGTAGTTGTTCTGGTGTTAAACGGCTCAGTGGAACAATTGAAATAGTGTCGGGTCTTGGTGGAACAGCTGTAGGATCATCGGGAACAGTTTCAGTTGGCATTTGAAACGGTCCTTCTAGTATCACCTTCTTCAGATACTTACAATGAGGTTTCTTGAGTTCCATATACCTTAGAAATCTACTTGACCATTGCACATAATTGCCTGGTGTAAGCATTGGAGGACGAGTATCCGAACCAGCTTCATGAATCGATTGCTGACTCGTAACAGCTTCACACATTTGAGAAAACCACGTTTGTTGTTGAGGGATTTGTGGAACCATTGACATTCATTGTTGAACTTGTTGAGGAGGTTGTGGAGGAGCTTGTTGAGGAGGTTGTGTGGATAGCACTTATTAAAAACATTTATAAACCATAAATATTAACGACCTATTACAAATGAAATAACATAAACCTTGAAACTTTATAAATGGTATCAAGAGCCATGGTTTGATCACTCATCTTTTATATTATGTATTTATAAAATATTATAGTATTTCATATTTTTTATAAAATATTATAGTATGAGCATAAAAGATGAGTGATCAATATTTATAAACATTTATTTCACTTAATTTATAAACCTTGGCTCTTGATACCACGTATTAGGTCACCATTCTATCACATCAATATGTATTTCTAGAGAGAGAAAGTTTTAAAGAGAGAAAGTGGAAGGAACTAATTAAGTGATTATGAAAATGATAATTGCAATTATAACCAACAACCCTCTCCCTTCCAGGGAGGGGGTATTTATAGTGTTTACATAAGTAGGGGTGTTTCCCCTTGGTTCTAGAAGAACTTTCTATCACAGCTCATGGGCTTACTATATGAGCTGTGACTCTGATTACAAACATTTATAAACCATAAATATTAATGACCTATTACAAATGAAATGACCTACACTTGATAATAAAACATGTTCCTAACACATTCTTTTCTTTATAACAATAATTATAATCTTATTGACTGGGTTCTTACAATGTGCTCCAATCAGGTAAAGTTTACACTTTCTTCTTCAGTTATTTGAGTGTTGTCATTCAAGTTTTTTTTAATAGGTTTAACCGTTCAGGTTCCTTTTTTGGTTCAAAACCAACTTTATTTATAAAAAAATTTAGATTGAGTATGTTGTATGTTGTACAGATAAAAGACAGTGAACCCGAAAGGCGTACCGTAGTTCATCCTGGCAGGCTGCAACTTTGGGCATAACCCTCAACCGTGTAGCGCAATACTTGCAGAACTACTCTTTACTCTCATCATTATCTTTACTCCCATCCGGATCAGGCTGTAACTACTTGTCCAAAAACTTAGTTGGAAGCTCGTGCCCAATAGCAAAAAACAACACATTCATCTACTGACCGCGTCTAAACACCACCTGTCACTTTCAACATGCATGTGGCAAAAAGTCTTCACCTATAAGAATAATAGAAAGGGAAAATTTAACATTGCTAAATAGAAAAGAGTAACCAAATAGGGTTTCAAAGATATACCATGTCCATGAAGTACCCTCCAGAATGGCCTGTTATTATTGCCAGAGAGTTGCCTGGTTCCTAAAGATAACTTGATATACAGATAACAGAGCTCTTTTTTAAACCGCAACAGTTTCCACCCATCATATATAAGCAACATACAAATTTAAGAATACCGAACGAAGTGTCTAACGTAATTTAAGGTTCCATTTAGGGTGCCAGGCATAAGTGTAGTTGACTATCCTCGTCATGATAATTATCATTATTCAAGTTAACTAAATACTATTACCCAAACCATAAGCGTTTTCCATATTCTGCCAAAAGCATAAAAAAGAAGACCATTTAATTCTGCATATTTCAGTTTTGAGTTTTCATCCTAAAGCTTTTCAAGAACTCAATCTGATTATGCCCCAATCAGATAAACATGGAACAAACATTTCTATAAGAACTTACTTTATACGAATATCAATGAGACCAAACGATTTGGCGAATCAATATTTCCAAAAGTTCAGATTACAAAACACGCAATAGTACGAATTTATAAATAAAAAATACCTTGAACTGAGCCCATCTCCTTCTCAACCTTCGCTTCAAATTCACAAACAAAACACTTGGGACTCGGCATCTTTCCTGTTACAAAAGAACATAACAAAGTGATGCAAAATTATTGAAACTCGCAATTAAATGTAAAACTAAAACTTCAAAATGATTTCTGACCACTTATAACATCGGTAGGGTAACATTTGGGAAAAGCTGATGTGCCCACCATGGCTCAGATAGGGTAGCATTTGGAAAAAGCGAGTGCGCCCACCATGGCTGCAACCCGAACAGGCTGCCGTGCCAAGATATGGGCCATCTCACTTTTAATCTGACTCGTTAAAACTCATCACAGCCTCATTATTTTTGATTATTTCTGGATGTCGGTTAACAGGAGATGAAATCTATGCCAAGTGTTTGACAAACCCAAAGCAGGGAGAAGTTGGTATAACCTATTAGACGGGCTTAACTGGACGATGCAGCAAAACGGGCTACCAAACCGGCCCAAAAAAAATTAATATTGTAACAATAAAATAACATAGTTTGGATACGCTCCCTCCAATAATATGTTGTATAAAAGCATGTAACAAAAAGGAGGCCGTACTATAATGAGAAGGCTTCTGCACCTCTTACGGCACAAAAGACAGGCTCAAATAGGGTAGCATTTGGAAAAAGTGAATGCACCCACCATGGCTGCAACCCCAGTAGGCTACTGTGCCAAGATATGGGCCATCTCACTTTTAATCCGACCCGTTAAAACTCATCATAGCCTCAATGTTGTTAACAAAAAGTCTTACAAACTATCACAACTATAGTCAACCAATTTTACATTCCCCATAGCCCCCTATAATCAATATCATCATGATGGTAAGAATCAAAGAAAGTGGATATATCCGGCATGGCTGCAAACCTAACGGTTTGCCTTGTCAAGGCGCGAACAATCACACCTTCAATCGATGTGTTTCAGACTTATCACAACCCCATATAACCAATCACCAATAGCCTGTGGTCACAAAACCAAATTAAGGGCAATAAGTTACCAAACTTCACTGCCATTACTTTCATACCCAAAAAACCACATCAGATGTACCAAGAAAACACAACTTCCATTTCAATTATGGCACGAACAATGGCTACTAAAATCACCATTCCATCAACTTATTCATAAACCTTTATCCACCCCTAACACCTAACACATTAAAATCTAATCTTTAATTATACCCAAAAAAGCATTACTCTTAAAACGCCACAAACACTAAAAAAAACTCATAAAATCTACCAAAGTTCACACGTTTATAACAATCTAACAGAAACACATACTGCCAAACAAAAAAATCTAAAAACGTACCCAAAAACGAATTCAATTTATTCGGACTGTGTGCGCCAAGCATGGATCTTCAGTCGCAAACTGAAACACCAACCCGAAAGCGTATTAAGAAAACCCTAAACACAAAACCTAAAGAATTAGGTTAATTAGGTTTTCGATAGGCTTTTAGTTTATCCGGTAACATTGGTTTTGATGATGAAGACGATGGAAAGCAATAGAAGTTTGTAGACAGTCGGTTAGACCAAACGTACATATATCTTGCTCATGTTGGGCCAAATAGTGCAAAACAGACAGGCTAGCAACGAAGCCCAAACGAATAGTTATTTGGTCACCGACATCAAACACACGCAATAAAATACAATAGTTTGGGATACCGGAAAAAGTGAATGCACCCACCATGGCTGCAACCCCAGTAGGCTGCCGTGCCAAGATATGGGCCGTCTCACTTTTAATCCGACCCGTTAAAACTCATCATAGCCTCAATGTGGTTAAAAGCAAGTCTTACAAACGATCACAGCTATAGTCGACCAATTTTACATTCCCCATAGCCCCCTATAATCAATATCATCATGATGGTAAGGGTCAAAGAAAGTGGATATATTCGGCGTGGCTGCAAACCTAACGGTTTGCCTTGCCAAGACACGAACGATCACACCTTCAATCGATGGGAAATCACAGCACCATATAACCAATCACCAATAGCCTGTGGTCACAAAACCAAATTAAAGGCAATAAGCTACCAAGCTTCACTGCCATTACTTTCATACCCATAAAACCACATCATATGTACCAAGAAAACACAACTTCCATTTCAACAATGCCACGAACAATGGCTACTAAAACGACCATCTGATCAACTTCTTCATAAACCTTTATCTACTGCTAACACCAAAAACATTAAAATCCAATCTCCAGTTATACCAAAAAAAAACCTTATTGATATAGGATATAATGGGAGAGCGGTAATCCAAAAAGCCAAATACGTTTACCATGGCTGCAAACCTGATGATTTGCCACGCCATGAAGCAAACGATCAAAACTTTAGTCAACCAATTTTAGATTCATCATAGCCTCCTATAATCAATATCATCATGATGGTAAGAATCAAAGAAAGTGGATATATCCGGCATGGCTGCAAACCTAACGGTTTGCCTTGCCAAGGCGCGAACAATCACACCTTCAATCGATGGGTTTCAGATTTATCATAGCTCCATATAACCAATCACCAATAGCCTGTGGTCACAAAACCAAATAAGGGCAATAAGCTACCAAGCTTCACTGCCATTACTTTCATACCCAAAAAACCACATCAGATGTACCAAGAAAACACAACTTCCATTTCAATAATGCCACAAACAATGGCTACTAAAATCACCATTTCATCAACTTATTCATAAACCTTTATCCACCCCTAACACCTAAAACATTAAAATCCAATCTTTAATTATACCCAAAAAAGCATCACTCTTAAAACGCCACAAACACTAAAAAAATTCATAAAATCTACCAAAGTTCACACCTTCATAACAATCTAACAAAAACACATACTGCCAAACAAAAGAAACTAAAAACGTACCCAAAAACGAATTCGATTTATTCGGACTGTGTGCGCCAAGCATGGATCTTCAGTCGCAAAGTGAAACACCAACCCAAAAGCGTATTAAGAAAACCCCAAACACAAAACCTATAGAATTAGGTTTTCGATAGGCTTTTAGTTTATCCGGTAACATTGGTTTTGATGATGAAGACGGTGGAAAGCAATAGAAGTGTGTAGACAGTCGGTTAGACCAAACGTACGTATATCTTACTCATGTTGGGCCAAATAGTGCAAAACACACAGGCCAACAACGAAGCCCAAACGAATAGTTATTTGGTCACCGACATCAAACACACGCAATAAAATACAATAGTTTGGGATACCGCCCTCCCATTATATCTTATATCAATATACGAGTAGTCGTGTATATAACAATAAGATTTTATAACGGAAAGCAGTTATAATTGTAATATTATGGTTATTTTTTCTATCAATTATGAGCTAACACAATAATAAAAACGGTTAGAGTTTATGGATGAATTTTTAAAAATTATTAGTCTTAGGATTAAATGCAAAAAGTCTTTTTCTTTTCTAAAGGGCAAATGGTCTAAAAAATCAATAAAATTATTACTTTTTTCTATTGTAAACAACAAACTTTTAATTTTTTTTATTAAAATATTAAATTTTCTTAATCATCATATTGTAGACATAATTATCATTTAATAAAAAATAAATTACATAAATCATCCATGTGGCTCCAAATATTTATACTAGTCATCCTCATTATCATTTAATTAATAATAAATCACATAAATCGTTCTTGTGGCTCAAAAAGTTTACACACGTCGTCCTCAATATCATTTAATAAAAAATAAGTTACATAAATCGTCTTCGTGGCTCTGAAACTTTACATCAGTCGTCCGTATACGTATAAATTGAATAAATCATCCTTGCTTCCATTTTTATACGTTTTCTTTTGCTTCCATACCACTCGTTCAATTTTTTTTGCTTCTATTTTTTATATGTTTTTTTCTTCGATACCACTCGATCAAATTTTTTTGCTTCCATTTTTTATTTGGCTATTTCTTCCATTTTTATACGGCTTTTTCTTCCATTTTATATAGGATTTTTTTTCTTCGATGCCACTCGATCAATTTTTTTCTTGCTTCATTTTTTATACGTTTTTATTCTTCGATACCACTCGACCATTTTTTTTTTGCTTCCAATTTTTTATACGTGATCGATAAAAATTTCATCGAATAAAAAACGTGATCGATCACGTATACGGATCCTTGGGGATTCATAAAAATGTATACGTGATCAATAACGTTTTTGCTTCGATAAAAATCTATACGTGATTGATCACGTATACGTATCCTCGGGGCTTCATAACTATTTAACTTGTGAAAACAAAAATTTACGTCAAAATTGTCCTTACAAATCTTGGCAGAAAACTGCCCTTGTTTGGCATTTTTAGGCCAATCCTTCTATGGCTTCCATAGAAAACATCATTCTGGACATCTTTCGTACTTTACACGTTTGATGAATCGGACTCTAAAGTGGTCAAAATTGCAGTTTAAAAATTGGATCAGAAACCGTTTACAAACCTTTACTTAGTTTTGTGTCGTAACATGTTAGTTTAGTTTTTATAGTAAAAGGCTCCTTGTTTTACGTTTTCTGGTTATGTTCTCATGAGTTTTTGTTGAAAACATTGTTCCGACAACTTTCGTGTTTAACTTTTTGATGAATCGAGATTCAAGTACTAGGACAAGGACTTAGAGCTCTTCTCTCTTGCATTCCTTCACTAATCTTGTATGATCAAGGTTGTGCTAGGGCTTGTGCAAGACTTTGATAAGGCCTTGGTGAGTTGAGTAGATTTAATGCAAAGGACTTGATTGGAAGTACTTGCATCTTCAAACTTGTAGCAATACTTGAAGTTGAAAATCAAATGAAGAGTGTGTTGTTTTTGTTTTGTGTTGGACGACAACAAGAGGGTAGGGGGTTTATTGTGTCTTGAGGAGGTGCAATACTTGAAAACCTTTAGATATTTAGGAAGTTAACATACTTGCAATGTCGTATGGACATATCGGGATGCTCAAATGTCATTTAAACCTAAACGAAAATCTCATACACGGTTTTGAGAAACCGGTTCTGAATGGATTCTACGTACGTTGTCAGGACGACCCGTCGAGTATCAACTCTATTGTCATGATGAATGAAAAAAAATTGGGAATGAATAGTAAAAACTCGAGAATAGTTAGTAACCTGAAAATGTGAATTGTTACAGATAAAAATTTCATCGAAGCAAAAACGTGATCGAGTTGCAAATTTTTTACGTGATCGATAAAAATTTGCAACTCGGGCATCATTATAAGCTACAAGCTTTTAATTTTCCTATAAAATGATTAAACTTTCTTAAAATGTATACGTATACGTAAAAAAAATATTTTATGATCGTATACGGATCCTCAAGGATTCATAAGTATACGTGATCGATCAAGTTTTTTGGTTCGATAAAAATGTATACGTATGCGTAAAAAATATTTTATGATCGATCACGTTTTTGCTTCGATGAAATTTGTATACGTATAAGTATGTGGCCCGGGTTGCAAATTTTTATACGTGATCGATAAAAATTTCATTGAAGCAAAAACGTGACTGATAACATACACGTTTTTATGAAGCCCGAGAGTATCGGTCACGTATACATTTTTATCGAAGCAAAAACGTGATCGATCACTTATACGTTTTTATGAAGCCCCGAAGATCCCTGTACGTGATCGATCACGTTTTTTATTCAATGAAATTTTTATCGATCACGTATAAAAAAATAGAAGCAAGAAATGTATACGTGATCAATCACGTATAAAACATGGAAGCAAAAAAAATTGATCAAGTGGTATCGAATAAAAAATGTATAAAAAATGGAAGCAAAAAAATTGATCGAGTGGCATCGAAGAAAAAAACGTATAAATAATGAAATAAAAAGCCATATAAAAAATGGAAGCAAAAAATTTGATTCAGTGGAATCGAAGAAAAAAAACGTATAAAAAATGGAAGTAAAAAAATCGATCAAGTGGTATGGAAGCAAAAACAAAAACGTACAAAAATGGAAGCAAGGATGATTTATGCAATTTATAGGTATACGGACGACCGATGTAAATTTTTAGAGCCACAAGGACGATTTATGTAATTTATTTTTGATTAAAATAAACTTTTTGAGCCACAAGGATATTTATGTGATTTATTCTTGATTAAATGATAATTAGGACGTCTGGTGTAAATTTTTGGAGCAACAGAGACGATTTATGTAATTTATTCTTGACTAAATGATAATGATGCCTACAATAGGATGATTAAGAAAGTTTAATGTTTTAGTAAGAAAATTAAAAGTTTGTTACTTACAATAGAAAAAGGTGTCAAGTTTGTTAATTTTAGATTAATTGTCTTTTTTAAAAACTACATTAAAAAAAGTTGTCGTGCATTTTTTTATTCTATTTAATTTTTCTGAAATTTTGGATAGGAACATTGTTTGAATTTATATGTGAAAATATAAGTTTTAAAACGGTATTTTGAGATTAAACATCATTTATTGTTAAGTTTTTTTATTTATTTATTTTTTATTTATTTATTTATTTATTTTTAAGTTTTAAGCAAAAATACTTTTAATTTCTATATGTAGCAAAGATATAATTTTGCTTCTTCATTTACTCCTGACATCCTGTCATCTTTGATATGATATTCGGATTGAATCATTATTGGCATCTATTTAGGGGTAGAGCTAGTAAGATCTCTAGTAGGCGTTGAGTCTCTCAAATTAACTCACTTTATTTATTAGTTATTCGGTACCATAGCTAGTTTTTTAATAACTTTTTGCAATTAGCTCCCCTTAATTATATAAATATGCTGATTAAAGTTCAAATTTATACCAATTCATTATGTTGTTAGGTTGAATCATAGTTTGAAAATAAAAACCATAAATACATCATTGAGCGATATTATTCACTATAAATTTTTACGTTAAGGTCGGCCAGCCTTAACTTAGAAAATTCTGGCTCCGCCATCTATGTATGTGTATTTTGGCATCTTATGGGGGTATATACAACTGAACTTGATAATTTGATATTGCAAATAAATTTACTTTGGTGATTTATCAATTTCTTAGTTTTTAGAGGCTAATTAGCTTTTGAAATTAAGATAATCTATACTACTATATAAAGTATTTGAGACTTCCTATAAAAGGAAGTCTTAAAAAGATTAATCCTACACACTTGCCACTTATGGAATCATTTTGTTAGTTTCTAAGCATTACAAGTTCTAAAGTACAACTAATATACCACATGGTACAAAACAATAGTGCATAAATCATTTTTTTTCTTCATTAAAACACTCACTAAATGAAATTTATGAATCATTAGTGATATTATTAAAATACCCCGACACTCAAAAGTACAATTAATATAACACATGTTACTAAACAATAATGCATAAATCATCTTATATGTTTTTTTCAAAACACTCACTAAATGAAATTTACAAATCATTAATGATACTAGTTGGATACCCGCGCACAGCGGCGGCGATAAATATAGTTATATAATAAATATAGTAAATGAATTTCTCCTCGCAATTCCTTCTTAGTGCATTCATTTCACAACGCTACAAATGTATATGTGTTAGTTGTATGTGTTTGTTTGGGTTTTTCGTATTTTTCCCGTGACATCATTATTCCCGCATATAAAAAGACCTTCACAATCTCTTACCCGTCAAATACTTTCCCAAAAGTAAATGATTTTGATAAATAAAATTTGTATTGATTGAAATAAAGGTTAAAGTTTTAAAATTTTAAATCGAAATAAAATAAACCTACTAAAAATGTAGAAACCAAAAACTCAGAAAAGTATATCAAAATGGATGTTGAATTAAAGACCACAAAATTTTAAAAAATATGATGAAATTAAATCATAAAAAAATTAAACGAATTAAAAAATATTTAAATTTAAAAATAAAGGTGATTAATTAGTTAATAAGTGACATGTGTCACCCCATTATTGGAGCTTCTTATTTTAGTTTGTTAGAGCTCATTCTTTTTTGTTATTTTTTAGTTAGAGAAGTGACACATGTCACTCAATGATTGGAGCTCATTATCTTAATTTTTTGTTGAGCCCACAACTTAAATGCTTTATAAAGTAGTATAGATTATTAATATACCCCCTCACTCAAAAGTACAATTAATATATCACATGGTATAAAACAATCATGCATAAATCATTTTTTTTAAATTTCTTTAGAACACCTACTAAATAAAATTTACAAATCATTATACACATCGTACAAACCAATCTTTTATGTACTCAAACTTTCTGACACCACCTTTTTCAACCACACAATGGACCACCATTTACGACCACAACTTAGCAACATAGACAACGCCAAATGGCGCCGAAACCGCTACTTTAAACACCCTTTATGTTTAAACGTTATATAATGTTGCACGTCCAAAACAACTAGCAATAGTGGTGACTACCATTTTCGTATCGTCGTTGTATCGTGATGCGTAAAATTATCGTCATGCGTAAAATTTCGTATCGTCCAAAACACTGCCATTTTTTATGAAATAGTGTGCAATAAAGTTTTTTCCTAAAGTTATCGTCATGCGTAAAATTAGCATCATGAAAAACATATAATCGCTCACCAAAATATTTGATTTCATAGTGTCCGCCACCGCAACGCGTGGGTACCCCGCTATAAAAGTTTTTTATAATATTACTAAATGCATAAGCAAGAATACAAGCTAACTTTCAATTAATAACATCTGTTGAACATTTTTTCTTCTTTTTATAAAAGTAATTTATCGAAAAGCCCTTACCGTCGCTGACAAAAATAATCAAACGGGTACCCGCCGCTGCAACCCGCGGGTACCCGGCTAGTACTCCGTAATGAGCCAACCTATTTTGGAAAGACTTCATAGATCAGTTTGGTATGCATGTCTCTAGTAATTTGAAAACCATATGCTTCTTTTTCTTCGCATTATAGAACATTGTTATTTGTTAGGAAAAACTATATAACAATGATATTAGGCTCCGTCCAACGAAAATTCTTGCCTTCACCTCAAATTTTCGCATCAAATTTAACGTTATCATTTAAAGACCCTATAGTATATAAGTTTAGAGATTGATTTGTATATTCTATTGATGATTTGATGATTTGCACATAACGTCCTCAATTAATGAACTTAATGATTTGATTGGTTGATTTGAAAAAATGATTGGTGAGAATTTGAATAGATAAAGTATTTAATGCAAGTGTACAAATAATTTATGCATTAGGTATATATATTTAGACTTGTGTTATAAGTCTAAATAACATTACTTTTCTTATACAGACAGCTAAAGCATGTTATAAATTATGTATGACTATTATATGATGCACAAAATAGAATGTATTAATAAAAATTGAGAGCAAATCAATTCTCATAAGTTTAAATGTTATTCAACTTAAAAATAACTGGCATCTTGGAAGAAATGTGAATTCCCTTTCGGCTATGTTATACAAACCTTCCCTATATTATCACATCAAGAGGTTTTAGTCAAACCGTATAACCTGCGATGCACACCGTACAAGCTATCTAATGATTGGATACCTTCTTTATGGGAGAGTGTGGATAACTCACCCATTCTCTTTTTGTTATTGTTTTAGTTTAAGGGGTGATACTCAGGCCATATCTTTTGATTCATGCATCACAATTTATGCATGTATCAAAATTTATGTATTACAGTATTATACGGTACAAACTGTAATGTATAAATTGTAATACATACATCAAAAGATATGACGTAGGTATCAATTTTCTTTAGTTTGGGTGGAAATATATATATTTTTTAGTGAATTATAGGAAAAGATATTTTGTGGAAAAAACTTGCATGTGTTTATATTGACGTTTACTAGCATTTATTGCATACATTGGAATATGTGGCCAGCAACTAGCCATGCTTATTACGTATAAATAGATGTTTTCTATAGAACAAATGACATGCAACCTCACACAAACGGCAAACAAATGGATCACACAACCCTCTGCCTCTTAATTTCTTTCATTTTAACATTCGTTTATGCTACAACTATCGCAAGTCGCCGCAACTCGCGGCTTCCACCAGGACCATACCCTCTTCCAATAATCGGAAACATTTTACAGCTAGACGATAAACCTCATAGTTCTCTCGCAACGCTATCTAAGCGCTATGGTTCTTTAATGTCACTTAAACTAGGAAGTATAACAACTATAGTCGTTTCATCACCCGATATAGCCAAAGAATTCTTTCAAGCCAAAGATCAATCATTCGCTAATCGATCTGTTCCCCACACTGCCGAAGTCGTTGATCATGCTAAATACTCCATGGTGTGGCTGCCAGTCGGTGATCAATGGCGGAGACTTCGAAAAATATCTAAAGAATATTTGTTCTCGTTGAAACAACTTGATGCCGGTGAAGTTTTACGCAAAAAGAAGGTACGACTAACGTACAGAGTATATATTAAAGGCTAACGATTTGCACACTCTTAAAATTTATTTACACACTCAAAGTACAAACAATTAAAGCAGAATATTTAATATTGTACAAGTATTTAATGCAGAAATGAAGTGTTCCAATCAATCCACAAAGTGTGCAAATCAATTCCCTATATTAAAAGCTAAATGCATTGGATTTGGATCCTCTCATATTTATTTGAACATGAGAGGTAAAGTTGTGCATGATATGATTGTACATTTGAATTAAAATAAAATAATGTTTTGCAATAATGGTGATGTACAATCAGAACATGAACAACTTTAATGACCATGAGAGGATCATTGTCCAAATACATTTTTGTATAAGATAAAATCTTGCTATAAGCTCGTCTTCAATACTTTCACAACAAGTCCAATATTAATATATACTTCTTTCATCTCATATTTATAGTTCACGTTTTCATATTCTAATTTAATTGTTCACTACTAAAAATAGATAGAGAAGTCTGATTGAGTTAACCGTATTATCTTTGTTTGAAGTTAATATTACAAACTTAAAAAAAAAAAAAAAATTAGTTAAGGGTAAAACTGTCATTCTATAAAAAGTAAAAGAGAAAAGACAGTAATAATATGTTTTTACGTTTTTTGTCGGAGGACATTTATTTTAGAATATTAGATATGTTTCCCATTTAATGATAAATAAAATCATATATAGTGTTAATTTATAGTGACACATTGGACATTGGAGTATAAACTATGTGGAGAGTTATTTACATTTCAAAGTCTTTTTACATATCAAATGACTTATCTTCACTTTTTATCCAAAAAGAAAAAATGAATGACTGAGATTAAAAAAAATTTATTATTTCATCTATTTTTTATAACTTAAATATTTTTTAAACCGTTAATCATTGTCGAAAATAATTACACCATCACGACGAGCATTTAATTATCTTTCTATAGACAGACACTTTAATATACTTTCGAAAAAGAAAAAAAAAATCATGTTTTTTCGTATTTTTTTCGAATATGAGATTTGCATGAAAAAAATCACATATGATTAAACACTCACTTGGATATCACATGTGATTTTAGTGTTAAATCACATATGATATTTACATGCGATATGTAATATCACATGTGATCTTAGTGTAATATCATATATGATTTAACACTAATATCTGCGATATTCAAATTAGTGTTTAATCATATGTGATTTTTTCATTCAAATTTCAAGAACGAAAAAACCAACGAAAAAAATGTTAAAAAAAAAAAGAAAAATGAAAAACGCGAAAAAAAAATTGTCGAAAGTATATCAAATTGCCTATTTATAGAAAGATAATTAAATGATTGTCGTAATGGTATATTTTTTTCGCTTAACGATTAACGGTTTGAAAAATATTAATATTTGAAAAAAATGATGAAAGTCTATTTTGTAAATTGTTGGGATTAATCTCATTCATTATATCAAATAAAAATGAAGAAAAAATAAAGGTCGAGATTGATCCTTTGTAAAAAATGTTTTATTCTCAAATGATCTTAAATCATAAACTATTTAGTATTTGAATATGCCACAAAGATTTTTAATTTACACTATCGTAGTGTTTATTTTTAGTGTGCGTAGTGAAGATGCTTTGAGGTTAATGATATAGTGTTAGTTATGTCTAAGTGCTAATTTTAATTTGTAGTACTTCTTCCGAAAAAAGTCTTCACAAAGAAATTTTGTGCATTTTATAATAAGTGTAATAAATGTAGATTCAAGTTAATAAAATGTCATATTTAGCCATGCATTTAATGAATCAATTAAATGAAAGTTTTATGACATGAAAAGTATTTAAAGGTAAAATAGGTAAAGCTTTAAATTATTAATTTTATTTGTTGTAAGTAAACATTTTTTTGTAGACAGACTAAAAAAGGTAGAAACTTAAAATGGAACGGGGGAGTATGTTATTTCATTTCTCCACCATAAAGATATTGAAAGATAATTGTACCTTAATGGGTTAATGATTTTGCGAGTTATTTATTATAACGCTGATGATGTCATCAAAATATATCATAGTTGTCATTTATTCTTTTTATATGTACCAAACAAAAAAAGTTATTACTTTATGTTCTAAATTTGATTTTTTGGCTTTTTTGTAAACTTTATGATCATTTTGCCCCTCATTTTATTAAATCGGGAGGGGCAAAAAGGCCAAAAAGTACAAAAAATAAACCAAAAAAAAAAAGAAAGTTTAGTACACAAAATAACTGAAAAAAATGTTCAATACATATCGAAAGAATATGTGACAACTATGATATATATTTTGATGCTATTAGCCTTTTGTTATATTTAGATAGATTAATGCAAAAAGTTTAAAGTGGCTTGTGCATGAACATGTTGGAAGTAAAAAAATGAGTCAATTCTCAAAAAGTGACAAAAAGTTGGGTTGTGGCAAATTATAAGCCAAAAAATACCTCTTTTTCCTAATTTGGTCATGTGCGAATGTACGAACATGCGATTCCACTAATACGTTGACACGTGTCCAGACAAAAATTACTTTTCCAATCATTTGTTGTCCTACACCCCTGACCATTAGTACAATCCCCGACCAGCAGATGTGCGAACGACGGTATGCGAATTCCGGCTAATGTGCGAACTGTCATGTGCGAATGTGCGACTCGTATTTTTTTACCATCATCATTAACAGGTATTCCGGCGACACCCATTAATTCCGGCGACACACGTTTATTTCGACCATCATCAGCTTGTAGATCTATAAAAAAATCAAGAAAAACTTGTAAATCTATCTAAAATATCAAGAAAAACTTGTATTTTTTTACCATCATCATCAACAAGTCCGGCTACACTCATTAATTCCGGCGACACGCATTTATTCCGGCCATCATCAACTTGTAGATCTGTAAAAAAAATAAAGAAAAACTTGTAGATCTATTTAAAAAATCAAGAAAAACACGTATTTTTTTTACCATCATCATCAATAGGTCCGACGACACCTATTAATTCCGGCAACACACATTTATTCCGGCAATCATCAACTTGTAGATCTATAAAAAAAATATATATATACTTGTAGATCTATTAAAAAATCAAGAAAAACTAGTAGATCTATTAAAAAAATCAAGAAAAATTTGTAGATCTATAAAAAAAATTCATGAAATACTTCAAGTGTTAAAATACGAACAACGGATCCGGCGACGGTCGAGGGTATATTGAGGTGACGGTTGTTGGCCGGAATTTTTTAGGGAGAAAGAGTGGTGGTGAATGAGGGAGAAGAAGATGATGAAAGAGATAAGGATAAGGTGTAAATTATTTATTTATATTTAAGAGAATGAATTGTACTTCTTATCTACCCTTTTGTCTGGACGGTACAGGATCTATTAAAAAGTATATCAAACTGCAAAGACTAAAAGGTAATCTCCACCGTTGATTATATCTAGTCAACTTCCTTCATTTTTTTTTAATTATTTTTGGTCAAAGGGGTATTATAGTAAATTGACCCGTTTTTTCTTTTAAACCCTCAAACTTCAAACGTACATAACTCACAAATGACAAACTTTTAGAAAAAACCGATTTCGCCATAATTTATAAAATTTAATCCTCTTTAATTTGGTATAAATTTTGTTAGAAATTATAAAACTTTTTTCTTTACATATCAAATGGGTGTTTATTTTCTTATTTTTTGAGCACTTTCGCCCCTATTTTTCACCCTCGAAAATGCCGAATCGTGAAAAACTTAAAACATGAAATTTATAGATTTCCGTTCTCTCTTTAGTTAGGTTTTTGAATCACTCAAATCCGATATGAAATGGGTGAGATATCGCACGTTAAAGATGGCGTTTTAGTCATATTCGTTTAAAAGTTATTTACGTTTGAAGTTTATGATGGAATTAAAAAAAATGATCAAATGACCAAAACACCCTCCAACAAAAAATACTAAGAAAAAAAGGAGGGAGTGGGTGGGGGACACATGGCACTAGGTGAGTGGCTTTGCAAAAAATTTAATTTTTTCCACTTTGTAGTGGATCGCAACTCTTGTTTACACATGTCAAAATATTAATGGAATCGCATATTTGCACATTCGCACATGACAAAATTGAGAAGAGTGCGTATTTTTTGGCTTAGAATTTGCCACAGCCCAACTTTTTGGCACTTTTGAGAATTGCCTTAAAAAAATGGTTGACATGATTAAATAAGGGCAAGGCAGCATGTTTCTTCCACATAACTAAATAATATTAAGCTGGATAAATGTAGATCAAATTGCTACTAATCTTTTTCAACATGAAAATTCATTGCATTATATGTACCAAATAGATAATAGAGATATAATTATCGTTATTAATTTGTTGAATTACCTTCCAATTATACACTCATATTAGAAAATTGTTTTTAATATGGTATATGTTCTAACAAATTTCCAGTTTAACAGACTTATATGATAACAAATTTTCCGTGAGATTGGGTATGTTATGATGTGTATATTTATGATAACACCTTTAAAACATTATTCACATAGAGAAATTATTGCATTTTAGCACATAATTTTTTATTTTTTTATTTTTCTTTATTATTATTACTTTTTAATTTTGGATACTAATCAAGATAAGGGCTAACAGTAAGGCTAGCCCCAATAAGGCCGATCGGCGTACTCGATCGTGTGCTTCTGGCGATCGATTGCATGTCGATCGAGTTGCTGTGGAGGTAGTCGATCGGCACATGTTAAACCCAATTCAATCGCTTGGCCGATCGAGACAAAAGCATGTTACCGTTTAATATTTACGTTTCATATCCAAACAAAAAAAAACATATTACCTTATAGACCTAATCGCGAAGGCCATTATAGAAAGTTCGTTGAGGGAAAATGAGGATTAATCCCCCTAATGGGGGCAGCCTAAGCAAATGCTTCGAGTTGCAACTTGCAATCGTTAATAAAAAAGTCTGTGTCATGGTTAATATGTCAATCATGAATATTATTTTTGTATAATTTATTACTACGTATTAATTTCTTTATAGTCGCAATGGAAAAAGAAGAATACGAGTCGGTTAACGCCTATTGGCCACTTATTTGCATTTAATTATAGTTGATTACCTTAAATCGATCTAAATACAAAGATAAAATAAATTGATACATTTAATGATTTAAATGTCTAAAAATTAATATTTATGCTTTCAGGTACAAGAACTTCTTGACTATGTTGGTGAATGTTGTACAAGTAAAAAGTCAGTGAACATAGGTGAAGTTGTGTCGACAACGTCACTTAATGTTCTTTCCAATTTCATGTTCTCTAAAGATTTTGCCCAATATGATTCGGCCTCGTTGCAAGAATTCAAGGACGCGGTGACGAATTTAATGGGGATTGTTGGGAGCCCGAATGTGGTGGACTTCTTTCCAGTGCTTAAACCATTTGATCCGCAAGGGTTTGTTCGAAAGTTAAATGTTCATGGTAAGAAGATAATGGCTTATATGGATAGGATTATTGATGAGCGGTCACAACTAGACAATGACGCTACCCCAACAAACAATGATGTTTTAGATTCGCTGCTCAACCTCAACCTAAAGATGAAGGGGAATTCAGTCGAAATGAGATGAGGCATTTGTTCTTTGTAAGTAACTCAATTTCTAGTGTCAAAGGGATACTTAAAATAGTCGTTTTGAAACATGCTAATGGTCTTTTATATAATATTATACATGATACTGGTACTAGTTTATACTGTCACACGTAATAAGGTTTGTTCAATTTTCACGTTCAGACATTAGTTAAAATAGTTTAAAACCTAACCGCTTTTATTTTGCTAACAAATAAAGTAGTTACAAGATATATACAGCTTCTAAATAAATACTTTTGATTGTGAAAGTACAAGAACTAATACTTTTGATTGTTCAAGTTCAAAAACTATATAGCTTCTGTCGGAAAAATCATTTCATGTTCATATATTGTTGCAGGATCTATTTATTGGGGGAGGTGAAACAACATCAAGCGTAATAGAATCTGCCATGGCTGAGCTAATTCGTAACCCCAAAAAAATGGAAGCAGCACGGTCAGAGATCACTAGCTACATGCAAGACAAGAACAGAAACATATATGAATCAGATATCTCTCAACTTCCTTACCTACAAGCTGTTATTAAAGAAGCTTTTCGACTACATCCGCCTGCCCCCTTTCTTGTCCCTCACCAAGCATTACACAACACAGAAGTCCAAGGCTTCATTATATTGTGCCTAAAGATGCACAAATCCTTTGTAATATTTGGGCGATGGGGCGAGATCCAAAAGTTTGGTCGGATCCGGAAACATTCTTGCCGGAGAGGTTTTTAGATGTAAAGATTGACTATAAGGGTCAAGATTTCGAGCTCATTCCATTTGGTGCTGGGAGGAGGATTTGCCCAGCAGTATCCATGGCCCATAGAGTTACACACATAATTTTAGGTTCTTTGATACATAAGTTTGATTGGAAGCTCGAAGGAGATATGAAAGTGGAAGACATGGATATGTCCGAGAAGTTTGGACTCACATTGTCAAGAAATGTACCGCTTATTGCTATTCCAATTAGACTTTGAAGGTTTAGAAATGGGAAAATTGCACCATGATGTGATGAACTTTGTTGGAATTGCTATTTTATGTAGCGAATTTTAAAATTAACCTTTTGATGTATTGACCTTGTAATTTGCTAGCTATTTTGTGTACCGAACTTCAGAATTCACCTTTTGATGTATTAAGCTTTTTAATTTATGATATTGTGTATTGGTAATATCAGTTACTTATTTTGTATACATTATCTTATGTGTATTGCTTTTATTTATTACATTTACATGATATTTGGTATTGATTTACTTTCTGTTTGCATTTTAGTGCTATAAGGAGCAAATGAATGGAAAGACATGGTAAATTACTGCTGCACGGGTTGTAAACATCAAAGTTTTACAACCCCTAGGTAGTTTACCTAACCGTTGTAGTGTTGTAAAGATAAGTCCGCGGGTAGCCAAGTGCGGAGCGGATAACTACTGAAAGCATCTAAATAGTAAGCCCACCCCAAGATGAGTGCTCTCCTATTCCAACTTCCTCAGAGCCTCCGGTAGCACAGCCGAGACAACGACGGGTTCTCTGCCCCTGCGGGAATGGAGCGATAAAAGTTTTGAGAATTCAAGAGAAGGTCACGGTGAGACTAGCCGTTTATCATTACGATAGGTGTCAAGTGGAAGTGCAGTGATGTATGCAGTTGAGACATCCTAACAAACCGGTAGACTTGAACCTTGTTCCTACATGACTCGATCAATTCGATCGGGCACTCGCCATATATTTTCATTGTTCAACTCTTTAACAACGTGAAAAAATCATTGTTCAACTCTTTGACAACATGAGAAACCAAAAGCTCAGCCCTCCCTCTCTATCTATCCAAGATGGAAGGGCAGTCCTTTGGTGTCCCCCCAAGTCAAGAATTGGGGCCTCACAATCACTATTTTCTCTCATGCATTTCTTCGTTCATGGTTCGATTTTCTGGTCTCCTAGGCGTAGAGGAACCACACCAATCCATCCCGAACTTGGTGGTTTAACTCTACTGCGGTGACGATACTGTAGGGAGCACCGCGAAAAATAGCTCGACCCCAGGATGATAAAAAACTTCACACCTCCCGTTCTTCATACTTTTTAAATATGAAAAAAAAAATGCAAAAAAAAGGTCGTCTTATTCAAAACCCCAATTATGACATCCCTTCTCTCCCACTTCACACCTCAAACGCGCCGCTTATAGAGATAAAGGCGTTTTGACATCTTGTTAACCCGAAATGGCTGGGTAGAGCAAATGTTCTTTTTTTGAGGGTACTCCGTGAACTGATCCAGTGGAGATGGAGTGGGGCCTGTAGCTCAGAGGATTAGAGCACGTGGCTACGTATCACGTTGTCGGGGGTTCAAATCCCACCTCGCCTACAACTGGCCCAAAAGGCCCAATAAGGGAAGGGCCTTTCCCTCTGGGGGTAGGAAAATCATGATCGGGATAGCGTACCAAAAGCTATGAAACTTGGGTGTGGGGCTTTTGTCATAATGGAATGGCCTTTTTATTTATTATTTCTCGTAAATGCTTGAAGCATTACACATAGTCGACGCCCCATCAATTGTTTTACCATAACTCTTCCTCAGCCAGGATGAGGCAGAATAGTAGAACAAGTAGTACTAGTACATATGAGAATTCTTAATTGGATAGTTGTAAATAGCCCCAGGGCTATGGAACAAAGGAGTATCTCGGACCTTCACTGGGGTGTTGACGGTGATTTTAAAATCTCCCCAAGTAGGATTTGAACCTACGACCAATCGGTTAATAGCCGACCGCTCTACCATTGAGCTAGTGAAGAACAACGGGGGATTCTATCTCATAGAGTTCCATTCCCATTCACAACCCATGATCAATATGAGCTCGAAGCTTCCTTTGTAACTCCCGAAACTTCTTCGTAGTGGCTCCCTTCCATGCCTCATTTCACAGGGAACCTCGAAGTGGCTCTATTTCATTATATTCTATCCATATCCCAATTCCACTCATTTAATATCCTTTTGGTGTCATTAATATAACATATGTCATTTCTAGTCTATCTCTTTCTATTTCTTTTCTATATATGGAAATTTTCAAAATCATCATATAATAATCCAGAAATTGCAATAGAAAAGAAAAAGGGAGGTTTGTGATGATTTTGAAATCTTTTCTACTAGGTAATCTAGTATCCTTATGCATGAAGATAATCAATTTGGTCGTTGTGGTCGGACTCTATTACGGATTTCTGATCACATTCTCCATAGGACCCTCATATCTATTCCTTCTCCGAGCTCACGTTATGGAAGCAGGAACCGAGAAGAAGGTATCAGCAACAACTGGTTTTTATTACGGGACATCTCATAATGTTAATATCGATCTATTATGCCAAGATCTAGCACTGGGTATACCTCATACAATAACTGTCCTAGCTCTACCGTATCTTTTGTTTCATTTCTTCTACAATAATCACAAACACTTCTTTGATTATGGATCTACTACCAGAAATTCAATGCGTAATCTCAGCATTCAATGTGTATTCATGAATAATCTCATTTTCCAATTATTCAATCATTTTATTTTACCAAGTTCAATGTTAGCGAGATTAGTCAACACTTTTATGTTTCGATGCAACAACAAGATGCTATTTGTAAGACGGAATGATCTAAAAGTCATGAGAAAATTATTTTTGGTATTTTATGTTTAATTGAAAGCAAGTAAAATATTGAGGTTTTGGAGATTTGATTTTAAAACTAATGTTAACTTAATTTCATGAAAAGTAAATGACAAGAAAAGTAATTTGTTGTATGTATTGGAAAAAACGTATTTATCTATGGTGCACTACTCATTACTAGCGATCTAATTAAACCTTTTGAATTGTCACGCCTTTAACTGGTGCAATGGTGAATATTCCTTATTCCATGTCGTGTATTGTTCAATTACAAATCTATGCAATAGCCTATGCGACGGGCCATAAATTTCTTAAGCATACACAAAGTAACTAAAGCACGCACTAAATATCCAACCTAATTAAACATCTAATTCTAGATGCTCAATTAGTTACTTATAGTTAACATTCAAGTTAGGCGGTTCCTAACCAATTTATAACCAAGTGATCGCATTCACTAATTAAGATAATAATAGTAATAATTATCACGATAACAAGTTTCATGCATCCTAGATAAACACTAATTGAATTAGCCTAACATAGAAAACAAAAGGACAAGCAAACATAGAATAATAACAAACAATGATAAACATGATTAAATGATTAAAGGTAAAACTTATCTTGATGTTATGCAAGGTTTACAATGAAAAAAAGAATAAAAAAAACTCATTAAAAATGGCTAGGATTTGTTTCTCAAAAGTTTCACCCGTGTAATGAAAACAAGGCAAGAATATTTATAGAAAATCACCCGGGGAGCTATATTTGGATTTTTGTTTAAGTTTCTAAGTTTAATATTTTTGTTTTTCTTACGCTTTTCTTTTAGTTTCAGGAATCATGGAATTTGTAGATATTGATACGCTTACTCTGGAGGAGTACCTTGCTATGACTCGAGAAAGAAAGGGTCGGGGCTTGTTAGGCCAGATATTGGAGTGGATGTCCATTTCGAGATCAAAAACCAGTTCATCAGGGAATTACGTGCAAATCCATTTTCCGAAAACAATACCGAAGATGCTTACGAGCATGCGGAAAATGTCTTGTACATTGTGAGCCTTTTCAACATCCCAGGTGTTTCTCACGATGTTATCATGCTCCGCGTGTTTCCAATGACACTCATTGGAGCCGCTATAATAGGTTGCCCTCTGGAACCATCAACACGTGGAATCTCTTTAAAAGAGTTTTTATCCAACGTTATTGCCCTCCTTCTAAGACGACAAAGAAACCATAGGAGATCCATAATTTCAGGAAGGTGACGAAATATTATACCAAGCTTGGGATAGGTATAATGATCTTCTCTACAGGTGTCCAACTCATGACCTTAACAACCAGCAGAAGGTCAATTTGTTCTACAAGGGTATTAACATCGCAACGAGGCAGATGCTCGAATCTCAGGGGCCGATCCCTGGAATGACTAATACTCTAGCCCTTGAGGCTATTAAAAACATGGCTGGCCACTCACAAAAGTGGCATGAAGGAGGCAGCAACAGAAGCATTGGATGAAGTTTGAATGGTATTGTTGTTATTACTAACAAACTTAAAAGTCTTGGCAGGAATATGAAAAAGCTGAATGAAAATGTGCATGTTATTCAAGTAGGATACGACACTTGCAAATGAGCTCATCTAGCCAAGGACTGCCCCTTGAATGATGAAAAAATCAAAGAGGTCAAATATGGAGAAGGAATAACTTATTAAGGAAATAGTGTTAATAGCAATTGGTATCGTGTATGACCGTCGGGGTACTACAATCGTTCACCTTACGGGGAAAGAAGGTCTAGCCTTGAGGATACCATCAACAAATACTTAGAAGAGTCAACAAAAAAGCAAAAAGAACAAGACGAATGGTTGAAGAGCTTTCAAGAGAACACTAACAAAAGTCTCATTAGCCATGATGAGTCTCTTAAGAACCTCAAGGCAATTATTGGAAAGCTTAGTGAAGATGTGCATAAAAGGAATGCAATGGGAAAATCTGAGGTACAATGTAATAAATCCGTCGGAGTCTGCAAAGCAATTTTCGAGGAAAAAGAGGTAAACGACTCCAACGAAAACTTCCATAATTGTAATCAAGTATGTGGAGTTTCTTTTTTGCAGGATAACACTAAGCTATATGATGCTATTCCAAGACAGTTACCAAGTATGGAGGACAGCTCGGAAAGCTTTACCATTCCTTGCATTATTGGTAATTGCGATTTATCTGTGTTAGCCGATCTCGGGTCTAGCGTAAATGTCATGCCACTATCACTATTTCTAAACCTTAAGCTAACAAGCCTAAGGAAAACCAGTCTGAAAATTGAAATGGCGGATATAACTAGAGCAACTCCAGTGGGGATTGTGAATAATGTGATAATCAAGGTTGATAAAATTTTATTCCCTGCTGATTTTGTTGTTATTGACATGGAAAATATTACTAAAGAACACCTAATCCTAGGAAGACCTTTTCTTGCTACTTCACACGCTCGAATCGCTTGGAATTAATAACGATAGGGTTGTGTTTAAAATAAATAATGGTTTATGTCATGAAAATGAGGAAGTAGCTAGATCATGCATTGCTGACATGGTTGTTGAAGAAAATACTGCGGAAATTTTCAAAATTTCCTATGATCTATTTGACTATGAAACCCCTTCGTGTTTAAGATATGAACAAGAAGTTAATTCCTATGAATAGTGACGAATCTTTTTGGAATAATAGCGATGAAGAAGATCTAACATTAGATGAGGGGGATAGCGGAAGAGCTTCGATAACCGCGATAGGGAGGCTACATTGTTGTGCACCAATGGCAGTCATGAACGATGGGTCGAAACTTACTCTGCCAACATGTGACCCGTTTGTCAAACATTGCAATGGAGGGGCCAATTTAGGTTGAGGCGATTGAAGAAGGAAGCAAATGTTTGGTGGTGCTTTAAAGATGAAAGTGTGATTAACGAAGCTTGGTTCCGTAACCACTTCATGAGCACTGAATTGAACGAGAAGGTTGAGTGGACGGTTCACTTTTGTAAACCGGCTATTATGACATATTGAAGAACAACACAAGCTTGGCCTACATGTGATCCCTTTCTCATGAAATGCAATGGAGGGAAGTTTCCTGAAGAAAACCTGCTCAAACGACTCTCAAACGAATGGCCATGCTTTAATGGGCATAAGAGAGGACAAATCGGCTACCATGGGATATATTTTGAAAATTGGTCAAAGTAAGGTTTGGAGATGTTCAACTAAATAAGCAAATCAAGATTCAATATCGTGATGAATGGGTCAAAGATAATTTTCTTCGAGAGGATCCATGTGACCTCTCACACTTTATAGCTCCAACGGTTTGGGACCAATCTTCTAAGAGTAAAAACAAGGACAGTGAAGTCCATCTACCCACGTAATGGCCGCAACTTTGAGTCTAACTTAAAGGCTC
The DNA here is from genome assembly GCA_910596185.1 of Chrysanthemum makinoi. Lineage (NCBI taxonomy): Eukaryota > Viridiplantae > Streptophyta > Magnoliopsida > Asterales > Asteraceae > Chrysanthemum > Chrysanthemum makinoi. The sequence continues at coordinate 204,803,017 of OU343224.1, forward strand.
GTAAAATAAACAAAAGTGCTCTTTCGGGAGACAACCCAAATTATCATTTTTCTTTTCCTTTTTATTAGTATTGGTATGTTTGTTTTTAATTTTTGTAGGAACTGGAGAAAGGAGGATAGCGTAAAGCTCTCGAAAGATAGAACTAGTCTGAAAATTTCCATTATGTGCAGAATTTAAGGCGTAACCCCAGTCTATGGTTACGCCGTAACTATCCTCTCGATATCGGATCAATCCCAGGTTTCACCAAGTACGACGTAACTCAGCAATGAGATTACGACGTAACCTGTCATGTAACCAAATTTAATTTTTAATCTTATTTACCATAGCCTTGTATTAGTTCTAAACGAACTTTGTGGGTTTGTTCCCTGTAAACCCTCACGAGACCTCACTCGTCCACTCGGGACACTGAGTGGTTTAAAAGGCTTGTTGCATGCGCTAAATGCAACCGTGATTCCTACAAAAGTGAGTTAGGTTTTTGTTTATTTTTTTCTTTTTTTTTTAGAATTATGCTTGTTGGTAGTATCGTGATTTCAGAGAATTGAAGTTTGCTCATGGAGGCAAGACGAAGGCACACATTTCAACGTGATATTTCTTTCATTTTAGAGCAAAGTTCAAGGGAGTTCTCGTTCCAATTCTACTTTTTCCTCATCTTTATTTCCTGTTTAGTACGAAAGGGACTTTGTACATTCAAGTGGGGAGACGAGAGTAAAATTATAACTTGAACTTTCTTGCCATCATTTTTCTAGTTTATTTTGAAAAATTATGCCATTTTTAAAATTTTGATATATTTTTCCTAACCTAACTAGAATAGACCTTAGCCGATCACACTATAACCCTTGATTTCTATGGTGAGATTTAGCCTTTCCATTTTCCCTTATTTACCCTAAATCCACCAAATATTGAGTGTGCTGGTAATATGTAAACTTTAGAACTTGGCTTTTACATCATTTCGAGAGCATAGACGAGTAGTGTGTCGAGGTAGCATGATACATTTGGAAGAGACAATTCGAGAAGGCAATATTTTAGGATTAACACCCAAATAGCCCATATGTGTATATGATTGTGTGCGTTTATCGACTAGTCACCTTGACTCTTCGACCCCCGTGTTAAAACCCTTTTGTTGGACTCATCTTTAGTTCAAGATACCCCTAGATACACCCTTCCATCCATTCTTTTCATTTCATACCCTTATCAATATTGTTTCGATACACCTATTCGCCTTAGCCTACCGTGTAGTCTTAGCTCATGATTGGGAAGTCACCGTTTGTTCAAGTTAAGGTTCAAGTAGAGATATTCGGGAATCACGCCTACGTCAAAGACATATATTTGAAGATCATTGAAGACTCCCCAAAGTTTCTCAATTATGATTCATCTCAAGTGAAGGAATGTTATTATTTTATAATGTTATTATTATCAATATATATAGGTTTGGGTTATTTTGAAAAGATGTTTAAAATGAAAAGAACGAGAAGCCACCACAATGCGCCATGTGTCCCATCTCCACCCCTCCTTTTTTTACTCTCAAGGGCCTTTTGGTCATTTTACCACAAAATAGAAAGTATATAAGCCTTTTTTTCTTATTTTTTCACGGTTCTTCTCATCTGTTACATATCTCCTATCTTCTTCTCCCTCTGAAACCACCTTTCTCCATCCATCACCACCGTGATCTCCACCGTCATCACCATCGTTTTCAAAGGTAAATACAGTCTTCCTTTATCCTTTTTCTTATCTCTTCCTATGCATCTAAAAAATACACACACGATATTCTTCTCCACCATGATTTCTTCTTCTCCTTCGATCGATATAGTCTTCTCCACCATGATTTCTTCTTCTCCTTCGATCGTGATAGTCTTCTCCACCGTGATATTCTTCTTCAATGTGATTTTGAGATGAAACCCGCATAAATAATGATGGTAAGATTAATATGTTTTTTTCAATTTTTTGGTTAATTTAATTTGTTTTAATTCAATAAGTTTTTGCCGACTTTTAGTGTATTTAGTTGATTTAAAACAATGATTCTGTGTTATTGAGAAAAACGAGATTAAAAACGCGATATGAAATGTGCAAAACCGTGTGTTTGATAAAATGTCTACATGATATTGTATAACTATGATGCACCAGCTTTGTATCGCGATGCACTAATTTCGTAATGTGATGCAAGAGTTGTTCATCCTTGTAGTTGTATTTCATAGTATAATGCAAGAGGTTTTAATTTTTATAGTGATGCAGTAGGTTATTGTGTTTGTATGTTTTATGTGTCTAAACTTGTTTGTATGCTTGGTTGTATGCTTGATGCAATGGAATCTGAATTGAGATGCAGTAGGTGTTTAGTTGTTGCATATAAGGATGAAGTAGGCTAAGCGTAAGATGTTTAATGTGCGAAATGTGTTTTATGCTTGGTTGTATGTGTGATGCAATCGAAAATGAATTGAGATGCGAGGTGTTCGCTTGTCGTGTGTAAGGATGAAATAGGCTAAGCGTAGGTTGTTTTATGTGTGTAAACTTGTTTATATGCTTGGTTGTATGTCTAATGCATTGAAATCAGAACTGAGATGCAATAGATGTTTATTTTTTGCGTACAAGGATGAAATAGGTTAAGCGTAGGTTTTTTTATGTGTGTAAACTTGTTTGTATGCTTGGTTGTATGTCCGATGCACGGAATCGAATCGACATACAAGAGATGTTTATTTGTTACGTGTAAGGATGAAATATGCTAAGCGTAGGTTGTTTTATGTGTGTAAATGTGTTTGTATGCTTGGTTGTATGTGTGATGCATTAGAAAATGAACCGATATGCAGAGTTGTTCGGTTTGCCGCATGTAAAGATGAAATAATCTAAGTGTATGTTGTTTTATGTGTGTAAACTTGTTTGTATGCTTGGTTGTATGCTTGATGCACCGGACTCAAAATGAGATGCGAGGTGTTTAGTTGTCGCATATGAGGATGAAGTAGGCTATGTGTAAGTTGTTTTATGTGTGTAAATGTGTTTGTATGCTTGGTAGTATGCGATGCAATCCGTAAAATGAACCGAGATGTAGTAGGTGTTTAATTGTCGCATATAAGGATGAAATAGGCTAAGCGTATGTTGTTTTATGTGTGTAAACTTGTTTGTATGCTTGGTTGCATGTCCGATGCATTGGAATCAACCGAGATGCAGAGGTGTTTATTTGTCACGTGTAAGGATTAAATAGGCTAAGCGTAGGTTATTTTATGTGTGTAAATGTGTTTGTATGCTTGGTTGTATGTTTGATGCATCGGAAAATGAATTGAGATGCAAAGAGTTGTTTGTTCAGCTTGTCATGTGTAAGGATGAAATAGGCTAAGCATAGGTTTTTTTATGTGTGTAAATGTGTTTATATTCTTGGTTGTATATGATATGCACTGGAATTTGAATTGAGATGCGAGGTGTTCATATGTTTTACAATGATGAAGTGATGCAATAGGTTCTTATATGTGGCATATATGGTTAGATTAGGCAACGCTGCACGGTTTATTACTTGTCAAAAAGTGTTTGTATATATGTTTGTATGGATGATGCATTTGGTGTCTTGAAGTGATGTAGTACGTACATGTTTGTGGCATATGAGGTTAGATTAGGTTAGACGCAGCAGTGTTTTATTTGTTGATAAGTGCATCTTGTGTTTTACTTGTCGAAAAGTAGTTATGTGTGTATTTGAATGCATAATGTAGTTGTTGTAAAGAAGTGATGCAATAGGTGTTCATCTATGTCATATAAGGTTCGGTCCAAGAAATGTAGGGTGTATTACTTGTGGAAAAGAGGTTGTGTGTGTAATTATATGCATGATGCAGTTGTTGTAAAGAAGTGATGCATTAGGTGTTTATTGTGGTATGTAAGCTTCAATTAGGTCACACCTAGTGTATTTTATTTGTCGAAATGTGCTTGTGTGTGTATTTGTATGTAGGATGCAATTGATGTAAAGAATTGATGCAGTAGATGTTTTATAATGGGTTTTGTTTGATCATGTTACAAGTAGAAATGAAGACGAAAACAACATATAAGATATGATGAATATGCAATTGATCCGTAAGTAAAAGTTGATTGATGATTAGGTTTTTTTTTATACTGCATCATAGTGTTATAATTAGTGCATCACAATGAAAACATGATATTAATTTTATACTCTATTATAAATTATCACATATAAACATGTATGTTGACTACTTGATGAGGAATAAACACCAAAGATGGAATGAGATGTTTACCGCGAACGTCGTGGTATCATTGAGGCGATGGTAACTTACAAGGGTCATGGTGTTTTTTTAGGAATAGTTAAAGAAAGAAGGCACAGGTCAAAGAGGACAAATCCATCTCCTGTGAGAAAAGTACACAGCAAAGATGATTCTTACAAGTATGAATAAGAAAAAGGCGAAGTCTTGGCAGCGAAGGCATATAACAAGATGCAAACAAGAAATTCCAAACCTCTAATACCAAATGCTACACTCAAGTTGAAAGACGGAATGGTAGAAAGAATTATTGAACGCGAAACAAGGATTCTCGGATGTAGTTGTGGATTATTAAAAGAAAATGTTTAAATATCATTAGATGTAATACTTTGATAATCAATGTTTAATACTAAGTATTGTACACGTGTTTTTAATATTAAATATTTTTGATTGTCACGATATCTAAATTAACATAGATGCACAATGTATACAACCGTGCATCACGGTATACAACCGTGCATTGTAATCAGTACATCAAGTGCATCACAATGTATAAACTAATGTATCACAATCTTATAATTTTTTTAAAATCATAATGCATCACAATATTGTTCTATCGCATCGTAATGTTATCATTTTACTACATCACAATATTATCATACCGTGAATCACTATATAATTTTTCTGCATCACTATGTTAATTTACTGCATCACAATGTCAATTTACCACATCACAATGTTATACATATTGTTGATATGCAATATTATTATACTACTAAATCAAAATAAAATTATACTGCATCACAATGTTGTTCCATCGCGATCGGGTTATCATATTATCGCATCAAAATGTTATCATACCATCAATCATAATATAATTTTACTGCATCACTATGTTAATTTAATGGATCATAATGTTATAAATATTGTTGCTTCTCAACGTTATCATATTAACGCATCAAAATAATACTTTCCGCATCTATGTATTATTTTCTGCATCATAATGAATATTTTAATGATCAAAATGTATATTTTACTACATCATAATGCACTAAAGAAATAACATAATGTAGTAATCATATTTATAAAACAGATGATGCCAAGTTTATTTCTAAACACTATTGATTTTGGTAATAAATGCTACACATCATAGGACAAAACCATGTTTTGTAAGTAATTCTTAATATCCATACAATACTTATTGTGAGTTAAGAAAAAAAGAATGTTGAAATAATGCTTCTAAGCTTTACGAGATCTTCTAAGCCCAAATTTCTTCTGTTCTATCGTTGCTTGCTTTTCTTCGATGATGGCAATTTTAATGAACATGTCCCGAATTATGGCCTTCTTTTTCTTCACATACGCTACATGTCCTCCTCTTATTACTTTAGTGCATCAACATATTATTTTATCTGATTACAATGTATATATATAAACTGTAAGATACACTAGATAAAAATCGAAGATGAAATTAAGAGAAATAACAACAATGAAGTGTAGTTTAAGTGTGATGCAAGAATAAGTCAGATGCACGTAATAAGTTAACTATGATACAATGAGCATAAAGTGTTGATTCAATGATAAGTACGTAAGCATTTGATAAGAAATATGTGATGCGAATATGTCGCTATGAACTTGATAAGATTATTGTGATGCGTTGAACTTAAAGTGTTGATGCAGTAGTTATATACGCTATTATTGTTATATAAAGGAAAGATGCAAGACGCTAAGTTGTAATTTCATTATCATTGGAAATATAAAACCAAAGATGCTCTTTTCACACCAATAGTCTACACAAGTGTAAATAAAATGCATTCATAGTTAAAACCGAATACATCAAGATGAACATTTTACTATAATACAAAAGATGCATCAAACTTATCAAGTTACAATATATCACAATCATATAAACTAATTAATGAACATAGATTAACAACAAATAGTATCAACTAAAATATGTGTCTACAAGTATGCGCGACGTGTGTTTCACCAACAACATGTCGATATCATGACATAATTACAAATTCACTGAAAAATTGCTACCTAACCATGCTTACCTAAAATCAACTCATCTAAATCAACCTCACAAAAAGCTACAGAATATATATCATAATCATATAAACTAACATATATATGTGCACGCGTATGTTTAATCCATCGGCATCCAAATAAATTACAAACTCGGATAATTCCATATAGCAACACATCTATATCGACTAATTCTACAAAAACCTAACACTAGCTAAACTAAATCAACCTAACAACAAGTCACAATCAATCACATATGTGTCTAATAACATAAATATATTAGCTAATAGATTCAGATTTTCACAAACAAACACCTACTAGAACAACTACATCATACATATAACTACACATGTAAGCATATTTCACTAATAAATAACCAAAAAATAAGCTAATAATTTTACACAAACAAATACCAACTGATCAAGATTTCAAAACATGATCAAACTTACAACTAAGTATACAAGCCTTTTCCTGATAAAAGAACGAAAATACTAGCTAATAAATTCAAATTCGTCACAAACAAACACCTCTTGATCAAAGTTTCAAATCAACTGCATCATACATACAATTACACGCACAAACAATTTATACTCATCACTTAAAAAAGATAAGCTTTTAGATATATATTTGCCACAAACAAACACTTACTGCATCAACATTTTAAAAGAGTTGCATCACGCATACAACTACACATACAAGCCTTTTCCACTGAATAAATGACAGATTAATAGTTGATGCATCACGCTTAAAATTATCAGATCACAATTATCAAATATCACAAAGACATTTTAAAAAACACATTGTATGCATCATTCCTAATCACTTTTTCACATCAACCTGCATCACGCTTCAACAAGAAGCACATAACGCAACCTACACGTAGCTAATCTGATCCTTGTACATGACAATTGTGAACCCATCGCATCACAGTTCAAACCCAATTGCATCGTTCATACAACCAAGAAAGTAAATACATTTCAACGGATAATGTCACCTACACGTAATCTAATTCATTCTTATAAGTGACAACTAAGTACCTAATGTGATATCGCTTTAAGACCAAGTAAATCATACATACAACCAAGCAGAAAAACTCATTTTTAAACATAATACAACATACAAGTACCTAAGTCACCATACACGGATAACAAAGCACCTGTTGCATCACAATTTAAAACCAAGTGCATCGATCATAAACATACACATACACACACTCTTCAACATATTTGATAGCCCATTACATCATATTTAGAATGATGAACTTAAATTGATAAAAAAAAAATTTATTTTAGTAAACCAAAACTAAAAAAATCTACATCTAGCCTACCTAAATCGCATATGCTACAATTAAGTACCTAATGATCACAATCCAAAACCAGTGCATCAAGCATAAAATAGAATATACAAACACATTTTCACACATTGTGATGCGGTTGAACAACATTGTGCTGCAATAATATTATAAACATTTTGATGCAACTGTACAACAACAGAGTGATGTAGTAGAATAACACAGTGATGCAGTATAATAAGTATCTCATACGCGGAAACTCAAAACCTACTGCATCACAGTTCATATTCGAGTGCATCTCACAAAGGACGATCTCCAACATCATACGGAGCATTTTCCAAGGGAGAAATCACATCACAACATAGGATCACCGTAGAATAAGTATCTCATACGTAGTAAGGTTCCACAAGGACGATCTCCAACATCATACGGAGCATTTTCCAAGGGAGAAATCACATCACAACATCAATAAGTTTTAGTTATTATTATTTCTTTTACATTTACGATTCCATGTCTTTCATTACTATTCAAAACATTGAATCTAGTGTTCTTTACAATATGATCGGCTAAGAACCTTTGGTGCTAGCCTAGTTATGATTCATTTCTTGTCTTGATTATATTTTCGTGCTTTTATTATTGCTTTTAGTGTGTGCATGCTTAGTTTTTTGTTAGATCTTCTAGTTTCGGTAGTTTTGAAGACCAGTTGTACTTCTTGCACTAGGAGAATTGACCATAGAACCCTAGTGTGATTGGTTGCGGAGAATGCCAATTCCTTGAGTGCTAATTGACCATAGGATCACCCTCTGGGTTGGATGAACATAAAAAGTTAGATGTGTGGTCTAAGATCTGAGAGGCCGGGCCACACAAAGAAATAATCTAGCATGTAGCGGCACTTAATGACTCAAACTAGTCTATCGTACCTCTTCTTACTATAAAGATAGACTCTTTGGTTTCAGAGAGGATTCTAAGGAGATAGGCTAGGCAAATTGACCATAGGAATCTAGTGAATCATATGCCCCACTTAAAGCGATAAAAGGCTTAATTAGAGAACATAGTCATTGCATGATAGGATGAATAACTAGGCTAGTACACTTTCTCCCTACTGATTCATCTTTATTTTATATTGTCATTTCATTTATGTTATTTAGTTTAATTTATCAAACAATACAAAACCCCTTTAAAACGTGACATAGACTTAAATTAGGATCAATTCACATAGCTCTTGGGACGACCTCGACTTTATCGAATACTACACTACACGCGATCGGGTTCTCTGCCTATTAGTGCATAAGGTAGACCATTGGTAGACGAGTAACTTTATTATTAGAACCTGGTCAGAAATCATGCATCATTAATATTACAATATTTTTGGGTCGTGCAAAAGCAGTCGCCCTGGAGCTTATGAAGGTATGTGATAATGTTGGTAGCTGCGTCATTTGACAATTTAGGTATTTGATCACACCTTACCTTTTGTGCTAATATTATTACAGGTAACTGTGCCCCACAAACAGAGCCTCGATTTACTGAAACGAGGCGTACGGCATCAACGTCGGGTAAGTGTCAGTAAATTTTGTAGACTTATTTAACTGATATAACGTTTCTGTTGTAGTATTTGTTAGTGCAATATTATGTTTAGTTGTTCTCCATTTTAATTTTATTCAGGACCTCTGAGACTATGTTTATCAATGGGTTGACAACCCAACCTCTTGAATAGATAGTACACAAATAATAATATTGTAATCAAAATTCTCAAATCCTCACACAACCAAGGTCACATAGCAACCTAAATTGCCAACTTCCAATCTGCCACATGCAGTGAATGGCTATTTGTTTTATTTTTCTTTTTCCTAAAGAATAGATTGGTTGTATGATAGGTAAGGGCCATGGTAAAAGGTATAGATTGATTGTGTAGGTGAAGAAAAGAAAAAATAATATTTTAGTAAAGATTGGGTTGTGATAGATTGTTGATAAACATAGTCTGAGTGAATACAACGCATTTGGGTCCCGCAAATGCGTGTGCGTTCATTGAAATTGTTTGATTTGCAGCGGTATATGCAGCAACATATTGATGTCGAATTAGTTGCACTTGGAATGGGTAATTGTTTTTTGAAAATTTGAATTAATCTAATTTTTGGTGTTTAATTGTATCGATGTAATGCGCGTAATACTATTTTTGATAAAATTAGATGGTGTACTACATTGTTTGCTTATTTTTTGTGTTTATCATATCGAAGATACGACGTTTGATGTTCAGTTTAAGAAAAGATCTGTGATTTTCAATAATTCGTCGTGTATCTTTTTCTGGGCAGAATATTTCACGTTCGGTATGTTATTTTTTTGAAGAGACAAATTACTACACACATTTTTTAAAGGTACACATTCAGATCGATAGAAAGCCAATATCATTGGTAGAATCGGCTCAGTTTTTAAGAAATGAAAATCAGAAAAGGATGTCGTATGAGTAGATTTGGTGCAAATTCTTCTGGCGCATCATGTTCTATTTCCCATGTCTTAGTATAAGTCAGTTTTAGCACTGATCTTGGCTTTGTGTTGATCTGAAAACTAACCTCTTTTCTTTTTACATGTTTAGGATTAGGGTATTTGAAAAGTTTTAAATTTTGTTGATTTTTCGGGGATTAAATGGGATATTCTGTGGGCCGAAATGGGTTTGACACTTGGGCATGGAGTAGTGGCCAACATGGGTTTGTTTTAGTGCTTAAATAGGAGCTGAAGTGGGTGCGGCTTGGGGCTGAAATGGGCCGGCTTGGGTGTTAAAATAGGGCATAAATGCACGTGTTTGGGGGCTGAAGTTGGGGCTAAAACGTGCCATCTTGGGAACTGAAATGGGTGTGGATTGGGGACTGAAATAGGGGCTGCGACGAGTGCGTTTGGGATCTGAAATGGGTGGGTTTAAGGAGACGAAATGGGGCTAGAACAGATGCAGTCGACTTATAAGGTACATGATTAATATCTTAATGATCAACTGCTATATTCTTTAGAATGGACGATTACAAACATCAAAATTATTCAATCGCATTTTCTTTTTTACAAACCAGTGATTGACTGCTTGCTAGATTTGTTTGTTTGAAGTATGATAATCATATGACTCGTGTTGTTTCTGTTTGTCAATGTCTACGAAATGGATGCTTCTGGTCTTAAATTAATCAGTAGATCATCTGCTGTAAAAATTTAATTTGCTGTCTTTTTTGGGTTCACCAAGTTCTTTTGATGGGTAACTGTTAATTAGAGCATGAGGTTTTCAAGACCATATTCAAGAACAAATTACCCGACCAAATAGTGGAATTTCAACTCCAAGAACTTCATACTTTTAGGTTTCTATATATTTTGAGCGCAATTTAAACTAATAAAATGGGAATTGATACCTACACCACATCTTTTGATTTATGCACCATAATTTGTGCATTACAGTTTGTACTGTACACAACTGTAATGCACAAATTGTGGTGCATGCATCAAAAGATGTGGTGTGAGTATCACCTCCCATATAAAATAGTGATGTTAAAACTAGAAGGAATCACAGAGGCGGTTTGTTGCAATCTGTTAAATGAAATAAACCTGTCGTCCTTTGTATTGTTAGGGTGCTAATACAATTACGATAACAACAACAAAGCATACAGGCAGGCTGAACTTAATAAGATTGAGGTAACATTTGTTCGTTTTTACGTCTACTATCTGATCTCATGTTATCACAACCAAGCATCACATCATCTCTACTTTGGGCTACTAACTTACTTTAGTTATGCAGGTCACTGAAGTGCCATTTTATTAAATGTTATGAACTACTGTATTTGAAGGTTTTGAAGGTACACATAAAATGTTTGTGTAATTATGTAAATAAAGCATTTGTAAGAACCACATTTGAATGTAATATTTAAGTTCCACAAACTTTGAAGTATGTGTTTAAATTTTGTTTCACAATTTTGTTATTTAACGATGTCGTTTCACAAACCAACGCTAACTAAAACCCAGAAAACCCCGCCGCAACGCACAGGATGTCAAAACCTGTGATTCCAAGTCAGCATATGAAATGATTTTTATCCACTTTGTTTCGTACTTCCTACTTTTACTAACGAAAAACAGAGATATTAGAAACAAATTTAGTATAGAATTAAGTGATGTCTAGCAACTACAACCGTACAAGGTCGCCAATAATAAATACATCGACACCTGGTACAAAACCCCGCAAATACTCGCCTCAACACGGCAAACACCTTCTACTTGTTAATATCATAACACAATTATAAACATTTAAAAAGATATACCCTAGTGGATATCATTAGCATAATAGAGCTTAAGCCTGTGTTCGCTAACTCATATCTTATCCAGCACATTAGCCCATTTGGATATTAAGGTTACTTGTTTCTTTTCGTTATATGTACAAATAATTCATTAAAGTAATACATAAAAATGTACAAATAATTCATTTAAGTAATACATAAATTAGCTTGTTCTTTAGTTCTATATGGAATCAGAGTCACACATCTATCAAACTCCATTATATATTTGTTTGGTCTTCAGTGTCGACCAGGGGGGGAGCCAGGATTTTAGGTTAAGGGGGGCCGACTTCACTAAATATTAGTAACGGTATAATTCGAACAATAAGCTGAACGATTTAACAATTATTAGGAATTTGAGTTCTAAAGCTTTTGCGATAGAAGCAAGCAATGGTAAAAGACCATCAAAACTTAAATGTTGTTATATAAATTTTACCAGAAGTAGTTAGCGAGTTTTAAACTTACAGTTAAGAAACAAGCAACAATACAGATGAAGTACGGAGAAAAACAAAAAATCTATGAATTGACTGTAAATTGTACATGCAAATATAGCAGACTAATGAAACGGATTTATTTATATGTTAGTTGTTCCTTTTTCCTCCAATTATACAAGAGAATTGGGGGTGGCCCATTACGCAATATCAATAAAATTGCAAAGCATTGACTTATGTACATTGGACTAAGGTAGTGCTTGATAACAACTTAATGTGTCTTAATTGTAAAATAGGTAAGTTAATTAAGTCATTAAATGGATGTTTGTTTAGTGCTTAAAACTAACATCTGACCTTCTAGAAAAAGCCAAGGAGATGAGTGCCTACAAATTAAGTCCATTCATTTTATCCTAATTTTATATATTTGCCCTCCCACTTCTTAACTTTATTTCAAATAAAAGGGTATAACAGTAATTTTTCTAATTCGACATTTTATTCAAAGACACAAAACAAACAACCATTTATTCATCTAGAAACAAACAGCGTATATCTAGACAGACACTTTAATTTAACATGACTTAATAAATAAACTAAACAAACAGGCCCTAAGTGGGCTTAGTGGAGGGGGCTAGCACCCGCTAGTCACCCCCTTCCCTCCACCCCTAGTGTCGGCTAATGCATGGTATCATAGCTATTTGGTTCACTAGTTTCTTTTATCGCAAACTCTCGATGTCTAGAGAGTAAGGTGCGCAACATTATAGGGTTGGCTGGTGCACTATAACGCGAGCTCTATAGCTCCACTTCACAACACCCTTCACGCCCCTCCTTGAGTTATAGGGTCTCGCATCAAATATAACAACCTAGTCTTAGGGCACCTTATTTTATTTTATTTTTGTTTGTGTTTTATTGAGTTAAGTGTGGGCCAGATGATGTCATATAACTTGAGTGATGGGCAGATAGTTCTTTTGACTTAAGTTATAGGTTCTAAGTTATAAGAGAAAAATGGTAAAGTGGCAGCACTTTTTTTTATAACACGGCTATAACCACTCGATATTTTGTGCTCTTGTAGCTGCAACATTGTGAGTTTAGGGGATGTTAGCTTAATAAAGAGCTTAAGCGGATAAACCTTGTGCTCTTGTAGCTGCAAAGTTGTGAGTTTAGGGTATCTTAGCTTAATAAAGCTTAAGCTCGTATTCGCTTAGGCATATCTTGTTCGGCCTATTAGTCTATTTGACTATTAAGGTTACTAGTTTCTTTTCTATTTAAGCTTTCGTTATATGTATAAATAAGAGCACCCGGTGTGGGGTTTTTTGTGGCTCGCCGTAGATAACATGGCGGTTCGCCGTGCCCCGCCGCCACACCGGGGTGGCTCGCCATGCCCCGCCGTTGAAGATGAAATCGTGAGGACGACGAAGGTGAATTTCTAACAAAAGGCAGAGAAACGTTTGATATTTAATTTGTATCCGTTGTTTAACGGATATAAAACTTTTTTTTTTAAAACCCACCACTCACTCTATAAATTAACATAACATTTCATACAATTTTTTCATATTCAATCAAACTAAACCATTCAAACTTGCTGAAACATGAGTTACGATAGTGAATCATCTTATTCCGCCGATAGTGACCTTGAAGAGTTAACGACTTAGAAATGTTTATTAAAGAGTTCGGCGAGCAAACGCAGAACAAGCAACCCGGTCCTTCAAAGCGTCACAATATGTCCCTCGTGAACGGAAATTGCTAAGCACGCCTTTCTTGTCGACTATTTTGGCGACAACCCAAAATATAAGGACGCTAATTTTAGACGCCGATTTCAGATGGTCGCCGCCTATTTCTACAAATAGTATAAGGTATTGAAACATATATTGAAACTCATCATCCTCTTCCTAAGCATTTTGATTTCTTTAGAGTGCACCATGGTAGGGTGTAATGAGTTTTAGTGTGATTATGAAATGCACATGTGCCCTACGCCAATTGGCTTACGGGATATCACCGATGCATTAGATGAGTATTTACAAATAGGTGAACATCAGCAACGCGATTGCCTAGATGTTTTTCTTATGTGCATAATCCAACTATTTATTAAGGAGTTTTTAAGAAAACCGGATGAGGATGACATTCGTAACTTATACTATGCACATAACACCGTTCATGGGCTTCCTGAATGTCAGGGGAGCATCGATTGTATGCACCGGAATGGAAAATCGTTCAAAGAATGGCAAGGCCAATTTCATAGAAGTGATAAAAATATCCCACTATAATGTTTGAAGCCGCTGGTTTTGTTGCTACAATGACGGGTGATTTGGCATGCTTTTTTGGGGTAGTGGTGCGAATAACGATCTAACGGTTTTAAATAATTCTCCGTAATTCGACGACTTGCTTGATGACATCGCCTCGAGGTTGAGTTTGAAGTTTATGGGTGTAAATTTAAGCAAGGGTATTATCTAGCCGACGGAATCTACCAGAGTGGCATCTTTCACAAGTCATTTACTTGCAACTAATCCAAAATGCCGCATTCAAAGCTTAAACAAGAAAGTGCTCGAAAAGACATCGAAGAGCTTTTGGTGTCCTCCAAGGACGCGGCATATCATTGCCCAACCGCGCTGCATTTACTATATTGGCAGTTACGAGAATCATGTACGCTTGCATCATAATGCATAACATGATTTTGAAAGATGAAAACTTTGCGATATCCGATATTGCCGAAACGTGATATTTCTCCAACACCAAATTTACATATGGATTGAACGCTGTGCAAAGAAAAAGCCAAAGAACTACATGATAAACGCAAACACACAAAAGCTTCAACGATGTCTCATCGAGATGTTTTGGCAACAACTTCAATGGGAACAATTTCAACAACATCCGGATAATTAGTTTCGTTATAATTTCATGTATTTCTTTGCATGTTTTTTTTTTCAGATATTTATTTTATGTTTCGACGCTTTTTATTGTGCATGTATTGATTTTTAATTTGAATAAAACGAATTTATTTAGTTTTTATTTGGAAATGAAAATTGAATAAAAAAAAATAAAATGTAGTGTACTTCAAACGTAAGAGGCTGGCGTGTTATGAGTGGGATTTGTTGTGATAATAGTTGAAAAATGAGATCTACTGGTGGACGACGAAGTTAAGCCTCGTTTTGGCACCTAGAGCTCTAATTCATCAAGTAACACACAAATTAGTTTGCTCTTTAGTTTCTACGTTAGGCGGCATGATAGTCGAAAATTTGAATAATTTGAGTGTACTGCCAATCATATTAACCTATCAACTGTTGCTATAATTGTTAACAAGTTAAAAGAAAACAAATTCAAAGTATCTTTCTTTGTTTAATTTTAATGTTGCCTTGTTTAATAGTAAAAGTGTAAAAGAAGTTTACCATGTTACCTAAATGGCCCTGCTAACAAAAATGAAGACATGTTTAATTTCATTCCAGAGTTAAACCATATAGTAACAAAGAATGTAAATACCAACTAAAAAAGAGAGGCTACACTGAATCGAACTGAATCAAATCTAATTCAAGCTACAAACGCATGGAATTACTCAATCTTCGAATATAAACATTCATTCCCAGTAAAACGGAAGTGTTTGAGGAACTGCATTATCACGAGATGCATGATGATGTTGATGAAGTCCCATCTGAATCATATTGTTCCCATTATGATCCATAATAGACTCCAGACCACCATAGCCCGCACCTGTATCCAACGGGTTCGTGGGTGTAACAGAAAATGAGTTAGGTTGCTGCATCACATGGCTCAAAGCCGTGCACGATGTCTGTGATGATGATGATGACAGAAGAGAGAGAGCACAATCCGACTGTACGGACTGCACCACGGGATGGACCCGACCAGGTGGCGAATACCCATCACAGAACAGCCTGTCATAGCTGTTGCTATTAGCTTCAAAGGTTAAAAGTTGCTGTTGGCACACTTTTGGGGGTGGTGATGTCTCGTGGTTAAGTTTAAGGTGTGAACCTGAACCTGAACCATTGTCATGAAAGAGACTAAATTGCTGTTGCTTTGGGGTTGCTTTTTTTGTTCCGGAAGATGATTCAGGCAATGGATTTTGTTTGTGGGTCGGGATCGGGTATCGGATGGAGTACGTGGGTTCTTCTTCGGATTTGACCATGTTGGTCCATATAGGGTTTGTTAGAGTTGTGGTTTGATACACATGTGGACTCGAGAACTGCAACATTGTAACACCTAAAATGCAGTAAGTTTCAATCATTATTAATAATGGAACAATATGGCAACATAAAGCTTTAGATACAAGCAAACATTTAATAGTTAGGTGGTTAGATTTATAAACGGCAAATTCGATTGATTCACTTGTGAATGGGCTAATATGGATTGTTTTTGTTGAGATCTCAAACCGATCAAATTAGTCATATCACAAAAGGGAACTTCACAAATTTTACACATCTGGTATGTGATCTATTACAAAATGTAACCCTTTCTTAAAAATATATTGAAATTACTCTAAAACGACTCTTTCCAGCCTGACGTCTTAACCCGCCCATGTTACCACCTCTAATTATAACGAATTACTTGAATTGTACAAAGACAAAAAAACATACCTTGGTGACCAGAGAAAAGACTTGTAGCACGTGATGTATCTGGCTGAGGCTTCCTTCTCCTACGATTATGTCCATCAAGACGCTTTCTGCAGCTTCTTTTTCCCTCATCAAATTCTTCAAGTGAATGAAACCTACCAGAGACAAAATTTGGTTAAATGCAGAACCGATTTTTTTATGTCAACTAAACGAAAAGAATAAAAGTTACAAGTTTGCAATCTACTAATATGGGATGTTGGTCTCGTGTCAAATTCAAAACATAAAGTTAATTCTGAATCTTAAACTTTTAGGAAGGGAAAGAAAATCCAGAACTGAATCCGCATGTAACATTCAATGTCATATTAAAGTGGAAAATTGCATTGGTTAACACCAAGTGAAAGGAAGTACAGGTTTCTTTAATGTCTTCAGGACATTCAAGTTAAGCTTTAAAACTTTGGTTGACCTTGATTAAAAATTTGCCCGGAATATGAACTACCATAACATCAAAAAAATTCAGCGAATGCACTGGAATAACTTATTATTTTATCTTTCTTTCACTACAAAGATTTCTTTCAGGGACCACATCACCCTCCCGGCAAATCACTTAGAATACAATATCCCTTGTCTTGAGCTGGCCATTAATAATTTAAAATCAATTAGTTTTGCAAAAAGTTCCACCCAAAAGTTAAGATCATAGACGTTGAGGTGATCCAAACAGAATGTTATCTTTTTTTCATCATCAAGGATTCTCAAGAAACATAGATGAGGCCCAAGTTTGCATTCGAAAGTAACAATGCTTAAAGCCTATTACGCCAACAAGATACTTCGACATTATCCAATTTTTTTAGAATCAACTAATGGGGTATTGCTGTAACAGTTACAAAAGTTGCGACATGCTCTAAATTAAGTGTTGGAAGGTTCAATTTGTTTGTCCATAAACAAAGATCTCATTTTCTTACGAAAAGTCACACCAAGATTAATGTAATGGATGAAAAAAGAGTTTTTTTTTCCACCAATTATGTTGAATAGTTGCCTTTTTCTACATTTAGAAACCTAACCACAACTACTGAACCACCATTAGTTTTATATTACATATCAAACATTGTTGCAGCTTAAATTAAATCTTATCAATGATTCCGAAGGAAACGGGGTGTTTGGAAATGCTTGTTGGAAGTGAGTATGTGATGCTACAAAATTTTAAAATCAAATAATCAGCTAGAATGAATCCGTCTGAGATAGTGTTTTGAAATATGCTTATGCTACTCAAAGTTGAAGTAATCAAATGATTTGTTATACTAAAACACCCCATCACGAACAATAGCATATGATGCAAACTATAACATAGAACACAAAAGGAAAGAACCCTGAAGCGGTCACGCCAACCTCCTGAAAAGGAAGGGCTTTACCCGGTTTGAGTCTGTGAGGCGGTTGGTTCAAACCCCCCTAGTCAGCCAAAAAGTCAGAAAAAGTCGGAAACCATGGTTACTAAAAGAAAACATAGAACACAAAAGAAAACAATAAAGAAATACCGGCTACACTGCTGGCAGAACCGTTGCTTCTGACCATGAATCAAAACCAGTGCAGTCTTTGAATGAACTTCACACACCTTATGCCTCCTATGATACTCTTTGCTACCACTCAGGTCAGCGTTACACCCATCCACAAGACAGCCAGCTACCTGAATCCCATTATTCACCGCGCGTGCTCTCTTCGATGGCCCAGAAGGCGATAACGCCATCTTGGATGTACCTTTCAAGTTTAAACAATCCCTAAACTCATTTCTTGAATCAATAACTTGACCAAGCTTTAAATCCACAGAAAAGTTTCCTTTGAACCCCTGCTGCTGCCCACCATTATAACTACTCGACCCACTAACCGAATCGATATTGGGAATCGTTCCTTGATCGAATTCCGTAAAGTCCCAAGAAGGTATCTTCATATTCCAGTCCATAACTTTATAATCAATCCCCCTTTCACTTTCAACTACTTTCTCTTTTATTTTTTTGACTCTTCACTTTTTTTGGTATGTTTCCTTATTTTTCTCGAAAATCCATGAATCAAAATCACTTAATCTACAAATCCTAAAGTACAACAACCCAAGTTTATTAATATAACAGAATGTTGGATAGTGGCTTCAATCTGTCAAATTTCCAAAAGCACATGATTAATAAACTAAATAAAGTAAGTACAACAAAAAGCATATTCAACTAGCTAACTTTATACTACTACTAAAACAGATAACCACAACCCCAATGTAGAAAAACTAACCACCACACTAAGTTAAAAAAACAGATTGATAGTGATAATATTTCCTACACAATAACTTTCTATAATTAGAAATAGTGAATATTTTAGCTTCTAGAGAGAGAAAGTACTTACAGAAAAAGAAAGATAGACCCTTTACAGCCTTACAAAAACTGTCACAAACAAAACCCTTCAATAACTTTAAATATAGAAATCATTTTTTTCTTTGAGACATTTTATCAAACAGTTTATATACATAGAAAAGTTGTTGAAAAAAGCAATAACATTGGAACTTGGAACTGGGTTATGGTCTATGGTCAATTGGGTATCTGAAAGTGTAAAGAAAATTGGAAATAAATTGGTACAGAAATGAAAACAGTGGGTTTTTGTTTTTTTACAAAAAAAAAAGTGTGTGTGGTAAATGGTTGATGGTTAGTGGGGTATATTGTTATAATGGGGTGTTGTTGTTTATTGAGGTGAGGTGGGTTCAAGTGTTGTTTGATAAAGGAGGAAGATAGAGACAAGATGTCTCTTGATAGTAATAAAGAAAAGCTTTTATTTTCTTTTGGAAATTACAAGTACAAGAAAACAAATTACTATTGGAGGGAAAAAAGGAAGTAAAGAAGAAGATGTCCTTGTTGTTCTTGATTTTCTTTGTGTGGTTGTATTGTGTTTCACATTTCTTAGACATGTTTTTTTTCCTTTTTTACTTTCATCTTTATTTCTAGCCGTCTCAAACAAAAATCTTGCAATGTTTAAAAAAAGAATTACAATGCTCATTAATTGCCGCCTATACATTATTGAGCAATCAACATTTTTGGTTTGTGTAAATCGGTCAAACAAATATGTCAACTGTGGTCAACGGCGGCCAACGACTGTCGACTTGCCCGAAACTTGCAAATCTTGCCGAAAATACTCAAGTTCGTTGTAGGCTAGTTTTAATCACTTATAGTCTTTGTTTATACTATACCACAAATCTATCTCACATATTTTAGATATAAGTTGATCTCCCAATAATGTAGAAAGTATATATATATATATATATATATATATCGGTTGATAGATATGGCCCGAACCGGGTTTAGAACATACCTATCATCTAATAATATAACGAGTATTTTTTATAAAACTAGTTTTAATTGATAGTTATAAACTCATAATTACAAGCTGATAACACATAATTATAGCTGCAAGATGTTACTTTATGATTTAAAAAATATTTGATAAAATTAATTGTAATTGTAATTATAAAATATAAAATAACACAAAATCATGTATCAATATTGAGGACATATGTGTACAGCACTACAGCAGTCTAATAATTATATTGAGCATATGAATACATCTAGCACAATCGCGAAAAAAAAAAACGTTTAAAACAACACTTGACTAGAAGTAGAGGTTCACAAGAACATTTATATTACCTTTTATTTTACTTACATATTTTATATTTCTACGTTCAAATATTACGATTTACGAAATCATGAATTCTTTAAAATAAAACATTAATAAACGAATATCCTCTTCACTGGTGGATCCAATTTGGACATCACTTCAGTTCAGATATGTCGATCAAGTAAATAGAGGGTTTTAAAGTAATTAAATGTACAAAGTTACAAAATTCAAACAGCTCCTATAAAATTGTAAACGCTTCCTATTACAAATTTTAATATTTGAACTTTTTAACAATCAAAAGCTTTTAGCTAGCGTATCCAAACAAAGTTTTTTTCTTCTAAACTAAAGCTTTACCTTTTAAAAAAGCTTGTAGCTCTAAAAACGTTGAAAAAATTGCGTATCAAATAGGCTCAACATGAGACATCACTAGGCTAGAAGCCATTCGATCAAACTTCTATGAAATCTCTTTTTATTCAATTATTACTCGATTGGAGGTGAAGTTTTTATTTTTATTGGTTAATCACGTTGTTTTATTTTGCCACGTGACAAAATTGATCTCTCATATTAACACAATCTAGATCTTTCAAAAGTTCTTTTCTTCTAAAATGCTTTATTAATAGCGTTTTGCTTGTTTATTAATTTAATTTGGTATTGTAATTATATGTTACGACATGGCGCGTCACCATTTTACCTTCGAGGGTTCAGCTAGTGACCCCTATTATTATGAAAAGGGACATTATGTTAGTGACGACAGTCGATATCGCAGGACATTTGAGGGGATCTGGGGCAGAGCTTATGGAGCATGCTACAATGAACATCCAAGTCAATGTAAATTTAGGGTTATGTGCTGGCGTTTTTTATGATGACAAATCGATTCAAAAATTCAAATCGATTCTCCTCCAAACAAGTTACTTTTTGATTCTAAAATTCCTTTGAAGGTGATGATTTTTGATGACATTGTGTCTAGGTCGTTTTATTGGTGTAGGTATCGTTGTAAAGTATCGTTTAGTTGAAAGGTTGGCTTAAAAACCCATATCTTGTTTCCTTGTAACTCTAGCTTTTTGCTAGTCTCTTATTTTTAATAAATTGATGTTCCAAAAAAAAATGTAAATTTAGGGTGAGGGGTAAAGTATGCTACAATGCAACATCCAAGTCGATATCGCAGCTCCAGTTGTTGGTAGAAGCCAACTATGCAATTATATGACAAGCCGTGACAATTGACACAAAATAGGTAGGAATGCTTATGCAAGTACATCAGTGTAAAAGAAGTCGAGCTATGTATTTAATAATTAGAGGTATGTGGTATCTATGTGAACTAAAAAAAAATGACTTGCATGCACATCGCGTGAGAAGATCTTAGTAGAAAACGTATGTCATGTTATAACATAACTAATTTATATGAGAAAATATATGACTAATTCACTAGTGTTGTCGCATATTATAGTCACGTTGTTTTTCCTCATACAATTTATCTTATGTTTTAATCCAATAATTAAACGTTTTACTATTTCCCTTAACTATTTTAAATATGAGAAATTATTGGCACATTCTCAAAATTTATTGAAAAACTCCATTATGTGCAATAGACATTTATACATTAAGTATAATATGCTTTAACTATTTGTATAATGAACTGTCATAATAAAATTTCAGAGTGTGCAAATCACCTCCTTTTAAATATATTGTTTTGATTTAATTCAGTACTTCACCTTTGCGCAACATCCTTTTAAATAACTAGCTTTTGTTATTTATATTTTCAGCAAGTCATATTTTTTGAGTATAAGCCTTTTTTTAACAATAATTTTATAAGACTACAGCATTATTTTATAAATCCGACATAACATCAAATCGCCCACTTAACATGTTCATCATTTTTAAAAAAGACCGCATCATTAGTTTATCTAAAAAGACATATGTATATGAATTATGGGCACATAACTATTGTTGGTAATTCTAACCTCTTATAACATACGTAGTACTTACATAGAAAACAAAAGTATTAAAGTAAAATTTGTTTTGTTACTAATGGGCCTAACAAATCGAAAGATACATTGATTTTTGGGCTTGTATTCTTTTTACCTTTTACATAAATATTAGGGTTAATATGTTTTCTTATCATCGTATAAATCAAATCATCCTTCTCAGTTCTCTCCCTCTAAGCCGAATAATGACGTCTCCGATTCTATTTTGACTTCTTTTGTTCTTTAAGGTTAAAAATTTCTTGTTATTGATTTCTAACGTATTGAGTCTTTTTATCATCTGTGTTACTTTTCTTCTCTATTAAAAAATTTAAGGTAATAAGTTATCATCTCTTATAAAACTTATCTTGAATGCATGAGTTTTGTTTGTGTTATAAGATATTTTGTGTAAAGTTTAAAACTTCTCATTATTTTAATTGCTCGTTTATTTTCGTGCTTTTATTATTTAGGATAAAAAAAAAATATACAATTGCAATTAATATTAATCTGTATCCAATGGGATAATCATGTTAGGCCAATGTAATTATATAAAGTAACAAATATATAATAACTGCCTCCAAAGTAATCGAGTGCTTTCTTCTTTTAAATCTCTTAGAGGTACGTACTATTACTTGTATGAGTTATTTATTTTGTGTCAAAACATTTTTACAATATGTAATTAAAGTTGTTCATCTCAACGACATACCTGACGGGACTTGTGCATTTGACATAGTTGTACATGTTTTTTTTAAGCGTTTAGCTTATTGGATTTTAACAATGGGTGTGTTTGGTAACATGGCTTATGGGGCTTATGAGCGCTTGAGATTTTAAAATAAGTGGACTTATAAAATAAGTTTCGTTTGTCACACAGGCTTATGAAGGCATGTAGTTTATAAAATAAGCCATAAGCCTTCATAAGCCCAATCCCATAGAAAGAGACTTATTGGGGCTTATAATTAGTTAAATTACTTAACTATGCTTAAAAATAAAATGAATTATCATGTAAAAGCTAGAAATATACGGGAATTCAATTTGATATATTTTTATGCGGGATGCTCGCTTGTTACAGGATTTTTCTTGTTTTATACCTAGTTAGGTGATGTAATATAGCTAGGTTCATTGTGTTTATGGCCTATCATAAATACTAGTTTATCAAGCTTTTTGCTTGAGGTTAATATGGTACATCTGTCACATTTCATTTGTACTTAACATTATATTTTGGTTATATATTTACCGGGGGAAAACCCTTTATCAAAAAATAAAATTTATGCAATTTTACGTCAGTAAGTTTCCGTTCCAATTAATTCGCCAATAACTTTATAAAAATATAAGTTTCAGTTTTCGGCTTATAATATAAGCCTCAACCACAGTACCAACCTCAGCCCCAACTCATTGCACCAAACATACCTAATAGATGTTTAGTAGATTGATTATATTGTATAATATGGTAGAATTGTTATATATTTGAGTGACGGTGATTGAAATAGTGAATTAATTATATGTGTTAATGTATTTGAGTTTTAAATAGTTGTAAATAGTTTTATTTTTTTAAGACTAAAATACACCGTTTGTCCCTGAACTTGGCTCGACGGATCGCGATGGGACGAACCTCGCCCTTTTCATCGCCACAGGTCCAAACCTTGGCCATTAAATGCCAGATTCGTCCCTTGACCAATAACGCATATGTCAACGTTATCTTTTCTCATTAGTTATTGGAGGGTATTATCCTTTAACATTTTTAACTCAACCTAGTTAATTCGAGAAACGGTTTACAGTATACCATCTTGATCGTTCCCTCATTCTTACACAAGCCTCACACACACTTTAACAATGGCAAGGCTTACATTTACATGTAAATCGATGAGATGGTAAAATATGCGAAGGCAAAATATGGGGATACTTGGTTAAAAGAAGATGAAATGTCTGATGAAATGTTTGATGATTTATGCAGATTTACGAAAGAAGCTCAAGTGATGAAAGGTTAGTCGGGTTTTTTTTGTATTTGTGTTATTGGCGTTTTAAGGAGGAGCATAAATAACTCCAATTAATTTGAACAGAAACCGAAGCGGTGTCGAATCCGTCAAAAGAGGGATTATAGCAAGCTAAAGGTATCTGACGATATGGTTGACTATGACATGGCTACTTATGGGAATAAGTGAGATATAGGAGATGACATTGCTGATGTGATACTTGAAGACTTGTGGGAAAAATATGGGAATAAGGAGTCTGAGAAAGGTTAGACTTTAGAGTGAATGTTTACAAGCTAAGAAAGTTGTAATGGGTCAACTCTGATTATTTCTGTTTTGTCTATCTTTCCAGATACTAACGTGAAAGCAAATGAAGTTGATGTCATC
Organism: Chrysanthemum makinoi; assembly: GCA_910596185.1. Lineage (NCBI taxonomy): Eukaryota > Viridiplantae > Streptophyta > Magnoliopsida > Asterales > Asteraceae > Chrysanthemum > Chrysanthemum makinoi. Next base: position 204,827,750 of record OU343224.1, read on the forward strand.
ATTATTTCACACACATCTGATGATGAGTGTAGGAACATGTCTTCTAAGACTACTAATTCGAAAGGTTCCACTTCCCAAGCTCCCAAAGTTGTACTTGGTCTTGTAGGCTGTGGGATGCTAGCCACAAATAGGAATGAGTGGTATGTGCCTCCCCCTAAGGACCTCAAGTCTCCCCCCATGAATAAAAAGCCTCCCATCAAGAAGATCACCTGTTATTTTTAGTTGTTGATGTAATGAAGATGTTTATTTTTTGGCTGATGATGGTTACTGAAAACGATAGTTGTTAACATGTATATTTTGCTCCATATGGTGTAATTAGGTGGTGGTGTAGGTATAATTTTGAAATGTTGTTTTCATTTTGTGGTTTGCACTTGCATATCCAGTTTAGGCGGGTGCTTGGGAAAACCCATTTTGACTTATAAGGTCAACATAAACCAAAATATTAAAGGAACCACAATCGAATTGTTAGTATTTAAAATCTCTTTTGTTTGACTTATAAAGTCAATAGATTGAAATTGTAACCAAAATTCAATTATTATAACAAAAGAAGCACACAAACATATCGCTTAAGCTACATTTAGACCGAAGACAACATAGCATATCTTGCTAGGAATTCACTGCTTTAAATGACTAGTAGGTGATCCATTTGGTCTTTCAGATTGCGGTTGGTTCAAGTGGTGTTTGTCTTGGCGTTCTCCATTTGGTCTTTCAGTTGCGGTGCTTCACGTGGTGTTCGCATTGGGCTCTCCACTTGTTATTTCAGTTGTAGGTGGTTCACTGTCTTCATCATTGCCCGAAGGATGCACCAACACTTGTAGGTGCAGAAATATGTAGACCCATCACATATCCACCACTATCTCCTGTGGTTGTGTTTTCCCTGGTAACACCATCGCTACCCAAGATAAGATGTGTTTCCCCTTATCTCAAGGCACACTGGACAAACATACCACATGAAAGCTCCATAAGGTGGACGCCTAGCAAAAAGGTCAATCCAAGCCCTGTTTCCCTTTCAACCCAACAGTCAATGCATACCATTTGACAACCATTTTCTACATCCATGGTGATAATATGTTGGTATGATAAACAATTGTCGACTTAAAATGTATTATATAAGTAGAAGGGAGTTGTGGTTGTTGAACAAGTAGATAAGGAGTAAAGACAACATAAATTCTTACAAGCTAGTCAACTTATAAAGTCAACAAAAAAAACAAAAACATGTTCAAACATAATATTGTCGATATTACAAATGCCTAGAAGAGTAGAAGCTTACAACCTTCAAACGGAATTTGTGCCCTTTAGAGCGTGAATTTTATCCAGCATATATGGATGTCTTGGATATAACTCTTCCACAGACACTCCATAGTAAGCTGCCTCATACTATGCATCTTCAATCCAATTTTTCCTCTCCCATTCCTCTTCAATTCTTTTGTACATTCTCTCCTCTTCCAAAAACTGTTGGAATGCTTTTTCATCCAACTCGATCGCCTCTTCATCTTCCTCCAAATTTTTGTGTTCTTTTTCTTGCTCATAAAGAGCATCATAAAACTCTTGTTCCATAGTCTTCCTTATATCGTCTTCATCCATCCACTACAAAAGTAATACATTTGCACATCAACTAGAATGTAAACACTCTACAACAATCGTTATACAAATGACAATTAAATGAATACCTCTTTTGCCTTACGCCATCACAATGCCTTTTTCTACCTCGAATCTTACTTTCCTTTGTTGGTTTTAGTACCGATCCTTGTGACAAATTTAGATTTATTATGTCCAACAGTTTGACAATTGGAGCATTTAATCTGTTTACGAGCTCTAGATTTACCCATTTTGACTCAATTTCTCTGAAAGGGTTGGGTTTATGTATTTGAAATTCAAATTTGTGGTAAAATGTGAGAATAAGGTGCTTGCTATAAGTTAATGCAAGACAGGGATGGGGACTAAAACCTGTGTCCCCTACACTCTAAATCTGTTTGACCAAGGACCATAGTTCTACCAACACCCAATACAATCAAAACCGATATAACAACTCATAGACAAATACAACAATTAACAACATAATTAACAAATTAAAACACTAGAACATAACATATAGATTCATTAACTTCATATTAAACATTAAATATTCACTACATATTTTTCCAAAAAAAAAAAAAAAAAAAAAAAAAAAAAAAAAAAAAAAAAAAATAACATAACCATAGTTTTTCCTTCTCAACACTTCCTATGATCATCAAGGAATTTGTTCCTGTCACACACCTGTGAGTGTGTTTCACGGATCATCCTCCTTATCTCCAACGCCTTCAAGACATTAGCCTTTTGCCTGTTGCGAAGATCCTCTATAACCTTGTAGTTCATCAACGTAGTTCGAAAGCCTTCGATCTCAGATATGTATTCTTGGGTTTCCTTCATACCCCGAATCAAGTCAGTCAAGGTGTTTTGGAGTCCTTTAGCAATTTTGATGTCCTTATCGTTTTCTCTCTGATAAAAGAGAGAAATCGAGTCAAACATGTAGTCAGAGTTCGAAGCTTTAGCGAGTCCTTCAAGTAGTGGGAAGTAAGCCATTGGGAGGTTGATGAGATTTTCTTAGGATATGTTTCTTGTGATTGTTGGTATGCAATTGGTATAGTGTATTAACCAATAAATACCAAAAACAACTGGACGTTCCAAATTCAGGGACTATTTGTGAAGTTAGTAAACAGAGAAAAAGTCAAGTTTGTGTGAGAAAAAAGACGCGAGAATTTCAAGTGCAAAAAACGGCTAAGTGGCCAAATTGAGGGACCAAGTGTGACATTTTAAACCTAATACCCTGCAACTTGGCCTTTTGCCTTCCTTGATACGCTTATACACAATTAATGTTTTGGGAATCACCAAAAGAACCCAACTAACAAGATCCGAAACCATAAACACTATCATAATAACCCGACCCAATTAACAAAACCCAATCAAAACGAAACCTAACACACATCCACACTCACGTCATTGAAACACACATCTAGTCAAACCCATTCTTAAAAAAACTAAAAAGTAAGAATGAAGGACATAAGCATATTCGTCTCCACTTTTAAGGATGTGAAGGAAGAAGAAGAAGGTGAGGTCCTGTTCAGAATCCACTATAATGGGGTTTTTGATTATAGCCCACTCGTGTATGAACGAGGTTCATTAATTAATCTGTGGTGCCTTTACGTGATAGGGATATATTTAGTTCAAGCCTTGATAATGTGTTATCAGAGATTAATGAACAAAATGGGCGTTGTTTTTACGTGATCCTAAACAATCCCTAGAAAATGGTTTGCATATGATTCATACTGATGTTGATGTTCATACTTTGTTTGGAATGGCTGAAACAAATGAGTCAGTTGATATTCTTCGAGCCCACAAGCCCCAAAAGTTAGCACAATTTTACTTAAAAACATCGCTTTGAAGTTGTGGGTTGGGTAGAGCAAGATGCTAACTTTAGGATGCTTAGTCAAACACCTTTTAGGACTAGAAGTCAATGGCAAGGGATAGATAAGAAAAAAATGCAGGGGAGTGGAACCAGGGACACCAAGAGGAAAGGTGGTGTAGTAATCAAGGACGAAGAAGGGGTTGTAGCTAAAAAAAAGGACAAAATTAAAGGAAAAGGAAAAGGAAATATGGTTGATGAAGAGGAGGTTTTGCCCAGAAAAAAAGGGAAAGAAGTTGTTCAAGAATTTAAGCGAGGTTTAGATGGGAAGGGGAAGGCCAAAATGGTTGAGTTTGCAGGGTTTGATGTTGAGAACTTGCCTGGTTTTGACTTGGAGGGGAAGGCTAAAAGGGTTGGGGGTGCTGCTGCAAATGTTTCAAGCGGTGTTAAGACACCCTTTCGGAGCAAAGAAAAGATTACAAACTGCGTCCTAGCAACTGTTACGCCCAAAGGCGACCCTAGGTGATGTTTCAGTGATGAATACCATATCATGTGTTAAATTCCATTAAGTCAGAACACAGCTTCATATCTTATATGTTTGTAATTTGTATACTTGTTTTTTGCGACAAGTGGCAAAGCATCATCAATTTAGGGCTAAAAGTTTTGTCGGTTCAACAGCTTCGTTCCTCAATCTCACTGTAGATCATTTGAAGATTCAACAGTTGAACGTTTTGAAGTTGGGCCCAAATTCATCTTTTATATTTTGTAACGATTCAAGAAATTAACATGTATCGCACAATGACTCCGTAGTATCGGTTATGTTCCGTTTCATCAAACACGTATATAGTTGATCGTTATAAGTCAACTAGCTAAGTAGTTGATAATGTATAAATTTGTTTGTTAATCCTGGATAAATTTCTGTTAGATATTACTCTCTTTACCAGTTGACTTTTATGAAGTCATACATATGTGGTGAGGACTCAGGTACACTGAAATTATTTGTTCAAACAATATCCCTTTTTTATTTTGGTGGAATAGTTCTTGAGTTAGAATTAACTAGGTTGAGTTAAAAATGTGAAATGACTGTAATACCCTCCAATAACTAACAGAAAAGATACGTTGACATAGGCGTTATTGGTCAAGGGACGAATCTGGCATTTAATGGCCAAGGTTTGGACCTGTGGCGATGAAAAGGGCGAGGTTCGTCCCATCGCGATCCGTCGAGCCAAGTTCAGGGACGAACGGTGTATTTTAGTCTTTTTTTAACTTGTAAGCTTACAACAGATAATTAGTATCTTGATTACATTATACAATATGATAAAATGATTGTATATTTGAGTGAGTGAGTGATTTAAATAGTGTATTAATTGTATGTGTTAATATATTTGTGCTTTAAATAGTTGTAAATGGTGTTTTTTTACTTGTAATGCTTAAAATGTATAGATAGACTTGTATTGATTTAATAGCAACAATAGTACAACTCTTTCATAATAAGTAAGTGTTAAATCTTAATTTTTTAATTCTTTGATTATTAGCAATTCCCAAATACTTTAGAAAGTAGTATAAATATAGATTTGTCCATTGGCATATGCTAAAAGTGTTGGATAAAGAAGACGCCACTATTTACAAATTACAAATAGTTCGTATATTTTACCCCTTAATACTAGTTTTAATACCCCGTGCACGCACGTGGTTTTGACAAAAATAAAATTATTCTGTATTAGTATTGAATATTATGTCTTTAAAGGTAATTGCATATAATTATATAGTTATAAGTTTCGTGCACGCACGAAGTTTACACATAAATCAAATTTATTTTAACATTTTAGTTCAGTATATACACATATAAGAATTTGCCTATGAAAATTGTGATATAAGTACAACTAATACTTATGCACGAGTTTTTCATTACGCATTAATATCCATTAGAATTTGGTAAAATATTTGTAAAAATTTCTGTTAGGTAACTCAAGATTTAATTTTATTTAACTGACAAAGATGTTGATGTTGTTATTTAAATTTCACTACTGATATTATATTGTACACATGATGCAAGTTTAATAGCACATAATGAGCGTTGATAAAGTTAAAGTATACTCCTTAAAGTTTTTTAAAAATATTTTTCTAGATATTCTTATATAAATAAATAAGAATTACATGAGTCATTGTTATAAGTACAATCGCGTATATTTATTTTTATATTAAAGTAATCCGTGCTTACAATTTGATAATTATATTCCCGTTTTCAGTAATTTAGCCGTATTTAAAATGTAAACTTGTGTCCACATAAGTTAAACTTTTAAAAATGAAATAAATGAGTCCTTATTGAACATATATAGTAAAAAAAATTGATACTTATAATCTTATGCAAATTTATATGTTGTTATTTTAAAACAACATATACATTGTATTTTTTATGATATAAAGTATGAAGGGTATAAAGTATAAGGGGGTATTTGTTTATAATCCAAAGTTATTAAAAAATATGAAGGATTATAATATTACACTTAACTTTACATAACTTTTAAAAATTCAACCACTAAAGTTTTATTAATTACCTAATCTTTTTTGAAGTTTTTGTTTTCACAAATTTGACACCTATATTTTTATGTGTTTTTTTACAACCAAATTTATCTACCAAATTTATTAAAGTTTAACCAAAATCAATTTAATTTTGACTTTTATTAACCAATCACATCACACGATTTTGCTTACGTGGCGAAATTGAGCTCTCCTATTGGCCCAATTTTTTTTCAATAATAATGAATTGACAGAATCACTCCAAACGATGTAATTCCTTTATTATATAAAAGATTGGTGCATGAGTGCATCCTCCGTTAAAAATTAGAAAAAATTAAAATTAAATTAAATTAAATTAAAAAAAACAAAAAACAAAAACAAAACCCTAAAAAATACGATCAACAAATTTAGGCGAACAATGTTCGACAATGAAATACTTCGTATGTATTTACATCCATATTGATAATATATCAACTAACATTCACTGGCATTCTAAGCGATAAAATCGTGAAAGCTCATATTGAATTAGAACGCTTAAACATTAAAGCAATGATAAATTTGTTGATAAAAACATCTAACAGCAAGCGTGATAGTGTGGTTCGGGGTCGAAAGACTTCCTTTTCCGTGAGCAAGCTTTAAAAACCACTAGGCAGTGTAACTAATCGTTGCAGTGTAGTATGGACAAGCCCGGGGTTGATCGTTCTCTAGGGGAATAGAGATGCTAGTAGAGATGTATGTTGAAAAGGTGAGGTTGAGGGTGATTCTTTTTATTTTTTTTATAATTTTTTATGAAAACAAGTAAAATCTCAGGGTTTGAAGAGTGAGGGGATGGTAATTCTACCAATTAAACTACTTAACAAATTAAATTAAAAACTAATTAAACTAATTAAAGGTAAAAGCTATGGATTGAGTGAATGTGTTTCTTATGATAATTAAAAATGTGTTCACTTAGATTTTCTTAATCCCTAGTTATCTTTTATTGGTCGGTTGAATTGTCACATCCTCATTCTAATTGATGGGTTGTATTCCGTGTTAGTCATATGGTGGTGCCTAATTCCCCATTTCTATGAATCGTAACTCTTCTCTAGAACATCCGGGATCACCAAGTGCTGAAGTATTTCCCCCGAATACCCTATTATCCTCAAGCTACAACTTACGCAATAAACACAACGATGGCTTGAGTGAACTCTCAAGCTTTTTGCTATTTAGGACGTTCAAGCTCGCAACAATTAAAGAAGACGCCAGTTTTCCTTACTCTAGCGTCTACCAATTAGAACAAGAGACAACCTAACAATAATCAATAACTAGGTTTCATTGGATCTAAGCAAACACTAATTAATTTAGTTACGCATGATAGATAAGCAAGAACACAAACAAACAATTGAACATAGATGAAACATGGTGATAGATTGGATAAACAAACTTATCTTTAAGTGTAAAAGAGGGTTTGGAACCCTAAAATATTGCCCAAGGACCTCAAACGAACTAGGGTTTGCTCTCCAAAATAATGCACACAAAATATAGAAAATACAAAGTCTATATATAGTTTTTACAATCGTGACAGCGTCGCCTTTTGATGGTGACGTCGTCTGATCGCCGTCATTGGGGTTTCGTCTTGGACAAGTCATGATATGGACGTCATCTTGAAAGGATCTTGGTCGTTTGGTGAAAAAGGTAAGGGTGGCGCCCTTCAGGATTAAGGCGTAACGCCGTCAGGTGTTAAGACCAAAATAAGTTATGAGCCGTCGCTTGAGACTTTTTAGAAGACCATGTGAGTGACGGCGTCGCCCTTGGAGTTGGAACGCCGTCAGGCTTGAGAAAAGGCCTTGTATTCTTGACTTTGTTATTTTCTTCATGTTTTTGCTTCTTTTTTTCCAAATATGCTTGATTACAGCAATTTGCTTTCAAAAGACCTAAAATGTTAAAAGAAACGATTTTAAGCAGTAACGGATATAAAATGTAACAATTTAGGGCTTAAATGACCCCCTAAAAAGGTATATTTTAAATCCTTATAAAATATCCCTACGCTTAGAATTTGCTTGTCCTCAAGCAAATGTGCTTTTGGCTAATCAGTATATGAGTTAGGGGTCATTTAGCATTGATTTAAAACAATCTACAACAAGTACAAGCGTCACAATAGTCAAAACAAGCACGTAAATTATACACTAGCACTTCACAATTGGTGTTTGAATTCTCTCACCCCTCGGGTTTATATGAAATATAGCATGTAAGGAAATGGAAAATAAACACTCTCTACCTGTCATAGCACATAGATCACCATACGCTTGAGAATAGATCAACCCTTGATGCGCGTATAACGCGTTCTGGGTCAAAGGAAACTTCCTTTTCTTCGAGCAAGTTTTTCAACACCCTAGGCAGTGAACCTAATCGTTGTAGTGTAGTATTGGGTAAGCCTCGGGTATTGATATCGTTCTCTAGGGGAATAGGAATGCTAGTGAAAGATGTACTACGCTAAGGTTTGAGGTTGAGGAAGATTATTTTTTTATCTTTTATATTTTTTTATAAAGCTAAGGGTAAAATCTCGGGCTTGGATTTGGGGGTTGATACTTCTACCGATTACTCTACTTATCTAATTATCTAAACTAAGGGGTAGTCTATGTCTATTGATGTGTGTTCGTATGATGATTAAAAATGTGTCTACCTAGATACTATTACTCCCTAGTTATCTTTTATTGGTGGTTGAATTGTCACGTCCTTATTCTTAACGCGTTGTGTCTTCTAAGGTCTTAGGGTATGCTTTTATCCCTAACTCTTTGAGAATACCTTAAGGTTATTGCCTACGAGATCTCTAGGATTCATAAAATAACATGATAAGGATTTAAAAGGTACACTTTTGAGGGGTCATTTAAGCCCTTAATTGCCCACTTTTATATCCGTTACTGCTTAATTTCATTCCTTTTCACTTTTTAGGTCTCTTGAAGGCAAAATGTTATAATGATGCTTATTTGGACGAAAAGGCGTGAATATGTGAAGAAAATGTCTAAAGTCAAGATCAAGACACTCAAGCTGCTGGATGTGCACCCGACGGCGTCACAAACAAATAGCGATGCCGTCCCTATAATTGTGATGGATCAGGAGTGAAATTGTTATTTTGTACCTGACGGCGTCGACTTTGAAGAGTAAGGCCACGAAGACCTTTTCCCTCGACGACCTAGATCCGATTCGACGGAAGTTGAAGCTGACGGCATCACAACCACAACGTGACGCCGTCCCAAAGTTGACTTGGCCAAGACGAAACCCAATGATCCACGGCGTGCATTAAAAAGTGACGCCGTCGCAGTTGTAAATCTATATATAGAATTCGATTTTGGAGGGGTAGATTTGTGGAGTAAAAACCTCCTCGTATTCTATCAATATAATGAATACACTCCTTGAGGTAATCTAAAATGAAAGAATGAGGTAGAAGAGTGTTCCAAATACACCATCCGTGATGCCTTTGAGAAAGAGCTCGGGCAATTCGCCATGGAAAGGGGAATGCTTTTAAAGGGTCTCGAAGGATTCATTCAAGAGCAACAAGCTGAATTAGAACGCCATTCAAATCCACAAAGAGTAAGTGAACACGGTCCAACCCAAAGATGATCCAACTTGTGCCATTACTACTCGACGTAAACCACTACCAAGGATCCACCATACCGGGTCAAAATCCCACTACCAGGGAGCTGATTTGGATAAGGGAGAAGTTCCCGGACCCTCCAACTCCTCACGACCCTCCTCCACAAGCATCAATTCCCGTCCAACGTTCGACTCTCACACATATTCCTTATCCTCACGCTTAAAGAATCAAAAAGGTGAAGAAGACAATGAGAGGTCATTGTCTTACTTAAAAGGACGGTCAACATACCACTTCTCAACGTATTTTATCATATCCCTAAACATAGCAAATACTTCAAGAGGTTGCTCTCGAATCGGAAGAAGCTTGAAGGGTTTATATCATTAGGAAAAGAATGTTCCGCTATCATCCAAAAGAGCCTACCCAAGAAGAAAGAAGATCCGGGTAGCTTCACCATCCCTTGCTCTATAGGGGCGCTCTCTATGAAAAATGCCTTGGCAGATCTTGGGGCAAGCATTAACTTGATGCCTCATTCTTTATTCCTCAAACTCGGATATTCGTTTGAAACCAACCGAATGAGTATTCAGTTAGTCGTCGATCAATCAAATATCCAATTGGAGTTTGTGAAAATGTTCTTGTGAGGGTAGGGGAGTTCAAGTTTCAGGTTGATTTCGTGATTTTAGAAATGGAGGAAGATAACTCAGTCCCGATAATCCTTGGAAGACCTTTCTTGGCTACAGCTCGTGCCATCATCGATGTTCATGATGGTAAACTCACTTTACGAGTGGGATCCGAGAGCTTAACCTTCGACATCAAGGATTCTATGAGTCATCCTTCCTCTTATGATCATCTTATTTATTTTGTTGAAGAAGTTGATGATTTCGTTGATGATATAGATAATTGTATTGATGAATATCTAGTAAACGAATTCATGAATGATGACAACAACATGATATACGATGATGAAGAGACTGAGATGGTTGGAGCTGTTTCCTTTTACCCGCGTAGGGAAGAAATTGAACCTCTTGAACTTCAAAAGCCGGAAAACAAGCTAAAACCATCAATCAAGGAACCTCCTACCTTAGAATTGAAAGATCTCCCGAGCCATTTAGAATATGCCTTCCTTCAAGAAGAGGATCAACTCCCTGTTATCATAAGCTCCTCACTGACCACTGAACAAAAAGGGAAACTTTTAGAAGTTCTAAAAGAATACAAAGGACTGATCGCACGGAGAGTTGCTGACATTAAGGGAATTGACTCTACTTTCTGCACTCATAAATTTCTTATGGAGGAGGATTACAAACCCACCGTTGAACCTCAGAGGAGAGTTAACCCTAATATCAAGGAGGTAGTAAAAAAGGAGATCGTCAAGCTTCTCGATGCCAACCTAATCTACCCCATTTCGGACAGCCCTTGGGTCAGCCCAGTCCAAATGGTTCCAAAAAAAGGAGGAATGACGGTTGTGAAGAATGAGAAGGGTGATTTAGTGCCACAGAGAATGGTCACTGGTTGGCGCGTTTGTATCGACTACATAAAATTAAATGATGCCACACGAAAAGATCATTTTCCTTTACCATTCATTGATCAAATGCTCGAAAGGTTAGCAGGGCATGAGTACTACTGTTTTCTTGACGGTTTCTCAGGATACTTCCAAATCCCCATTGCTCCTGAAGATCAAGAAAAAACTACTTTCACATGCCCCTACGGGACTTTTGCTTACAAGTGAATGCCCTTCGGATTATGCAACGCCCCCACTACCTTTCAACGATGTATGATGGCCATATTCCATGAATTGATTGAAGATAGCATGGAAGTCTTAATGGATGATTTTTCGGTATTTGAAAACTCCTTCGACCTTTGTTTATCCAATCTTAGGAAGATGCTGAAACGGTCTGAAGAAACAAATTTAGTCCTTAATTGGGAAAAATGCCATTTCATGGTAAGAGAAGGAATTGTCTTGGGACATAAAGTCTCCGGAAATGGAATCAAGGTCGATAGGGCTAAAATCGAAGCAATATCTAAACTACCCTACCCTACTACCGTTAAGGCCATTCGAAGCTTTCTTGGTCATGCGGGCTTTTATAGAAGGTTTATTATGGACTTCTCAAAAGTTGCCCGACCAATGACACAGCTTCTAGTCAAGGACGCTCCTTTTGACTTTTTGGAAGAATGTAAGGAAACATTCAAGCGCCTGAAGAAAGATATTACTCAGGCTCCGATAATGGTTACCCTTGATTGGTCCTAACCATTCAAGATCATGTGTGATGCTAGTGATTATGCTGTAGGCGCCGTACTAGGCCAAAGAAAGGAGAAGCATTTTCAACCAATTTACTATGCTAGCAAAACCATGAATGTGGCGCAAGAGAATTATTTAACCACCGAGAAAGAGCTTTTGGCTGTGGTTTTTGCCTTCTATAAATTCAAGCAATATCTCGTCCTTTCCAAAACTGTCGTCTTCACCGATCACTCCGCCTTACGATACTTGTTCTCCAAACAAGATGCAAAACCCAGACTTATTAGGTGGATTCTATTGCTTCGAGAATTCGACATTGAAATTCGAGATAAAAAGGGAGCTGAAAATCTTGCTGCTGATCATCTATTACGATTGAAAAACCCAGAATTAGAGAAATTAGACCATACCAAAATTCGTGACTCTTTTCCTGAGGAACGGCTAATGGCCATTAAGGATATTGAGCCATGGTATGCAGATTATGCTAACTATCTATCCAGTAGGGTCTTACCAAATTACATGACTAGGCAAGATAAAAAGAAATTCTTCACCACGCTAAAATACTATTTTTGGGATGAGCCCTTCTTATTCCGCATATGCCTCGATCAGATCATTCGACGTTGTGTTGCTGGGAGGGAGATTGATCGGATTATGAGAGAGTGTCATGCGGGACCATCTGGGGGCATCACGGTGTAAATGTCACGACAAGAAAAGTTTTTGATGCCGGATTCTACTGGCCTACTATTTTCCGTGACGTTATGAGATTAGTTCAAACGTGCGATGCATGCCAATGATCTAGAAACATCTCGAGGAGGGATGAAGCACCTCAGAACTATATCCAAGTCTGCGAAATATTCGATATTTGGGGTATCGATTTCATGCGACATTTTCCATCATCCGGAGGAAATGAATACATTCTAGTTGCTATCGACTATGTGTCCAAATGGGTGGAGGCACAAGCCCTTAGGACTAACGATGCAAGGGTGGTCATTCATTTTCTTAAAAAGCTCTTCGCACGATTCAGGATTCCCAAGGCATTGATCAGTGATAGAGGAACCCACTTTTGCAATGCTCAAATGGAGAAGGTAATGAAGAAGTATGGTGTTCCGCATAGGTTCTCTACGGCATATCTTCCCCAAACTAATGGGCAAGTAGAGAACACAAATAGAGCATTAAAGCGGATACTTGAAAAAAGGGTCCACCAGAATAGAAAAGATTTGGCATTCAAACTGGATGGGGCACTTTGGGCATTCATAACGGCTTATAAAACACCCATCAGAACAACCTATTTTCGCTTGGTATACGGGAAAGCATTCCACCTCCCTATTGAACTTGAGCAAAAGGCATACTGGGCACTTAAGGTCTGTAATATGAACTATTCTGAGGCAGGGTCAAATAGGTTCCTACAACTTCAAGAGCTGGATGAACTAAGACTTGAAGCTTATGAATCGTCAATCACATATAAAGAAAGGGCTAAAAATGGCATGATCAATGAATAAAGAATCGTAAAGAGTTTGAAGAAGGAGATAAGGTGCTCTTGTATAATTCAAGGTTGAGATTATTTCTGGGAAAACTCAAATCAAGATGGTATGGGCCCTTTTCGGTGAAGAGGAAAATGAGCAATGAGGCCGTGGTGCTACTAGACCATGATGGAAGGGAATTTACCGTGAATGGACAACGTGTGAAACATTATCAGTTGGACAATAATGAAATGGTCCACGATGAGGATATTGTTTTGGAAGAGAGTGACGGAAATGAAGTCACGTAGGGGCACGACTTCGAGTCTAGCTACAAGACTCATAAATAAAGAAAAGCGCTTCGTGGGAGGCAACCCATGCTTAATTGTTTGCTTGTTTGTGTGTCATATATCTTTTCATTGATTGTTTATTCTCATGTTTAAATTTGTGAAAATGCTTTATTTTGTCTTTAACCTCGTCTTAATTACATATAAAGGTATTTTACAAAAAGGATAAGTGTAGGAAAGATTACACACGTTTTTAAAAGAACGTGAACATGAGAATTACAATTCTTGAAAAGATATATATATATATATATATATATATATATATATATATATGTGTGTGTGTGTGCGTGTGTGTTTGTTAGAGTCAAATGCTTGTATCGAGTCATAATGGATGTTTTGCAGAATTTTTCCAGATTTTAAAGGTGTAATTTTTCCGAAAAACGCAAACGAACAGCTGCCAGATAACCTGACGCGTCGGAGGAGGAGAAATCACTTATCTAACATTCTCTCGTTTTCTGTGCCACTTATAAATTTTTGGAATTTCTCAGGTCTTAATTTTCCAGAAAACCTATAAACATCCATTCCACAAGCATTATATCCTAGTTTAGTAGAGTCATATATAGTTTTACCGCCGATTTTACGCAAAGGTTTCGTCTATTTTCTTAAAGTGTGCAGGTTTTATTTATCAAGAAGAAGATACATAAGATTGGAGGAGCTTTTCACGCATACATTCTTCTTGAAGAAGAATTTAACCACTACTTCACACAGATCTTACCGAGCTAATCAGGGGAGTATTAGTTTCTTTCTCTTTTAATTACCTTCCGTTATCATAACTTTGATACTTTTGGGGAACATTGGGGACAATGTTTAGTTTAAGTGTAGGGAGGGAGAATAAAATGGGAACTTTGAAACTATGCTTATCCTTGATTATTTGTCTTGTCCAATTTCATTTGTGTAATAAACCTTGAGAAATATCGGTTAGGGTAATTGATAGTGACGATGCCAGAATTATCAAGCAAGCAAACAAACAATCTATCAAACATGAAAACATTCAAACGAACAAAAAAGTGCAAAACAAGTCCCCGGCAGCGGCGCCAAAAACTTGATGTGCTTCGTCAGGGTTTAGATTTATATGCAAGAATTACCGGTTAACTAGGAACACATTCGGGCAAGTATACCCTAGTCAAGTTGTAGTATAGTATTAGTATATGGTAAATCAAGGTCATCCCAAGAGACTTGGTTGCACTACAAGTGTCGTTTGTTTGTTTAAGCAAGTAACAAGTTGATGGTTATGATTGTCACGTATCAAACCAACAAGAAAAGCAATATAAGAACAATCAAGTATCAAGACATTCATCATTATTCCAATCAAACACAAAATCTCAATAATCATATCAATAACAAACATCTTTAAATATAAAAGTAACAAGGTTTACCCAAAGTATGAATTACAATAGGCAAAGATGAAGGATTATAGCGCTCTTTCAAGCCTCCAATCAACTACAATAGTTCTACCAAGCCGGAAAATGATGTCCAAACGCCTTCATCAGCACATGAGCACTACTTCTGGAAATGGCAGAGGTTGGTGGTGTTTTGGGGAAGATAAGTTGGTGGAAATTCGTCCTTAAGGGTGGAGGATTGAATTTCACACCTTTGGGGTGAAGATATTGAGAGTGGGTGTGTTCTCTCAAGTTGGGGTTTGCTCTCTAGGTGGAAATTCGTCCTTAAGGGTGGATGCTTGAATTTCACACTTAGAGAGGAGTAGTGGTGGTAGGAGAGGTGTGAGAGAAGTTCTCTCAAGTTGTGGTGCATGAAATGAGGTTGCAAAGGCCTTTATTTATACTACTTCCAATGCTTAGAGAATTAAATGCTCAACTTGGCCTCAAAGGAGCTTGGAAGGGACTAGAAACTGAGTGGGAAGGACCTAGAATCGTTTGGAACAAGTTTGGAGTCTTAGTAATGAAGAAATGGCTGTCCAGGGCTTCCCAACCAATTTGGTTGGGCTCCAACCGTTTCGGTTGGTATACTTGACTGCTCTCCAACCGTTCCGGTTGCGGGGCACTACCGAACGGTTGGAGCAAGTTGACAAAAAATCATAAACACCAAAGTTGTAGATCTTTCTCTTAGCTTTCCGTGGCCGTGAACCGGGGGTCAAACGGAGTCCGTATGTAAAAGTTATGGCCAAAATGGTGAAGGTGTGTCGGGAACAACGAGTCTTCCAATATTTCTTCGTTTAAGCTTCTTTTCTTCATTTCTTTCTCGTTTTCCTTCTTGAACTTTATTCTTGAGTATTTGGACCACTAACTTGATGACTTTATCTTCTTGAATATACTCTACAAGTCTTTCTTTTGTCGGGAATTCTTCGAATATAGAGAAATCTTCGTATTTTCCTTCTTTTTCTGTCTTTTTCTCCACTTTCCTGTACTTGGCTACAAATGAACTAGCAAACACACTTTTGTACGATTAAGCAACAAAATCATATGATTATAGCCAAATAACATACATAAAAGCAAGGATAACGCTACTAAAAACATGCACAATTTGAGCGTTATCAAATTCCCCCACACTTAAACTTTGCTTGCCCTCAAGCAAATCTAAGAAAAGAAAAATTAAACTACATACCTAAATGACAAAACGAAAAGGAAAATTTTGAAAATTGCATCTTTTTGGATTTTTTTTTTAATAACAAAGATATAAAAATAAGCGAAAAGTGAGCGCAAACTCCCCCACACTTAAGGGTTTGCTTACCCTCAAGAAAATCTAGAAATAAGAAAAATAAATCCCACATGGTGCATGAAAAATGATTAGAAAAAAATATGATTCAAATCTACCAAGTACAAGTACAAGATAAGATTCATCGTTTTAAGCTTTTAGAGGTGAAAAATTCAAGATGTTTGACAATACCTTATGGATTTTCTCGCTTGATAACATGACTAGGCACCTCACGAAAAGAAATGAAGTATAGTTCACTCAACACTCAATTTATTTAGAGATGGATATTATTAAGGAATAGTACACTCATATTGCTCAGTCATGATCTAAATATTACCATAGGCTTGTACAAGAAACAAAACTCCACCGACGTGGCGTAAGCACCAAGTGTAAACATCTAAAGAGGGCTTTTATTCGGGTTAGGCTAAAAGGGTTAACCAGGCTTATGTTCAAACATTACATACAAGAATATAATAGATCGCTGGTGCGAATTCTTGATTAAGTCAAAAAACGGATGGTCACTAGAGTATACCTCGGATCGCTGGCGCGTTATTTGCATAACAGATGGTCACCAAAAATATGTACTAGATCGCTGGCACGTCATTCGATCCTTCAAGAACCGGATGGTCACTAAAAATGTTCACGCACTTCATATTTTCACAAAGCCAAAAAGGAAGGGATAAGGCATGGGAATATTAATGAAATTGGTGTTAAAAGAAAAATAAAGTCAAGTCTAATACATGTTGCTAGTTACCAAACAATCCGCGAACCCGTAAATGATTATAGTTACAATCTTCTCTTCACATATCAATTACCAATATATATATCGCGTCTTAGCACATTGGCTAATCGATATCTCAAACATACTTCATCTTCCTTCATCTTCATAAAGCAAACTGGCTATAAATGTCATCACATATATATTTTTTTCTTTCATTTTTTTTTCGATGACTTATTCTTTTCTTTTTTTTCCACATACATCACATCTCTCCCACACTTCGTATAAGCACACACCACAAAAATACAAATATGAAGTTGCGCACCTTCATCTTCATCGAAATGGCACATACGAATGGCAAAGTGTGGCTAACTAATAATCATAAAAAACAATCCAACATAGCAAGCAACTAGCAACCCACCATTTAGACATTGACAAGGGTAGGCTAAGTGTTAGGAATTGGAAATTCCATGTTAAAGTGTCGGTCACCCCAATTATAGTCTAGCATATGTTAGCTCGTAGACTGTAGTTATTTACGTTATTTAGTAGTTTATTAGTTAGTTATTTAGTTATTAGTTTAGCTTAGTGCAACACCGTGGAGAAAGGACGGGTCTTTACCCACTGTATGCCTGATCCACAGCCCGTCAGGAGGGCATATTATGTAAAACTATAAATACCCTCTACCTCCCAAGGTAGAGGGTTGGACCTTTCATTCTAATCTAACCTTCCATGTTTTCTTTCACTTTCTCTCTCTAGAAAGGCTACCATCCTACTTTCTCTCTCTAAAACCTCTAAACTATATGCCCCATTTGATATGTTATGATGTGTTTATGAAATCCAATATGTTACAAATGGTATCAAGAGCCATGGTTTGATCATTCATCTTTCATGTTTTTGGATTTCTAGTGGTTTTATATGACTTTTGGGGTTGAAAAAGTTTAGTGGTATTTGCATCATTTGGACCATTCCTAGTGTTAATGTTTGAATTTTGATTGTACTTTTGTGTTTAGAATCATTATAAGTGCTTAGGTTTTGATTTGGAAGACTTGAATTAGTGTGGTTGGATTATTTTTGGATTGAAAAGTGGTGTTTTTTTGAATATTTCTACCTAGCAACTTGTGGTCATGTTCTTCGTAGAGACTTGTGGTTATGTTCTTCGTAGAGACTTGTAGTTATGATTCGTAGAGACTTGTAGTTTATGTTCTTCGTAGAGACTTGTGGTTATGATTCGTAGAGACTTGTGGTTATAATTCATAGAGACTTGTGGTTATGATTCGTAGAGACTTGTCTAACATGTGTCCAGATTCAATGTATCTGTCTAGAGACTTGTAGCCTATTTTGGTAGAGACTTGACGCCTATTTTCAGTAGAGACTTGTAGCCCATATTGGTAGAGACTTGACACTTATTTTTGGTAGAGACTTGTAGCCTATTTTCGTAGAGACTTGGCGCCTATTTTTGGTAGAGACTTGTCTTTACAATTTCTAGCAACTTGTCTCTGTTGTTACTAGCGAGTTGCTCTTTAGCGACTTTGCCACTTAGCGAGTTGCTCTTTAGCGACTTGGTTCATAGCGACTTGTGTTTAGCGACTTGGTTCATAGCGACTTGTGTGTAGTGACTTGGTTCATAACGACTTGTGTGTAGAGACTTGGTTCATAGCGAGTTGTCTCTAGCGACTTGAGCATCTAGCGACTTGTAACTAGCGAGTTGTCTTCATAGAGGATTGTTAGAAGCGGTGTGACCATTTCATCAGTGCGTTTTGTTGACTTTTCCGGACAAAACTTCAAACGGCTATAACTTTTGATCCGTAACTCCGTTTTCATCGTTTTACCCATCAAAACGACCGTGAGAACGAGGAGAATGGCACGCTAAATGAACTGAGGCCTAAATCCGCTCCAAACAGAAGTTATTGAGGTTTTTAAGTTTTTAGACCAAAATTTCTCCGTAAAATCGTGCACCAACCAACCCAAATCACAACCAAACAACATCTTTGCTAATCCTACAAACAATCATAAGACCTAACACACAATTGTCTATCATTGTGTCAATCCATCAGTTATCTTAACACGTTCTATTGGTCACTATATCACGGTTTCTTCTTGATTTTGTAAAATCCCGCGAAAGAATCTATTTCTCGGTTTAAATCATAGACTTGTAAAATCCCGTGTATACTACAACATCATGTCTTACACTCTGACCCAGAATTTGGAAGTACTTAAATTATATGATGCTGTGGATAACAATGATAATGTATGCTACACTGAACGGTTAAAGATGATTGAATCAATCAATGAGAATGTAAGATCTTCGTGTTCGAGTCGAAGAGAGTGAATTGCACATGTTTAGGCTACCGAATGCCATGCTAAAGGAATGTAACATTGAACCTTATCAACAACTTCACTCACACCTCATGTTACTCACATCTACAGCTATGGATCGAACATGCAGTGCTCTCCTTCGTCAGGATCTACCTACTTTAACAAGAACCGTGCTACTGAACTTAGTGCAACTGAGGCTTCAAATTACCAAAAAGAAGGTATCAACTGATGATTCTAATGCAGCTCTTCAAGTAATCTTCAATCAATTTTAGCCATTTATCAAGGGGGAATATTCATCAGATTATGATCAAGACTTGACTGAAATATCTTTCAAGAGACACACTGGAATAGAAATTAGCATGTTCATTAAGACACTTATTCATCTCATGCATAATGTTGAGATGTATATTGAGGAAGTAACTCAGAAAGATGAAAAAGTGGATGTGTGTCTGATGTAGTTAAGAGATTGTTGTGATGAGTTGGGTAATGTATCAGTTGAAAGATCGGATGTTGCTGAATGCAGAATAACAGAGACAACAAAGAATGATGTAACAAATGGTCCAGTGACTCTTGTTACACATGATGTGGATCTGATATCGACCGAAATTGAGCAGGTGTCAAGTAATGAGGTACCCTTTACTGTTCAACACAATGCATCTGCTAAAGTACTTAAACAAACTGATCATGATGCTGAACATGACTTTGATAAATCTTCGGTAACTGAGGCTGAGTCTGAGATTAAGTGTTTCAAAACAAAAGATATGGTTGATAAAAGGCTTTTGATGAACTTTCAAACAAATTCTCAAATCTTGAAAAACATTGCATTTCACTTGAAATTGCGATACAAAGTAAAGAAGAAAGTTTTCAACTTAACAAACCATGTAAAAATCCGGAACTTCCTGAATTCCGTGAACTTTTTGAAATTAACACTTTGAAAGCTCAGCTTCAAGACAAAGACTCAACCATTTACAATCTGAAGAAACATATTTCTGTCTTGAATGTGAAAAGTAATTTAGTCATGAATACACAAGCCATTGATGCTACTATAACAAGAAATAATGAACTATCAATTTATGTGGCTAAATTACTAAAGAAAAATGAGTCTTTGAGAAAGCATCACATAGAACTAAGTGACTCTGTCAAAGAAGCTAGAACTAAGTCAATGGAACAAGCAAACCCTTTGATAGCAAAGATTGATGAACTCAAAGCTCAACTTCAGGAAAAGAGTTTCGCCATTGTTGCCTTAAAGAATGAGCTTAGAAAAACCGTAGGGAAAAGTGTGAACACTAAGTTTACAAAACCATCAACCTTGAGGAAGCCAGTTTCTCATCCCACTAGAGACTGGTCCGTTGTTAGGCAGCCTACTGCATTTAAATCTAAAAGAACAAAATTTTCAAAAACACGGTTTGCCTCCCAAGTTGATATGAAACAAGTTTTGTCAAAACCAGTCACTTCACCTCATATGCCTAAGAATTCACATGATATGAATGACTTGTTCAAGAACTATGATCTAGAAGAAGCTAGGAAAAAGGCACAAATTCAAAAAGATGGAATTTTAGGTGCTAGACATAGGGTGATGAACTCTAGAAGATTTCAAGGCACTACTAGTAGTTTTAAACCATTACCTAGGAACACTCAACTAAAGACTAGGGATTGGCTTGTATCTAAGAGTAGTTGCATTTCGAATAAAGCTATTCCCATAGCAGATCACTCTAAGAACTCTAGGTCATTTTCTGAATCCAAACAAGCTGTTTGCTCATATTGTCTGAAATGCATCTTTAAGGCAAATCATGATAATTGTTTTTCGAAATCCCTAAAGAAGGTAAATGCTCATACAAAGGTTCAACCTGTTAAGTCTAGGATTTTCACTAAGTTATCTACTGTTCATACGAAGCAAAACAAACCAAAATCTTCGCCTAGATGGATACCAAATGCTAAATCTGTGGAAACTAGGAATAAGGATAAGTCTTTCACTATGCATAAGAAGCCTAACAATCCTAGACCTTGCCATAAGTGGATACCGCCTGGTAGAATGTTTAAGGATGCTGGACTTAGGTGGATACCTACAGGAAAGATGTTTACCAATGGTAATCTCAATGTTGACCGTGAAACCCCAAAGGGTTTGGATACTGATGTCACTAACCAAAATATATGCAATCAAGTTTGTAATATTAGTGCAGGTAGTCCTTACTCAGTTGCAGATACTTCGATCCTTCAATGCATGGACTGGCTTAAAGTATGGATAACAAAAGGATTGATATCTCATAACTCACGGGTTCAAGTTACTCAACATTGATATTCAATCGGCTATGACGTCTGTTCACATCAGTTCAGGCCTCGTACTTCATCATTATGGTGTCTGTAGATAACACTTCAGGCCCCGTTCGTCAAAGAAAAGAAAGGTGTACGCTTCAGTGCGCTTTATCTTCAAAAGAAGAGAAATCTTCATGTGTATGACCATTCTCATTTACATTCTTCATCAACAAGCTTCATGTTTTTCCACGCTCTTTCAATCCTCAAGTGGATCTATGTTCATTGGTGTATATTCTTATTTACTTGTTCAAATCAAAAATGGAAACTTCGGATGCAATTTTTGAGGGGGAGAAGAGTGCATATACTACATGTTGATGGATGTTTGAATTATGGTCATATGACTCTCCTTCAACGCCTAATGCTTCACTTACTAAGGATAACTGGGATTCATTGTTTGGGATTCATTGTTTAAGATATGTTTGATGAGTACTTCCAACCTCCAACGCATGTTGATCATCTAGTTTCTGAAGCTCATGCTCCGGTTCCTACTGACTCAACTGGTTCACCATCTAAGAAGTACTTCTCGGAATTCTCAAGAAACCTGATCTCTAGTTACATCAAAAGGCGTTGATAATGACTATCATTATAGTTGCACTATTGAATAATGATCCGATCTTTGGTATTCCTTTGCCAAATCTTCACGGATTATTGTTCATTAATAATGATCCACTCTTTGGTATTCCTTTGCCAAATATTCACGGATTATTGTTCCTCTCATTGTGCATGCTATAAATCAACCACATGAACATTAAGGAAAATGACTACCTCATCCGCTCAAAGACATTATTGGTGAATCTTCCAGATCAGTCTCTACATGTATACCTTTAGGAAGAATGCATTGATTTTGAGGAAGCATTTGTTGCGGTTCACTCAGTGGGTCAATGTACATCCGATTGTATGTTGTTTTCATGTGTTGGGCATTTGACACAAGTTGATGACTTCAGAGTTAATCATTTATCACTTATTTGAGATTGAAGTTGACTTTCAACAAAGGCGTGTTCTTATTTGATAACTTGCTCGGACTTAAGATTTTGAGTTGAAGACTTGGTTTATCTAGTTACCAGCAGTCGGGGTGGTTGGTTGAAGACCTGGTTAACTATCACTATTAGGAGTTACGTTGTTTTACTCGTGTCACACGTTGATGACCGTGTGGATAATCTCAAGAGGTGTTAATGTCTCATACTTTGTTTGAGTAGTGAGTACTTAGATATTTGCTTGAAGCATAGATTTTCGACACCGTTCTTCCATCATTAAGTGCAAGCTTAAGATACAAATGCGAGGAATTTGACTTCAGTTTCAAGTTTGGTATATCGGGTTTTCTTTAACAGTGGTCACTTCAAATTGTCTACATATGGGTTGATAAAGATAGTCAGAGAGAGTTTCTGTAGCAGTTGATTCTCACAAGATACATTTGAGCTAATTGTGTTCTTCTCAAAAGATTTCAAGGATATGAGTGTATTATGTTTTGCTGATTCTGAGGTATCAAAACCAACAAGGGGGAAGGAGACATACATTTAAACTCACAACGAGTACACGTGAGGAACTTAATACTTCTGCTCAATTGAAGTTATTCCGGGAAGACAAATGTCTTAACCGCAGAGAAACTCAGTGTTTAATTCATGGAGTTTGGTGTTATTGTTCCAACCATTTGGGGGAAGGATGTATCATTCCAACTATTTGGGGGAAGGATGTATTATTCCAACTATTTGGGGTAAGTGGTCTCTTGACTCTTTTGGTTTGTGTTAACTCAACTTTCAGTGGGCAGAAATATGAGAAGAATATTTGGAGCATGAGATGATATTGCTTATCGACATCTTCTATATGGTTTATAGTAGTGCTTCCGGTTATTGCTTCATGTACACAATGTAATGATGATTCTGATGAGATCGCAACCATCAGGGGAGAGATATGTGTACATCAGGGACGCACAACATATTCACATGATCGAGCTTAATCAGTTATTCCAAAGTTGACATCCGCGGAGGAGATCAGTGATTCAACCAGTTACTGTGATGTCGTTGTCTCTACTGGTTGGGTATGCGTGTGTACATTATGGGTTAATTGGTTATATGGGAGATAACTGGAATGCACTTGGTAAAATGAAGATGTTGATGTATTGTTCCCCTGAATAGACAACTGGTCAATCTCGAAGAGTAATGTGTACATCGGGGACGCACAACAGGTTCATGTGATCGGATTTGATAACCACTGAGACGATCAATGTTTCAACTTGTTTCTTTGGTGTTCTCGTGTTCTTCGGGGTGCTGAGCTTCATTCAATTAGACCATTTTATTCACTTCTACTTCTTGGAGAAATGGTCTTTATTCTTAGTTTGTCGGTTTGGGGGGAAGCTACCAAAGTCTCGTTTTCTCAAAGGCTCATGTTCTATCTTCTATTCTGGAGCCTCGGAAGCTTTGGTGGTGAAAGTGTAAGAGATGACGATTTCTATCTTCTACAACGGGGCTGTTCGATATCCTTATCTCGGTACTCGTATCATCATCTTCTTAATCTATATCATCTAAACTATCTGTGTATATATTTATCAGAAAAACCAAATACAAAAATATAAAACCAGCAAAACAAAATAGAAAAATATAAAATCAACAAAAAGCCATAAAAATCAGAAAATTTGAAAAAGACCAAAAATATTGTTTTTCTAAGACATGTCTTCTGGTATCGATAACATCTACGGTCTTAGAAATGTCATTCAATAATGGCACGGGACCATAGATGAAGTTCGAGCAAGAGGTGTAAATATTCTTTTTCCAAAACATGTCTAAAACTTATGGCTTACAGTTATTTCAGACTGTAACTCGCGCTTCAAAAAAATGGCTTGTAGTTACTTCAGACTGTAACCCGTGCTTAAACCATGGTTTGCTATTATTTCAGATAGTAACCCGCTCTTCAAGAAAGGAAAGTGCTACGCTAAACCAATTTTCAAATATTTCGTGCACTTATCCTAAAACTAATTGAGGAAAGTATGTCAAAGGACTGCTGTTCCTACTCAAATATTTTTCCTTCAAAAAATTCTTCAGAAAAATATTTGTTTTAACAAAATGGTGGTAAATGAGTTGCTTGAGAAATCAATCAGAATCAGAGTTTTTATAATAATTGAAAACTCAATCAATGACTTCAGCGCTTTTAAACTTTTTAGTAAAATAAGTCATTGATTGAGGGGGAGAATGTTTTCAAATTTACATCATCTAACGGGCTTTCTTAATTATCCTATATGCTTAATTAAAAATGATGTTAACCTACGTTGAAGGACTAGGTGCCCAGGATATGATTGTTAGGATTAGATGATTAGAGTTTGATGAACACATTATTCCCATGCCTTATATGATCTGCTTAATATGTTGAATTGACTTTTGTTAGTCGATTGCTGTTTGGGTGATGTCGACCACCATATATCTGTATGTGTGTTCACTAACGTATGCAGGTATATTGGTATATAAGAATGTTCCCGATCCGGATCCCACAAATGAAGATGATTGGATGCCGAAAGGAAAGGGTAACTATATCTTGGGTTGACAAATGAAGAAACGGAGCTTAATTGGACTACTATGGAGAGTTGGCATGGAAAAATGTAACGTAAGAAGTCTAACTGCATCAGTAGACGGTTTTTCTTCCAAGCCCTACAGCAACAACATAAGCTTTTCAACCACCGAACGTATCTTTGTGCAGGATACCATTTTGAAACAATTTTGAAAAAATTTGATTAAATTGTTTTGAAAATGGAAAATATTGTTTTGAAAATTAATTGGACTTAATTTTGAAAATCACCGGACTTCATTTTATCCAAACTTAAGTCACTCAATCATCGACTACGGTCATCGATTGAGGGGGAGAGTGATTTAGAATAAAAGATTTTCAAACGATATTTATTCGTAAAAGTCCGTTTGTACGAAATAAAGTGGTGATCTAAAGATTTAATGTTATGTCATGGTATGATTTTTCTTTTGAATGAAGGTCTTTCAAAATGAAATTTTTTCTGTTCTTGTTTGATTGTGAAATTGTTTTATTTTACTTAAAGATCTCTTAAAACTATAATACCTGACACTAACAATCTTTAATGTCTTAAAATGGTCCTTATCTGTCATTTTTCAAAAATTGAATCTTGCCACGTCTTTCCCTAAAACTTTCTAAATGATTTAAATCAATCGGGATCCAAAATCTCAATTGATTTGAAATTTTTGATCAGGGGAGAGATCGTGATTTATATCTCAAATCTGTTTAAATGGAATCGGTTTTAGTCCTTTATAGGCACTCCTGCCTCCATGTGCCAAACGATTTCAAATACACAATGCACATGTTGAGGAGGAGGATTAATCGAAAAACAAGATGAGTATTTAAACCTGGCCATATTTTCTCCCATGTTTTCTAAACCTTATTAAATCACTTGGGATCCAAAATCTCAAAGGGTTTGATATTTTTGATCGGGGGAGAATTTGTGATTTAATATGAAATTTGATAAAAGGTGATCATTTGATTCCATGTGCTGGCTCTCTCTAATATGTGCTAAACTCTTTCATATATTGATGCACATATTGAGGGGGAGCGAATGGTTTCTTAATGGCTTATGTGATCGTAAATGTGCTTCAAAAGAACTCTTTCCTCTATGTGATAAAATGATTTCAAATATCATATGCACATATTGAGGGGGAGAATTTACCAAGAAAATCAAATGGCTTTTTCTATGAAAATTGTGATCAAAGAAAATATTTCAAAGTCCTCTTGCCTCCATGTGCTAAACAATTTCTAAATCATATGCACATGTTGAGGGGGAGGTTTTTTAAATGATCAAAAAAATTAAGGTACAAAATGATTTGATTTTATATCACAAGTACCTTGATTGATTTTTCCAAATGATTCTTCAATTGGTTTCAAAAAGGAATGAACTGTACCAAAAGACTGACCATTTTACTTTATGTATGGAGTTATAAGGATGGTGAGGTTAGGTATTAGTTCTCACGATCCACCAGAACCGGAGGGATCTACCCAGGGACATTCCACTAGATAGTGTAGAGTCCTTAGGTATGATGAAAAAAGGAGAAAAATGAGAAATGGGAAGAGTGCGGACTGAGACAGAGCTAGTACTGGAATAAACCCAACAAGGTTCTAGTAATGAAGTCTTGGTAAGCACTGAAGGGGTTGAAGAATGAAAAAGAAATGAATGAGAAAAGGGTGAAAAGAAATAGCTCTCCAATAATTCAACCTTAGAGCAGAAACCGGGTTCAATTCATATGCTACTGGTGGTTACTAAGGTAACACTGGTACTGAAGACAAGACGTCATGGACCCAGTGACGCACTGCACTACAACTTCCCAAGCTACTTAAGTTCCTCTTAAAGGGGCTTGTTTCATTCTCACGGGGAACCTACATTATCTATCGACTTTCTCTTAGAGATTGTTGATATTGAAGAAGGAGACCCTCTCCCTAGTCTCCGGCATAGGAACCAAATGTGCACAATTGAGTCTAGATCCAAGAGATCATCCACAATATCTCATTAGGACACATTATTCTTGAAGACTTACTGTTTCACATAATGTGGAAAGTGAGTATATATAAAGAGTCCTACGCATTATCCTTGTGGTATTGCCAGAACATCCGAGTGATATATTGAATATATTCACAATGAAGATGGAAAGCCTTCTAGAGCCAACATCAAACAAGCTCTTGGTGGGTAACATGTGAGATATTTTCTAAAGATCAAGCTTGTGACAACTGGATAGAAACGATGGGGCGATTCATTATTGAATCAACCTTGGTCCAGGAAATGAATTGACGAATACTTTTGAAAAAACCGTTCGATGTGCAAATGTCTTGTTTTCTCTAGCACATCGAATGTGTATTCATTTTCATATTCAAAAAGTATCTCTGATTGAAAAAATACTTTTGGAAAAACCGTTCGATGTGCGAATCTCTTCTTTCTCTAGCACGTCGAATGTGTACTCTTTTCAAATACAAAAAGTATTTTTGATTGAAAATTGATATTTCTCATAAAACCTTCGTCGTATTCCAAAACTCTTTCTTTTAAGCAATACGTGATTGTTTTCAAATCAATTTTTCATCAATCAGTGAATCACAATTCGCTGGTTCACTCACTCTGTGTTGTCTTCTTTGAGACGTTCGGTTTGAGAACGCTAGAGCAAGCGCGAAACCCGGTCGAGGAGATTCTTAGGAATCCTACCGATCACAGTAAAGCACTTGTACTGATCAACGGGGAACCGTGGGCGTGTACCTCAATTCAACGAAAGTGATCAAAGACACTTTCGTGTGTTTTATTGCTAATGTTGTTTGCGGGTACATTTGACGGTTGCACTGATCGAATTGAGAAGTCAATCTAAAGCCGCATGCTCACAGCATCCACACTTAATTAAAGAAATCATGACTGGTGCATATCTACATAACCTGGTTCTGATATTTTTATACTATGCTCCTGCTACGCTGCTGCAAATATCATGAACCAGTAAAGCTTCCGCTACTCTGATGGAAAGATGTCATGATCCAAAAGGTTTGAGCATGTGATGAGTGTCTAAATACTCATCATTTTTGTACAATCTAAACTGCAAAATCATCTGAAAACACTCAGAAATGCATCAAAATGATGAAAATATCACAAATCAGTGTTTTATGTGTTTAAATGCAAAAATATCAAAATCTGGTGAAAAACGTATCAAGTTTGCATAATTGGCGCTTTTAGTCCCCAAGTTTCAAAAGTTGTCAAAAACAGTCCCTGGTAAATCAAAATAAAGAAAAATATCATTTTAAGTCCTTAGGGATTCATGAGTTGTCAAAATTGGTCCTTAAAATCAAAAATTGCAAAATTACAACTTTAGTCCCTCAAGTTTTGAAATTGTCACAAATAGTCCTTGGAAAATTGAAAATGTCAAAACTGGTCCTTGTACTATTGGAACTTGTCATTTTTGGTCCTTGTGACAACTTTGGAATAATGGCAGAATTGGTCCCTCCAAATTTCAGAAATTACAAAATGGTCCTTGTTATTTAAACCAACCATGACCCTTTAACCATTGTGACCCCCTGCCATTACCAATTGAACCCCCTGTCAAAACCCTTGACCCCTCCCTTTTTGGACCCCTGGTCAAACCTCTAGTCAAACCAATCCTTTCCCTCCACCACACCTTATCCCCTTCCTCCCACCACTTGCCTGCAACTCAACACCTCTCCCATCACCTTTCCCTCCCCCTCATCATCACCTCTACCAACTTATCACGCCACAATTAATGCCACCCCCCCTAGTTGCTAGTTCAGAGCCCACAGGTCAAAACATCTTTTCCCGCCAAAATGATCCAATGGCCAAAATGATTTCTAGTCATCCAATGGCTAAAAAGACTGATGGGATTTGCTCAGAGAGGTGAGAGAAGACATTTGGTGCTATAAAAGAGAGAGGAGATGCAGAGGAAGAAAGTATCTAGTGTAATTTGTATTTTCTTTAGTCGTTTTTATTAATTTAAGCTTCTCATTGTAATTTAAGCTTTCCAAGTGCTTTGTTTAAACTTTTCAAGTGTATGTGAATCTGTTTTAAGTACTCAATTTCAAATCTCAGTGTTATTTCAAGTTTATGCATTTTTAAGTAAAAATCTCAATATGATTCAAATGTTGTTTTTAGTTGTTGTTTGGACTGAAATAACTCATGTAAGCTCCTAGATAGCTTTTAAAAAGCTATTAGAGACCTTAAAATTCAGTTTAGAAGTTAAACTCAAAATTCACAAAAATATCAAGAAAATAGTGAGAAAATAATAAATCAATGGAGAATGGTGATGGAAGCTGAAGCAGGGTAAAATTTGGATTGCTATTGGGTTATAAGCTTTTTGGAAAGCTATTAGGAGTAGTTTTGATCCTTGATTCTCAGTTTTGAGCAATAAAGCAATTTGTAAGCTAAATCCTTAAATTTGACATTTCACTGTTCAATTGCTTATCACTGCTTATATCTGTGATTTGTATGCTTATTTAGTGTATCTTAGTAATATTATTGCTTAAAACTGCTAGCTTGTCCATTAATTTTCTCAGTTGTTTAGATTTTATAATTTCACTGTCAAAATTGTAATTTAGTAATTTAGAGGTCTTTGATGTTAGTATTGGTATTTATATGCTTAAATCAGTTTCTTTTATCATCAAATGTGTGTATGAATCATTTTCTTAGCTTAAATCATTGTTAAGCTTTGATAAGCTTCATAACAGTTTCTATAAAGGGTGTTTGATTTTATTGTAAAATCTGTGTCAGAGGTTGTTTGTAGTATTAATCTTGTTTGATACATGTCACAATAAGTCTTATTATCCAAGATAAACCATAAAATTCAATACTTATTAGTATATAAAGTCAAAATAGTCTTTGATTTCAAACCATTAGCTCACTGCTAAGAATTTGGATTGCAAATCTCATCAAAGTAGCTTGTAACTTTGTACTCTAGCCTAAAACCATCTTATTACAGCTTATTATAACACAATCAGTGGGTAGGATTAATTTAAAGTTCATATTAGTCAACTTAGTTCATTTTTATAAAAGTCAAAATTTTCCTTTGTGCAGTTTTTGAATAAAATTTAGAATTTTATTCTGTATTCAATATTAATATTTAGCCCATCAGCTTTTGGGATAGTAAAGTTTAGTTACTTAACTAAATTAGAAAAATATAAGTTTACTTTTAACTAGCTTATTAACTGCTTATTCTCTTCTTTCTTTTAAGACCCTTTTTCAAAATGTGCCCTGTGCACAGTTTTGGTGTCATTTTCACAAGCTTGTAAAAAGCTTTCTAGTTGTCCTTATTTTGTGTACCTTGGTTCTTTGGGTAGCTAACCTAGCTAGCTTAAGGTTCCAATGCTTATTTTTTTATTTTGTAGCTTATTTGGTAGGGCTGCAATAAGCCTTTTGTTTGTCCCATTCTCTGTGAATATTGAGTAGTCAGTATTTTACAAGCTTCTTCTTAAGCTTGTCATAAGCTCTCCAGTGGTCCCCAGTGTATAAGCTTTGGCTTTTTGGAAAGCCAACCAACCTAGCTTGATACCCAAGTGCTTATTTTGAGCTTTTGAGCTTTTGCTCTTAGCTTAAATTGGTTTTGAATATTCTTGCAGGCCTGTTTGTTTGGTAGAATAGCTTAAGTGCTTAATTGCTTATTCCCAGCTTATTATTATGGTTCTTTGTGTTTATTAGCCTCATATAAGTACCTTGTAGCTTATTGCATCTTATTTTACTTTTGTTTCTAGCTTACTAGCTTATTTGGCAACTTAGTTAAACTTAAAAATCAAATTAAGCTCACAAGCTCCACTGTTGGAATAATAAGCTCAAATCTGAGCTTATTAGTCATTTTCATAAAAAGTTGTAGTTGTAAAAATTGCTTATTTTCTTGTGCTTAATAAGTTTGTAAAAGAAAAATCGAAAAAAAAATGTTTAGCAAAAAGGTGGGGAGGCAGGCTCGAACCTGAGACCTCCCACCTTGAGAGTGATAAGTGTGTATTGTATACCATTTGCCCTTGGGTCTTTGACTGGTTTTATTTTACACAATCTAATACTTAACTACTCTTTGTCCCGTTTAGCTTATTTGGTTAATTTAGCTTATTTCGAGCTTATTTAAACTAGCTTTTGCAACTTTTGTATTTTTCATAGATTTGTATTAGTATTAAGTATTTTATAAAAAAGTTTCAGATTTTTCTCGATAGGTTTAGTATTTTTAATCATTTAATTAGTGTAAAAACTTATTTAATTCATAATAAAAAATATAAAAGTCAAAAAAATATAATTCTTTTCTCTAAAATTTTCTTTTGTCATTTAGTACGTAAGAAAATTGTTTTTACATTCGTAGGCCTTTTATTTCACAAATTTTACGTTTTTGCTTATGACTCGCGTAATTTTTATACATAACGCACGTTTTCATTTTAAGTTACGTTTTTAGATAATTTAAGTTTACGTTTTAGTTAAAATAGTTTATTTAAGTTATTTTATTTTATAAAATCACAAAAACATCATTGTAAAAATAGTGATAGCGTTTATTTAATATATTTTAACTTTTTAATTTCCTTTAATTTGCATTTAAGTCGCTGTAATTTATAGAACTTTTTCTTTAGGTATAATTATCCATCAAAATCCTTATTGATCACTATCCTTAGTGATTATTCGACATCTGACTGTGTTAAACACCAATTCATCCTCCGTGGGACTTAACGACCCAGGAATCCACTATATTCCTCTGATCTTCATTGCATTTTGTGTCTGAACTGTTTTAAGTTTCTTACGGTTAGCCATTCACAAGTGGCTAGCTTGTGTGAGATAACTTGACGGTTTAGCACGAATCAAATTTTGGCACCGCTGCCGGGGAGGCTGTAAGCGTGTTTTAAGCATTTTTCAGACCCGTACTTGCACATATACCACTTTTTGTAAACAGTTTTTTTGTAAAGTTATCAAATTATCAAAAAGTTCATTAACACTTTTCCTAAAGTGTTAACAACACCAAAAAACAATATAAAACAACAAAACAATCGTAACGTTTTCTAGCTTGTGTTTCTTTTAAGGTGATTCTTAAAGAGATACGATTTGGTTAAACGAGACGATACCAAAAATATTTTCCAAAAGTTTTTAACCCTTGCACAGATCTATACCTACGTCTTTTCAGTGGTACTTAATTAATACATAAAAATCAACCACCGCAAATCAAGGCAGACACCTACCAACTGGGGGTGTGACCATAATAAGTTCCCGAACATCAGATTTAAAACTTGCCTTTGTGTCCTTGTGATTTGGTGTACCTTTTTCAAAGAAGCCATTTCATTTGTGATTATTGGTTAAGTTCACTTGTCGTTTTGCCTCGCATTTGTTTTGAAAATTGATTTTTAAGCTTAGTGCATGCGCACTCGTTCTTCCAGCTCTACAAGTCCACTTTCTGAGCTTGCAAATATTCCTCGTAGGCGTAGAGGACGTTCTCGCTCCTTCGGCCGTGGCGAGGAACGTCTACCACCACCACCCCCTGTCGAAATGGCAGAAGATAAGCCTATGAATGAGCTTCTCCAAGCACCCATCGAGGGTTACGGAGATGCCATTGTTGTCCCAGCCATTGTGGCTGATACTTTTGAGCTCAAAACCGGGTTGCTTAATCTGGTGACCCAAAGCCAATTCTATGGTTTTGAGCGGGATGATCCTCATGCACACATTCGATGGTTTAACAAGATTGCATCTACCATCAAATACAAGAATGTCCCACATGAAGCTATCAAGCTTCTTCGTTCCCCATTTTCTCTAGAGGACAAGCCGGAATTGGCTTGAGAAACAACCCCTCGTTCCATTGAGACATGGGAGGATTTAGTCACCAAGTTTGTTAACGAATTCTATCCTCCATCCCGAACTACAAGTCTTAAGAATGAGATAATGAAATTTTCTCAAATATTTGATGAATCATTCGGGGAGGCATGGGATCGTCACAAAGAGTTGCTCATAGTGTCCGCATCATGTTTTTACCGAGTTAATGCAAATGGATACTTTCTACAATGGTCTGCACCAAGGTGACCAAGACTCTTTAAATGCCTCCGCGGCAGGTAATTTCCTTAGCAAGACCACAAAAGAAGCCTTGCAAATCATTGAAAACAAGTCCAGTCCGCCCTTTTCCGCACAAAGACATATCGACTCAGCCTAATGCTGGACCTTCTATTTCTAAACCCGTGAGTACATCTAGCACCGATGCTAAGATTGACAAACTCACGGATATTGTTCAGCTTTGGTTCTTGCAGACCAAAAGAAAGTCACTTTCACACAGACACCATCACATGGTGAAGTGAAGAAAGTTGAAGTTTGTGTTACTTGTGGTGGCCCTCATGCATACTACAACTGTATTGCCACCGATGGTAGTCCTTTTGAAGCCAATGCTATAGCCGGTACTTCAAATCAGGGAGGTAATCAATACCGTCCTCAAAATGAACCAAACTACCGTGCTAACACTTATCGTGGACCACCCGTTTTAGCCAGAATCCTAACATACGAACCGAATCAAAACCAACCTAGAATGAACCAAGGTTATCAAAACCAAGGTAATTTCTATTCGGGACCAAATCAAGGTTTCCAACATCAAGGAAACCTTAATCAAAACAATTTCAATCGAGGGAATCAATTTCAGAGAAATGTAAATCCCCCACAAGGGAATTTTCAACAACAAGGTCATAATCAAAACATCCGACCTCAAAATTTCCCTCCAATACCTCCAGTACCATCATCGATGAGTTCTGAAGCGAGTTCATGAAATCCCAATATGAAATGAACAGGTTGTTGGTCAGTCAGATCGCTGATCTCAAGAAGTCTTTAAATGATCAACCCTCGGGCTCAGGAAAACTTCCGAGCAACACGATCGCTAACCCGAGGGCGATGCAAAGGCGATCACAACCAGAAGTGGTGTTTCATATGATGGACCTGCTATTCCTACTACCTCTTCTTCTTCTTTTCTCCCGAAGGTAGTAGAAAGTGAACCTAAGACACACAATGGACCTACGACTCCAATGCCTCCTCCACTAGGAGAAATGAGTCAAGTTACCAAGGATACAACGGACAAGGTGCATTATTCAAGCCCACGAAGTACCGCACACGTCCTACCTTCGGTAGTCCAACCTCAAGTTGTCCAGAAACCCAAATCAAATCCAAGAGTTGTTTTTGAACCTCCTGTAGCTCCCGTTGAAAATACCAAATCCAAATCTTCTATTCCTTACCCATCACGTTTGAATGAGCAAAAGCTCCGCGAAAAAGCAAGTCATCAAATGGACAAATTTTTTCAAATTTTCCAAGAACTACATTTTGACATAAGCTTTACGGATGCTATCATGCTGATGCCCAAGTTTTCATCAACTCTCAAACATATGTTAAGCAACAAGGAAAAGCTGTTTGAAATGGCTAAAACTCCTTTGAACGAGAACTGCTCTGCAGTTTATCAAGAAGCTTCCGAAAAGCTTGGAGATCCTAGAAAATTTCTCTTACCTTGTGTATTTCCAGGAATGGTTGAATGCTTTGCCTTAGCAGATCTTGGTGCAAGCATCAACCTGATGCCTTATTCAATATGGAAGAAACTTTCTCTTCCGGAACTTACTCCTACATGCATGACTCTCGAGCTTGCAGATTGTACAATATCCCATCCTCTTGGCATTGCCGAGGACGTATTTGTGAAAGTAGGAAAGTTCCATTTTCCAGTTGACTTCGTGGTTGTTGATTTTGATGCCGATCATCGGGTTCCTCTCATTGTTGGTCGAGGATTCCGGAGAACGGGCCGTGCTCTCATTGATGTATTTGAGCAAGAAATCACATTACGTGTTGGTAATGAAGCCGCCACTTTTAACCTTGATCAAACTTCGAGGTACTCCGCAAACTATGATTCTGAATCGGTTAACCGAATAGATATCATTGATGTTGCTTCTGAAGAGTACTCTCAAGAAGTTCTTGGTTATGATCATAATTCTTCGAGTGATAATCTCACTCATTCATCTCAACCTATCATAGCCAATTCTACTCCTTCTCTCACTCCGTTTGAGGGAAGCGACTTCATCTTGGAAGAGATTGAAGCATACTTGGCTAGTGATTATGTTCCATGGGAAATTGATCACGCTCCAATTGACATCGAGGGGGACATACATCTCATTGAGAAATTGCTTAAAGATGATCACTCATCAACCCCTCACACTAGTGATGCAATTCCGGAAGAGATTAATCACCATGAGATTAATTCGAGGAGATATTCTTATTCTTGAGAAGTTGTTAAATCAGGACACTTCTCCTTCACTCCCTCCCGTCGAGCTTCATAACAAGGAAGTCAAGTCGGTTGAGAAAACGAAGAATTTCTGAAGTCGAACTTAAGGACTTACCACCTCATCTTGAGTATGCATTTCTTGAAGGTGATGATAAATTGCCCGTCATTATTGCTCGAGATTTGAGTAAAGATGAAAAGACTGCTCTCATAAAGGTCTTGAAGTCACACAAGCAAGCAATTGCTTGGAAACTCTCCGACATTAAGGGTATCAACCACGAATTTTGTACTCACAAAATCTTGATGGAGGATGACTTCAAGCCGCAGTTCAACATCGAGAGAAGAGTAAATCCAAAAATCCATGATGTTATCAAACAGGAGGTTATCAAACTTCTTGATGCAGGATTGATTTACCCAATCTCAAATAGTCCTTGGGTTAGCCCAATTCACTGTGTTCCGAAAAAGGGTGGCATTACTGTTGTCACAAATGAAGAAAACGAGTTAATTCCAACTCGATTGGTAACGGGATGGCGTGTTTGCATTGACTATCGCAAGTTGAATGACGCCACCCGTAAAGACCATTTTCCTCTACCCTTCATGGACCAAATGCTTGAGAGATTAGCAGGGAACGAATACTATTGTTTCCTTGATGGTTTCTCGGGTTACTTTCAGATCCCCATTGATCTGCTGGATCAAGAAAAGACTACATTCACCTGCCCATACGGAACTTTTGCCTATAGACGTATGCCTTTTGGCTTATGTAATGCTCCTGGCACGTTCCAACGATGTATGATGGCAATTTTCCACGACGTGATCGGGGAAACAATGGAGGTATTTATGGATGACTTCTCGGTCATTGGGGATTCATTTCAAAAATGTCTCTCCCATTTAGAAAAAATGCTCCAACGGTGTGAAGACACCAATCTTTGTCTAAATTGGGAGAAGAGTCACTTTATGGTCAAAGAAGGCATAGTCCTTGGCCATAAGATTTCAAAAATGGGATTGAGGTAGATAGAGCAAAAGTCGATGTTATTGCTAAACTACCTCATCCTACTACCGTCAAAGGTATTAGGAGTTTTCTAGGTCATGCGGGGTTTTATCGCAGATTCATACAAGATTTTTCTAAAATCGCCGGCCTATGACCCATCTTCTTGAAAAAGATGCTCCTTTTATCTTCTCACCCGAGTGCATCAAAGCTTTTGAAACATTAAAGAAAAAGCTTACTAAAGCACCCATTCTCGTTGCTCCCGACTGGGATTTGCCTTTTGAGCTAATGTGTGATGCAAGTGATTTTGCTATCGGTGCAGTCCTAGGGCAACGTAGATCCAAGCATTTTCAGCCTATCCACTACGCAAGTAAAACTATGACTGAAGCTCAAACTCATTACACCACCACAGAAAAAGAGCTATTAGCCGTCGTGTATGCATTTGAGAAGTTTCGGCCGTACTTAATCTTGACCAAATGCGTGGTGTATACGGATCACTCGGCTCTCAAATATCTCTTTGCAAAACAAGATGCAAAGCCGAGATTGCTCCGTTGGGTTCTCCTCCTCCAGTGAATTTGATATCATTATACGTGATAAAAAGGAGCCGAGAACCTTGCGATCATCTGTCCCGATTAGAGAACCCTCACCAAGATGTTTTCGAGAAAAGGAAATAAATGAAACATTTCCTCTCGAGACACTCAATGCGGTTTCTTTTCGTGGAAACTCTTCTACCCCATGGTTTGTTGACTTTGCAAATTACCATGCGGGTAACTTCATAGTGAAAGGGATGTCGACCCAACGAAGAACAAATTCTTCAAGGATGTTAAACATTACTTCAGGGACGACCCCTACTTATTCAAAATCTGTGCGGATCAAGTCATCCGACGGTGTGTTTATGGACAAGAAGCTAT
Source organism: Chrysanthemum makinoi (assembly GCA_910596185.1). Lineage (NCBI taxonomy): Eukaryota > Viridiplantae > Streptophyta > Magnoliopsida > Asterales > Asteraceae > Chrysanthemum > Chrysanthemum makinoi. Next base: position 204,864,876 of record OU343224.1, read on the forward strand.
GGACATTCTAAAAGCTTGCCATGCTGGACCCACCGGGGGCCATCATAGTCCAAACTACACCGCCAAAAAGGTGTTTGATACCGGGTTTTATTGGCCCACGATTTATAAGGATGCCCACAATTTTTTCAAAGCCTGTGACGCTTGTCAACGTCACGGGAATATCTCACAAAGAAATGAAATGCCGCAAAACGCCATTCAAGTGTGTGAGATTTTTGACATCTGGGGCATTGATTTTATGGGGCCATTTCCATCATCTCGAGGAAACAAATACATACTCGTGGCTGTTGACTATTTTTCAAAATGGGTTGAAGCGAAAGCTTTACCTACAAATGATGCCCGCGTTGTTGTGAAATTCTTAAAATCTCTTTTTGCTAGGTTTGGAACTCCACGAGCTATAATCAGTGATCGTGGTACGCATTTCTGCAATGACCAGTTTGAAAGAGTCATGCAAAAGTATGGTGTAACTCACCGTCTTTCTACTGCATACCACCCCCAAACAAGTGGGCAAGTGGAAGTCTCCAACCGTGGTATTAAAAGAATTTTAGAAAGGACAGTAGGCGAAAACCGTGCATCCTGGTCGGATAAACTGGATGACGCACTCTGGGCCTTCCGTACAGCTTATAAAACACCCATCGGGTGCACTCCATACAAGCTTGTATACGGGAAGGCATGTCATCTTCCGATTGAGCTTGAGCACAAGGCTTACTGGGCCTTGAAACATGCAAACTTCGATATTCAAACAGCTGGTGATCACAGAAAAGTTCAAATGAATGAACTAAATGAACTCCGTGATCAAGCATACGAGAACTCTTTGATCTATAAACAAAAGACAAAGAAGATTCATGACTCAAAAATCAAAAACCGCGTTTTCAACATCGGTGATCGAGTCCTTCTTTTTAACTCAAGATTAAAGATTTTCTCGGGAAAATTAAAATCCCGCTGGTCTGGACCATTTACCATCACTAAAGTATTTCCATATGGAACCATTGAGTTATCTCAACCCGATGGTCCAAACTTTAAAGTGAATGGTCATCGATTGAAGCATTATTTTGGAGAGGACATTCCCCATGTGGTTGTCCCAGATCTACAAACTTTCCCCATGAACCAATAAATGCGGGGATCGAGTCAAGCTAGCGACTCGGGAATCAAAAACAGTAGCATGCTACATGGGTTTTCACCCGTGTATACCACCCTAGTGTGGGGGAGTTGCCCCCCGCTGTTGTATATAAGTTTCATCAAAAAAAAAAAAAAAATCAAAAATCTAGCTAAATAATGGCCGTAGTATTTCCCTTTTACGTTCTATGTTTCGGCATAACCGCCGGTACTTTGAATATTGAGGGCAATATTCATTTCTAGTGTGGGGGGGAATTCTCACGAATTTTATCATGTAATTATACCACCCAATTCCCCCATTTTTGGCCAAATTTTTTTTTGGAGTAAGTGTTATGCACTTACTCAACATACGGTTATCAGTCCACCATGTCTAATAAACAAAAGGATTGGCTAATCCAGGAGCAAACGGCTCTTGGTAAAGATATATCAAATCCGTTGACGGCTTGCAATTTGCCCAAAATTGTATGGTGTTCAGCTCACCATATCCTTAAAAGTGAAGAGTTGGCTAGCCCGCAAGTTTATGGCTTGTGGTAAAGGCAGTGGAAAACCATAATTGGTAATCAGCTCACCAAAGATATATTATCTAAGAGTTGGCTAGTCCGAAGCAAACGGCTTCTAGTAAAGACAAATCAAATCCGTTGGAAGCTGGTGATTTGCTCAAAATCATTTGGTTATCGGTGTACCAAGGTTCTTACTTGAACTGAAACATTTGGCTACTCCAGAAGTAATGGCTTTTGGTAAAGAGATGAAATCCATTAAAATTTTCTCAAAACATTGCTAGGGACTAGCAATATCTTAGTGTGGGGGATTGATGAGTGTCTAAATACTCATCATTTTTGTACAATCTAAACTGCAAAATCATCTGAAAACACTCAGAAATGCATCAAAATGATGAAAATATCACAAATCAGTGTTTTATGTGTTTTAAATGCAAAAATATCAAAATCTGGTGAAAAACGTATCAAGTTTGCATAATTGGCAGTTTTAGTCCCCCAAGTTTCAAAAGTTGTCAAAAACAGTCCCTGGTAAATCAAAATAAAGAAAAATATCATTTTAAGTCCTTAGGGATTCATGAGTTGTCAAAATTGGTCCTTAAAATCAAAAATTGCAAAATTACAACTTTAGTCCCTCAAGTTTTGAAATTGTCACAAATAGTCCTTGGAAAATTGAAAATGTCAAAACTGGTCCTTGTACTATTGGAACTTGTCAGTTTTGGTCCTTGTGACAACTTTGGAATAATGGCAGAATTGGTCCCTCCAAATTTCAGAAATTACAAAATGGTCCTTGTTATTTAAACCAACCATGACCCTTTAACCATTGTGACCCCCTGCCATTACCAATTGAACCCCCTGTCAAAACCCTTGACCCCTCCCTTTTTGGACCCCTGGTCAAACCTCCAGTCAAACCAATCCTTTCCCTCCACCACACCTTATCCCCTTCCTCCCACCACTTGCCTGCAACTCAACACCTCTCCCATCACCTTTCCCTCCCCCCTCATCATCACCTCTACCAACTTATCACGCCACAATTAATGCCACCCCCCCTAGTTGCTAGTTCAGAGCCCACAGGTCAAAACATCTTTTCCGCCAAATGATCCAATGGCCAAAATGATTTCTAGTCATCCAATGGCTAAAAAGACTGATGGGATTTGCTCAGAGAGGTGAGAGAAGACATTTGGTGCTATAAAAGAGAGAGGAGATGCAGAGGAAGAAAGTATCTAGTGTAATTTGTATTTTCTTTGATCGTTTTTATTAAATTAAGCTTCTCATTGTAATTTAAGCTTTCCAAGTGCTTTGTTTAAACTTTTCAAGTGTATGTGAATCGTTTTTAAGTACTCAATTTCAAATCTCAGTGTTATTTCAAGTTTATGCATTTTTAAGTAAAAATCTCAATATGATTCAAATGTTGTTTTTAGTTGTTGTTTGAATGAAATAACTCATGTAAGCTCCTAGATAGCTTTTAAAAAGCTATTAGAGACCATAAAATTCAGTTTAGAAGTTAAACTCAAAATTCACAAAAATATCAAGAAAATAGTGAGAAAATAATAAATCAATGGAGAATGGTGATGGAAGTGAAGCAGGTAAAATTTGGATTGCTATTGGGTTATAAGCTTTTTGGAAAGCTATTAGGAGTAGTTTTGATCCTTGATTCTCAGTTTTGAGCAATAAAGCAATTTGTAAGCTAAATCCTTAAATTTGGCATTTCACGTTCAATTGCTTCTCCGCTTATATATGTGATTTGTATGCTTATTTAGTGTATCTTAGTAATATTATTGCTTAAAACTGCTAGCTTGTCCATTAATTTTCTCAGTTGTTTAGATTTTATAATTTCACTGTCAAAATTGTAATTTAGTAATTTAGAGGTCTTTGATGTTAGTATTGGTATTTATATGCTTAAATCAGTTTCTTTTATCATCAAATGTGTGTATGAATCATTTTCTTAGCTTAAATCATTGTTAAGCTTTGATAAGCTTCACAACAGTTTCTATAAAGGGTGTTTGATTTTATTGTAAAATCTGTGTCAGAGGTTGTTTGTAGTATTAATCTTGTTTGATACATGTCACAATAAGTCTTATTAGCCAAGATAAACCATAAAATTCAGTACTTATTAGTATAAAAAGTCAACATAGTCTTTGATTTCAAACCATTAGCTCACTGCTAAGAATTTGGATTGCAAATCTCATCAAAGTAGCTTGTAACTTTGTACTCTAGCCTAAAACCATCTTATTACAGCTTATTATAACACAATCAGTGGGTAGGATTAATTTAAAGTTCATATTAGTCAACTTAGTTCATTTTTATAAAAGTCAAAATTTTCCTTTGTGCAGTTTTTGAATAAAATTTAGAATTTTATTGTGTATTCAATATTAATATTTAGCCCATCAGCTTTTGGGATAGTAAAGTTTAGTTACTTAACTAAATTAGAAAAATATAAGTTTACTTTTAACTAGCTTATTAACTGCTTATTCTCTGCTTTCTTTTAAGACCCTTTTTTCAAAATGTGCCCTGTGCACAGTTTTGGTGTCATTTTCACAAGCTTGTAAAAAGCTTTCTAGTTGTCCTTATTTTGTGTACCTTGGTTCTTTGGGTAGCTAACCTAGCTAGCTTAAGGTTCCAATGCTTATTTTTTATTTTGTAGCTTATTTGGTAGGGCTGCAATAAGCCTTTTGTTTGTCCCATTCTCTGTGAATATTGAGTAGTCAGTATTTTACAAGCTTCTTCTTAAGCTTGTCATAAGCTCTCCAGTGGTCCCCAGTGTATAAGCTTTGGCTTTTTGGAAAGCCAACCAACCCAGCTTGATACCCAAGTGCTTATTTTGAGCTTTTGAGCTTTTGCTCTTAGCTTAAATTGGTTTTGAATATTCTTGCAGGCCTGTTTGTTTGGTAGAATAGCTTAAGTGCTTAATTGCTTATTCCCAGCTTATTATTATGGTTCTTTGTGTTTATTAGCCTCATATAAGTACCTTGTAGCTTATTGCATCTTATTTTACTTTTGTTTCTAGCTTACTAGCTTATTTGGCAACTTAGTTAAACATAAAAATCAAATTAAGCTCACAAGCTCCACTGTTGGAATAATAAGCTCAAATCTGAGCTTATTAGTCATTTTCATAAAAAGTTTTAGTTGTAAAAATTGCTTATTTTCTTGTGCTTAATAAGTTTGTAAAAAGAAAAATCGAAAAAAAAAATGTTTAGCAAAAAGGTGGGGAGGCAGGCTCGAACCTGAGACCTCCCACCTTTGAGAGTGATAAGTGTGTACCTGTATACCAGTTGCCCTTGGGTCTTTGACTGGTTTTATTTTACACAATCTAATACTTAACTACTCTTTGTCCCGTTTAGCTTATTTGGTTAATTTAGCTTATTTCGAGCTTATTTAAACTAGCTTTTGCAACTTTTGTATTTTTCATAGATTTGTATTAGTATTAAGTATTTTATAAAAAAGTTTCAGATTTTTCTCGATAGGTTTAGTATTTTTAATCATTTAATTAGTGTAAAAACTTATTTAATTCATAATAAAAAATATAAAAGTCAAAAAAATATAATTCTTTTTTCTAAAATTTTCTTTTGTCATTTAGTACGTAAGAAAATTGTTTTTACATTCGTAGGCCTTTTATTTCACAAATTTTACGTTTTTGCTTGCGCACTCGCGTAATTTTTATAAATAACGCACGTTTTCATTTTAAGTTACGTTTTTAGATAATTTAAGTTTACGTTTTAGTTAAAATAGTTTATTTAAGTTATTTTATTTTATAAAATCACAAAAACATCATTGTAAAAATAGTGATAGCGTTTATTTAATATATTTTAACTTTTTAATTTCCTTTAATTTGCATTTAAGTAGCTGTAATTTATAGAACTTTTTCTTTAGGTATAATTATCCATCAAAATCCTTATTGATCACTATCCTTAGTGATTATTCGACATCTGACTGTGTTAAACACCAATTCATCCTCCGTGGGACTTAACGACCCAGGAATCCACTATATTCCTCTGATCTTCATTGCATTTTGTGTCTGAACTGTTTTAAGTTTCTTACGGTTAGCCATTCACAAGTGGCTAGCTTGTGTGAGATAACTTGACGGTTTAGCACGAATCAGCATGTCGGTCCGAAAGTCACAACTTCACATGATGGCAACACAATAAAGGGTGATCCAGATATTTGTTGTGACTGATGATCTCAAAGAAAGCTAGAAGATCATCAAAGATGTGGATCAGTGATGAGTGTCTAATTACTCATCATTTTTGTACTGTATAGACTGCAAAATCATCTGAAAACACTCTGAAACACATCAAAATGATCAAAATATCACAAATCAGTGTTTTATGTGTTTTAAATACAAAAATATCAAAATCAGATGAAAAACATATCAAATTTGCAAAAATTGCAGTTTTAGTCCCCCAAGTTTCAAAATTTGTCAAAAACAGTCCCTGGTAAATCTAAATAAAAGAAAATGTCATTTAAGGTCCATGGGATTCAAAAGTTGTCAAAACAAACCTTTGAAATGTAAAATTGCAAAATTACAACTTTGGTCCCTCAAGTTTTAAAAATGTCAAAGAAAGGTCCTTAAACTTTGAAATTTTACAAAATTAGTCCTTGGACCTTAAAAAATGGATTTTATGCAAAAAGGGTCCTTGTTCTATAAATGTTTGTCATGTTTGGTCCTTATGAGAGCATTGGAAAAATATCACTTTCAGTCCCTCATGTTTGGCAATTGTACACTTTTGGTCCTTGTTATTTCTTCTAAACCAAACGGACACCACATATATCTAGGCCCAAAACCCAGCTGGCCCAAACAACATGACCCGGCCATTTTGATATCACCACCGGTCAACGAGAAAGTCAAACCAAGAGATAAAACGCGCCCAAAAACCAGACACTGTTCATCCCCTCTCACAAACACTGAAATCTCAAAAACCAGTCATGGTTTCCACTCCTTTTTCTCACCCCTCCCATACCATGTCCCCTCCACCTTCACTAACACCCAAAACCCATTTATTGATTGAAACCAACTCATTAAATGATCAAACCTGCTCAAGACCTTTTGGCGCCAAAAATGACATTTGGCACATGAGAGTGATCCAATGGCTAGATTTTGGTGGGATAGATTCAGAGTACATGGGGGAGCAGTTTGGCATATAAAAAAAGAGGAAAGAGAAGCTTGAGGAGTAGTAGCTAGTTTTTAGTTTTTTTTCTTTAATGTCGGTTTTTTAATTAAATGTTGTAGTTTTAGTAAAAATGTTGTAATTTTAGTTTTCATGTATCACATGTAAGTGATAACATCATTGTATGTGTTTTTGAGTTTCAATTCAAGTCTTTGATATAAATTCCAAGTTTTATATTCACTGTTGAACTTTTCATTTTCAAACTCCTTTGTTAAAGCTTTTAACTGCTCAGTTTTAATCTCAATCAAGCTTCTATAAGCTTATCAAAGTTTTTTTTACAAGCTAATATTCAAGTTCAAGTACTTTTGGAAATTGGTCAATGAAAGTTAAAATGGGCAAGAATTGAAGAAAGAAATGGTATGTGGTTGATGCAGTGATGATATTGGGTTGAAATAGGTTAGATAAGGTAGGTTTGGGTTCTGGTTTTGGCCTGCATAAGCTGGACACAGTGGTAGTAAGATTTCTCATTTTCATTTTCAAGTCATATTGCAGTTTTTACCTGTCTGTGTATCTGTGGCAATCCTTAGTGTACACTTGTTTATAAAGTTGTATTTAGGTATATGTAATTCATTTTAATCAGTTAAACCATTTGGATCAGTACTTAGCTTAGCTTTGATTTCAATTCATGTTTTAAAGTGGTGTTTGGATTTGACTGCATATCTGTCCGTTAGGTGTATGCAGTGGTAGTTTTTGTTGTTTCATGCTTGTTAAATTTATTTGAGTCCATTCCAGTCTTTAACTTGTACCTATATAAGCTCAAAGTCAAAATCATTAACTATCTATCCTTACAGCAAATCTGTTGGATTTTTGGATAAATAAAATCTTATTTTGTGTTTAAAATTCCATAACCTAGCTAGCAGTAGTGTTATTTCATCAATATAGATCATTATCAGTCTTTAAATCAAGATTAAAGTTCAAAAAAGTCAGCTTTTCACTTTTCTTCAAAAGTCAAAATTGCATGAAACTCAGTTTTGAGCCAAATGGGATGAATTTTCACAAGCTCATTTCTAAGTCATTTTCTATGAAACTTGTGGTTTTTAAAAGACCTACTGATCTATTTTCTTATGTACATTTTAGCATATTTTTGTGATTTTTCTACAAGCTTCAAAAGAGCTTGTCTTTTAGGTCCATACTGCCCTGCTCCAAAACTCAGCATAAGCTAAGCTTTTCTCAGATCTTGCAGACTTGTTTCAAGGCTCAATAGATCTTGTCCAGAGTTGCTTTTTGGTTTGCTAGTTCTTAACCAGGTCCTCTTGAGGTTCCAATTTGTGGTTTTCCTTTTCAGCTTATTTTGAGTACTGTGCAGTAGCTTATAGTAGGCACCCTTAAACTGTTTTTAGTATAAAAGCTCTCAACATCAAATCTGTTGTATCCTGTGAATCAGAGGTTCAAGCTTGTTGATTTAAGTTGCATTTGTGTTCCTTTAGCTTATTCTAGCTTGTGTTATCAGTTGGTTCACTTTGGTGCTCATTAGCTTATCAAAGTGCTTATTTTTAAGCACTTTCCACATCAGTTCATTAATTCCACACACAAGCACCTGTTTTTCCATTTTTTATATCTTCCTAATATTATTTTAGAGTTTTCCTGAAATTTTCAGATTTTTCTAAGTTGTTTTGCTATTTTTCTTAATTTAAACTAGTTTTTAAGCATTTTTAATTAGTTTTAAATACAAATAAATTAGAAAAAGCTTAAAAAAATATGTTTTCTATTTTCTTAGGTTAAGATAAATATAAAAATAATAAAAAGTATTTTTCCATAATTTTCTTAGTTTAAAAAGTATTTTTTAGCATTTTAATTAGTTTTAAATAGTTTTAAATTAATAATAAATATATAAAAAGTCTAAAAAATATATTTTCAGTTTTAAAATAAGTTTTATAATATTTTAGATTTTCCTAAGTCATAATTTTATTTTTCTAGCTTTATTTCATATTTTATCTTATTTTAGGTTATTATTTAATAGTTAAAAATAGTTTTTATTTAATAATAATTATATAAATAGTTTTAAAAATAATTTTCCTTTTCTAATAATTTTCTAATATAATTAGGATTGTAAAAATGTATTTTTCATATCCGTAGGTATTTTCCTCCTTTATTTTCACTTTTTATTTTGTACGTTTACGTTATTTTTATTTAAACGTAAGTTTTAGGTTTTAAACGTTCATCACTTTAAATATAGTGATAGCGTTTATTTAATATCTTTTATCTTTTTAATTTTCTTAATTTGTATTTAAGTCATTTTATTATTTATAAGCCTTTTTTGAGTGTAATATTCAATCCAAATCCTTTCCGATCACTATCATTAGTGATCATTCTACCGTCTGATCAAGTGTTGTACACACCATTGAGTCTCCGTGGGACTTAACGACCCAGGAATCCCCTGTATTCCCTGATCTTCATTGAATTTGGTTCCAAGCTGTTTTAAGTCTGTTAGGACTTGACGGTTAGCACCAGATCAATCAGTTCAAAGACCTCCACATAAAGTACAAAGCATTCGGACATTGAAGTTGCACTACTTAAGCACAAAGATTGCGGAAGTGAAGAATTAAAGTCTACGAGCTCAAGAACTAAAGACATAGAAAGAAGGCTAGGATGCAAAATGTATTTCATGGGGTGACCTCCCTTAGGGGGAGATTGTTAGGAATTGGAAATTCCATGTTAAAGTGTCGGTCACCCCAATTATAGTCTAGCATATGTTAGCTCGTATACTTGTAGTTATTTACGTTATTTAGTAGTTTATTAGTTAGTTATTTAGTTATTAGTTTAGCTTAGTGCAACACCGTGGAGGAAGGACGGGTCTTTACCCACTATATGCCTGATCCACAGCCCGTCAGGAGGGCGTATTATGTAAAACTATAAATACCCTCTACCTCCCAAGGTAGAGGGTTGGACCTTTCATTTTAATCTAACCTTCTATGTTTTCTTTCACTTTCTCTCTCTAGAAAGGCTCTCATCCTACTTTCTCTCTCTAAAACCTCTAAACTATACGCCCCATTTGATATGTTATGATGTGTTTATGAAATCCAATATGTTACACTAAGGTTTAAAGTTTAAAATATTTTTTGTATTTTTCTGGATTTATCAAAAAGAAAGGGATGGCTCAAAGGGTGTAACTAAGGGTATCTAGCGCTAAAAATGAGCGCTAACAAATGGGTCCATGTGGGTGGTTAACTAATCGATGTGGTTAGCTAATATATCTTTGGATGTAGAATGGAGGGCCATTTGGTTTTATTCCTAAGGTTGCCTCTTTATCACGCATATACACTTATATCACACGAATGCGATCTTACTGCGGTCTGGTAATGATTTGCAAGTATAAGTTCTAGAATACATAAAATCACCGGCACACTCATAGCAAAAAATCCAAGCATAAAATATGTATGCTAATAGAAAATAGGCAAAAATCCTCACAATTTAGTGGGAAGGGCTATAAAATGCGCAAGCAAATGTCATCGATCCCAGAATGGATTCAGGACACATCTCAAGTTTTTCAAAATTACCGATTTCTGTTGGGATATGAAAGTCTTTGAAGAATGACAAAGTACTGATTAAAGATAAAGTACTGAAAGAAGTCAAAGTACTGCTAAGTAAAAAGTCAAAGTACTACTGTCGAAGTCAAAGTACTACAAAGCTAAAGAACTGCTATATTCGTTTATGGAAAGCTTTGTTATTCTAGAATATTCTTTGTGTAGATTACTTGTCGTACAAGGTTACAAATTGTAAACCGACTAAGGTTATCCATAAGCCTATAAAAGAACCCCTAGATTGGCATTAGAGATATATATGTTTTTAGAATCCTAAAGTACGTGCATTATTAGAGTTTTAGAGAAGTTCGATATTAGAGTTGTTTAAGAATCTGTATAACAAGTAGATTCAGAGTTATTAATAAAATCATTGAAAGTTAAAGTTAATTCTTCTTAGCTTTGTTAAGTAAATTCCGCATACTTAATAGAGTTTGCTCAGTATTTCATTGTTAATAACTTAGGATTTATCCAAGGTTATTAAACCCTTAACAAGCTATATAAGTTAGTTTGGTTAGAGTACATCGATCCAACAAGTGGTATCAGAGCTTGTGTGGAAACTCTGACTAAGAAGAAACCTTAAAACCTAGTTAACAACAAAATCTAAAGATGTCCACTGAAGTTGTTCCACCCCCATCCATCACCTCACTAAGAATACCAATCATTAAGAAGGGAGAATACGACCTATGGAGCATGAAGATGAGGCAGTACATTGCTATTACAGACCATGCACTATGGAATGGAATTTTCAATGGTAATGAAGTGGTTCCAAAACCTATAGAGATTCCTGGACAACCTAAACCACCTAAGGCAGTCTTACCAGCAGCAACAATAAGGAATCAAGAAAAGGCTCTCAACGCATCGTTGTGCGCTGCTATTCCAGATGGTCATGTACTCAAGTTCCATGATGCTAAAGATGCAAAGCAACTCTGGGTTGCTCTTTAGACAAGGTTTGGAGGTAATGATGCTTCCAAGAAGATGCACAGAAATCTGTTGAAACAACAGTTTGAAACCTTTACTGTTGGTGAAAGAGAAAGCCTTGATGCTGCCTATGATAGATTTCAAAATCTTCTCAGCTTGCTGGAGCTGTACAAAGCAGAGGTCTCAGTTGAAGATGCTAATCTAAAGTTCTTAAGGAGTTTGCCATCGACATGGCATGTGATTACTACTATGATCACGGGACAATCTGGTTTAGATGTTATGGACTTTGATGATCTCTATAATCACTTGAAGATGTATGAGCATGAGATGAATGGTGAAACTAGTTCAAAGTCTCACAGTATAGCTTTTGTGTCTTCTGAAAAGAGAGGCAGTACTTCTACTAAAAGTACTGCTTCTCCTACTCAAAGTACTGTTGCTCAAAGTACTGTTCCCACCTTTGCTCAGCAAGTCACACCAACAAATACCATCCACTCATATGAAGTCGTCTGCTCATTCTTTGCATAGCAAGCTACCTTACATGTTACTTATGAAGAAGATCTCTCACAGATCGAAGAGGATGCTCTTGAAGAAATTGATATCAGGTGGCAAGTTGCTATGATCACTGCAAGGATCAAGAAGTTTATGAAGAAGACAGGAAGAGGCATTGACTTCAAACCAAAACAGGGAATCACTTTTGACAAATCCAAGATTGAATGCTTCAACTGTCAAAAGACTGGACATTTTGCAAGGGAATGCAGGTTTGCTAAATATCAAGCAAACAGGATGACTGAGAAACCAAAGCTTGAGCTAAAAGAAATTCCTATTACTGAAATAAAAGCTTTGGTTGCTCAAGAGAATTTATCAGAGGTGGACTGGAGTGCTGAGTTTGATGATGAACCAGTAACCTATTGTATGGTAGATGTGGAGAAATCAGTGGAAGAGTTTGACTGGAGCACAACTTTTGATGAGGAACCTGGACATCCTGCTATGGAATCTAGAGATGGTTATGGAAGCTTTGACTGGAGCATGGAGTGTGAAGATGAACCTTTTCTGCTTGCTATGGTAGCTACTTCACCAAGTTCACTCCCTATTTCTGAGGTATGCTCTAAGTGTCATAATTTTTATCAAAAAGTGCTAAATGATTATGTTACCGAAAGAGATAATTATCAAGGGCTAGGTCGAGGTAGTGGTTATCAAATTACGTTAGAGTCTATGGAAGCCAAAATCATAACACACGAAAATAATGAAATGGCTTGGGCAGAAAAGTATGAACAACAGGATTATCAGTTAAAATTAAGTGAATGGAAGTTAAATTGTAAGATTTCTGAAATTGAGAAACTAACTAAGGAAAGAGATGAATTGCTAGACAAATTTGCTGCTTGGGGACAATCAGGTCTTTCTCATGTCACTTATGTTGAAAAACAGAGAAGAGCTTACATTAGAACTGGCCTAGATTTTGGTATGGACTTTAATAGCATAGAAAACCCACCTAGTGATCAGGATGAATGTGATTTTGAGGATATTACAACTAGTGATGATGAACTCATTAACTATGTAGACACATCTAGTAATGAGGAATCAATTAGTGAAACACCTCCTGAATATAAGAAAGACAAAGGTTATCATGTTGTCCCTCATCCCACTGGAAGTTTTCAACCCCTTAGGCCAGATGTTTCTCATTTTGGAGTAGACAACTTAGAGTTTAGGAAAAAGCTTACTGGTCAATCTAGGTCTGAAACCTCAAAAGAAACAGTTGAGACACCTAAGGTAGATGATGTTAAAAGTCAAGCAGTACTTTCAACTCAAAGTACTGCTACACCTTCAGCAGTACCTTTAGGAAAATCTTTTCAACATACTGCTAAACCTTTTTGGGATAATTTTGGTCAAAACAGTTTTAATCATTCACCTAGAAGACAGAATAGTTTTGGTCATAGACATAGAGGCATCAATTTTGGGAGTTTGGGTCAAAAATTGTGTTTTGTTTGTTATAGTCCTGATCATCTGATTAAGCACTGCACTTTCACTCAGAGTACCTAAGCAAATTTCCAAAGAACAGAACTACCAACCATAGCCCTAGAGAGAATAAACCAGTCTGGAATCATTCACATAGGGTTAACCATAGCAACTTTTCACAAGACTATAGGTACCCTCACCAGAGAAGACCTTTTTCAAAACCTCCAGTACCTTCAAATACTTTTCAAAGAACTCAAGGAGTACCTTCTCAAAGTACTGCTAGATTTTCAAACAATCAATGTACTGTAAACACTTTTTGGAATGGAAACCCTAGGAGATCTAATTACTACCAATCTAGAAGGCGTTATAACTCAAAGAAAGTAGCTAGATCAAGGGACTCTACACCAGAAGTTAAAACCAAATGGGTTAAGAAAGAAAGTACTGATGGGGAACAAACAGTAATTTCAACAAGTACTGGTGAAATAGAGATTTTTGATAAAGATGATTTTGTGGAAAAAGAAAAGGAGATTTTTGTTGAAAAAGAAAGTTTTGCTGAAAATCCTCTACAAGTTTTAAAACAAAAGATAATGCTTGATTCTGTCTACAAAAACTGTGAAGATTACATACTCAAGGATTTTGAGTATGTTACTCCACAAGGGGAACACAAGTCAGTAATGGCTTGGGTTCCTAAAAGACAGTAACTCTTTTATCTTTGTGCAGGGCAACCCAGAAGAGGAGCTTAAAGATCATTTAATTGTGGATAGTGGTTGCTCTGGAAGCATGACAGGAGACAAGGAGATTCTGTTAGATTTTAGATCTTATTATGGAGGAAGAGTTGCATTTGGGAATGATCCTAATGGAGGAAGAATCACTGGAAAAGGAACCATCAAGGCAGGATGCATATATTTTGAGAATGTTAGATATGTGAAGGAGCTCAAGTTCAACCTTTTGTCAGTCTCTCAAATCTGTGATAAAAAGCACCATGTGTTGTTCACTGACATAGAATGTCTCATTCTTTCACCTGAATTCAAGCTTGCTAATGATAACTTGGTGATACTGAAAGTATCAAGAACCAATGATGTGTATAGTTTGGATATGAAGAGTCTTCACTCTTCTGAAAGAGCTACATGTTTAGTAGCAAAGGCATCACTTGAAGAAGCACATCAATGGCATAGAAGATTGGGCCATGTAAATTTCAAGAATATCAACAAATTGGTCAAAGGAAATTTAGTAAGAGGTTTACCTTCCAAAACATACAAGAATGATCACTCCTGTTTGGCGTGCAAGAAGGGTAAACAACACAGAGCTTCATGCAAGAAGCTTGAGGAAAGAACTATTAGAGAACCTTTGGAGCTGTTACACATGGATTTGTTTGGTCCTGTTTCTGTTACAAGTCTAAACAAGAAAAAGTACTGCTTGGTTGTAACAGATGATTACAGTAGATTCAGTTGGGTATTTTTCTTGGGATTTAAAGATGATACTTTTGATGTTATTCATGATCTTATAATAGCACTTGAAAACCAATTGAGACTCAAAGTTAGAGGTATTAGATGTGATAATGGGACTGAATTCAAGAACAAGCTTATGGATGAATTTTGTACCAACAAAGGGATCAAGAGGGAGTTCAGCATTGCAAGAACACCACAGCAGAATGGTGTTGCAGAGAGAAAGAATATAACTTTGATTGAAGCAGCTAGAACAATGCTTGCAGATTCACAATTACCTATTCAATTAAAATGGCTGAAGCGTAAGTACTGCTTGCTATGTACTTAACAGAGTATCAGTCACAAAACCTCAGATGAAGACACCTTATGAGTTGCTGATGGGAAACAAACCCAACATTCGATTTATGAAGCCTTTTGGATGCCCTCTAACTATTCTTAATACAATTGATAATTTGGGCAAATTTGATGGCAAGTTAGAAGAAGGATATTTATTGGGATATTGCACCAACAGCAAAGGATTTAGAGTGTACAAAAGAGTCACTATGAAAGTTCAAGATTGTCTTCATGTTGAATTTTTAGAAGATCAAGAAAATCAGAAGGGTAAAGGTCCTGATTGGATGTTTGATCTTGAAGTTTTGACTCCTTCTATGAACTATGTACCTGTTAGAGAAGAAAATCAACTTGTACACAATGGAGAAGATTTACAGTATGTTGTTCATGGAGTCCATATTAGACCTGATGCTGTTCATGATGAAGAACCTAAAACTGTTGAGAAGGAGAAAAGTACTGATGAGCCAAAATCCTCATTGTCTACTGAGGATCAAGCTATTAAAGATGAACTTAATCAGATGCTTTTTCAAAAGATGTTATAGCACATTCTTATGATGATGATCAAAGAAGAGCTTATGAAGACGCAAAGAAAAAGAACAAGACTGCAGAAACTTCTCACAGTACTTTAGATCACAGTACTTTGGATGACAGTACTTTCGACCAAAGTACTGTTGCACATGTTGATAGCACTTTGGATGATTTGGATGATCCTACCATGCCTGGCTTAGAAGATACTGATGATGAGTTTGAAGATGAAGGCATTTTCTTAGATTCCAATGAAGATGCTGATTTCACTAATTTGGGTGATAATTATGAAGTTCCACAGACTCCTATCTTTAGAATTCATAAGAATCATCCTACTGATCAAATCATTGGACCTTCTAACTCTGGAGTGCTTACAAGACACAAAGCTAAGAGTTTTTCTAAACCTCATAATGCTTTACTTAGCTTTGTCTATAAACAGAACTGGCTGAATCATAAGGACCATCAAACATTCCTGTTTACTTGTTTTATCTCTCAAGAAGAACCCAAGAATATTGCTCAAGCATTAACTAAAGAGAGTTGGGTTGAAGCTATGTAAGAAGAACTTCTTCAATTCAAGCTTCAAGAAGTTTGGGTACTATGTGATCTACCAGATGGCAAGAAAGTAATTGGTACAAGATGGGTTTTCAGAGTTAAGAGAGATGAAAGAAGGAATGTTATCAAGAACAAGGCAAGGTTAGTAGCACAAGGCTACAGACAAGAAAAAGGAGTAGATTATGATGAAGTATTTGCTCATGTAGCAAGGATTAAAGCCATTCAAATCTTCCTTGCTTTTGCTTCATATATGGGATTTCAGGTTTATCAAATGGATGTCAAGAGTGCCTTTTTATATGGCAAGATTACATAGGAGGTGTATGTTAAACAACCTCCTGGTTTTGAAGATCCTGCACATCCAAACAAAGTCTATAAAGTGGTTAACGCTCTTTATGGCTTACATCAAGTTCCTAGAGCTTGGTGTGAAAGGCTCTCTACTTTCCTATTGCAACATGGTTACAAAAGAGGAGCAATTGACAAGACTTTGTTCATCAAGAGAGATAAGAAGGATATCATGTTGGTTCAAGTGTATGTAGATGATATCATATTTGGAGCTACAAAACAATCTATGGTCAAGGAGTTTGAGAAGCTGATGCAGAATGAATTTCAAATGAGTTCAATGGGTGAGTTAACTTTCTTTTTGGGACTTCAAGTTAAGCAGTCCAAGGAGGGAATTTTCATAAGTCAAGACAAGTATGTATCTGACATACTTAAGAAGTTCAATTTTGATGCTATGAAGCCAGTCACTACACCTATCAAGTCTATCAATTCATTGGGCAAGGATGAAGATGGTCAACTAGTTGAAGTCAAGTTGTACAGATCAATGATTGGTTGTCTTATGTATCTAACTGCATCTAGGCCTGATATCATGTTTGCTGTTTGTTTATGTGCAAGATATCAAGTCTCACCTAAGGTCTCCCATATGAATGCAGTAAAAAGAATTTTTAGTTATTTGAAACAACAACCTAAGTTGGGGTTGTGGTATCCAAAGGATTCACCTTTTCACTTGGAAGCTTTTTCAGATAGTGATTATGCAGGTGATAACTATGATAGAAGATCAACCACTGGAGGATGCCAATATCTTGGAAGAAGATTAGTCTCATGGCAATGTAAGAAATAGACAATTGCAGCAACATCATCCACTGAAGCTGAATATGTGGCTACTGCAAGCTGTTGTGGACAAGTTTTGTGGATGCAGAATCAACTCTTGGATTATGGGTTCAACTTCAAGAATACTCCTATCAACATTGATAATGAGAGTACAATTTTCATTGTGAAGAATCCAGTTTATCATTCCAAGACAAAGCACATTCAGATTAGACATCATTTTATCAAAGATTGTTATGAGCATAGGCTCATTAATGTTGTTAAGGTTCACACAGATGATAATGTAGCTTATCTACTCACCAAAGGATTTGATGTTTCAAGATTAAATCACTTGGTGGTGAGCATTGGTATGATAAATTATTAAGCTACATTTAAGGGGAGGACTGGTTGGTTAGTTACAGTCCTATGCATTGATTAGGGGAGGCAATCTCATGTTTATTTGAAGTGTTTGCTATTGTAAAGAGGAGAATGGAAAAGTACTGCTTTTTGGTTTTATAAAAGTACTGCTTTGAAAAGTACTACACAAGTGGAAAGAACTGTTTGTCTTATTAAAGTACTGTTCCAACGGTAATATTGAGGGGTAAAATACACTAACGGTAACTTTGTTATTATGGGCTGTGATTTTTCAAATCTCACCTATAAATAACCATCTTCCGATTTTCCCTTTCATCTTTATTCGTTTCAATCTTTTCCATATTTCTCTCTCTCTCTCACACACTTACGTATTCAAGAATTCATATCTTTTTCAATCATCCATGGCAAACCTACACACAGTTTCTAAACACAACATGGTGGCGAATTTAGATAAAACAGAGGCCAATGTCATCTTCCATGACATCATTGATTTCTTAACTGGTTCCCCAATCAGTTATGCGCTTTTGGTGGAACCTGATATAATTGAGCCCTGGATACAGCAGTTTTGGGCAACTGCAAGGACACATATGGAGAATGATGAATCTTATATTCAAGCTAAAGTTGCTGGAAGGCTTATCAAGATTACAGAAGCATCAATTCGTGAAGATTTATTGTTTGATGATGCATGATGCAGGTTTTACTGACCAGGTCTTAATATTTATAGTGTCTCGCTATACCTATGGTCTACCCTAATGCACTAACGGGCAGTGTACCCGGTCATGTGTAGTATAGTAAATGGTAAAGCATAGGTCGTCCCAAGAGCTATGTGTGTCGGATTATTACTAAGTCTAATTGTCACAGAATAATAATGGTTTTGATAGGGATTTAATTAATTAAACTACTAATGCAAAATATAAAATAAAAGCAAATAAATGGTAAAGGGAAATCAATAGAGGAATAGTGGTGCTAACCTAGTCAATCCTCCTAGCTAGTTATGTCTACGTCTACCTACTTCCAATTACTTCAGGTGGGGTCAAATTCGAGAGGACAGCATTTGGTCAATTCGCCCTAACCTATCAGCAAAGATGCCACCACGGGAGAAATCAGGCGCACCGTCATAAGTCCTGTTGTTCCTGGTCCTCTAAGCCAAGTCGTTAAGTACCGCTACATGCTAGATTCAAAATAGTGAGTGCCCGGTCGTTAGGAACTTAGACACTACACCCCCCAATTCTTAAGTTCATCCAAACGATAGGTGATCAGTTGGTCAAATCGCACAAGTAGAAAGGGTCGTCAGTTGGTCATATCTTACCCTTCCCGTCTCAGTCCGCTCACCTAGGGTCAGTTGGTCATATCTCCTAGGCAATTGGCCTCTATCGCCATTCAAAACTACCGAACCAAGGGTGACTACCAAAGAACTATGCATGCATACACTTAGAAATAATTGTATGGGAAGTAAAGGTAAACGCAAACAAAACAATTAAGGAATCATAACTAGGCTAGCACCAAAGGGTGCTTAGCCGCTCATATTAATCATGCAAATCAATTCAATATTCAAAGGTACGAAATACATGAATTGAAAGTAAAATAAGTAATAAACGCTAAAGCTTATTGTAATGGTGTGACTTCTCCATTAGAAACAGACTCCGTATGCTTCCCCAGACCTTCCTTGAGTTTTTCCCGTTCTCGAGTGTTGTGTGTGGAATGGGATGCTTTGAAATGCTGGAATTCATGGGGTATTTATAGGCAGTGTCTGGGTTCTGGTAACAATAGAGGAGTTACGCCGTAACCTTCTATTTCCTCGTAAATGTACTAGATCTGCTCGTTACGGCGTAACCTTATAAGTGGTTACGCCGTAGTCTTCAATAAACTTGGTTACGTCATAAGTGATGCAGTAGTTACGGCGTAAGTATCAGCGGCGTGGAACCTCTTTTGACCTAATGGAGTTACGTCGTAACCTTTGGGAAGAGTTACGCCGTAACCTCTTGATAAGTTGGACTTCTGGGTCACGCAATAGTTACGCCGTAATGTGAGAGATGAGTTACGCCGTAACTTCTTCCAAATAAGCATACTGTGATAAATCTTTAGTAATGTTTCCATTTCCGTGTCTCTTTAGCTCCAATGCTCGTAATTTACCCGAAAGTGGAAAACAATGGAAAACAAGCATAAATCCATATAAATGATATAAATAACGAGCATTATCGGGGGAAATTGACACTTAATATTCCGGACTATTTGATGTTATCAAATATCCCCCCACTTGAACTCTTCTTGCCCTCAAGTAGACCATATTAGATAGATTCCTAAAAAGATATCTCCCAAAACCTGGAAAATATGAGTTTACAAATCCCTTATGCTAGAATAAAACAAAGCCGAACACCTCACGAAAGGGGAACAAACACTAAAATCTCTTAACTATTCTAAGTGTCAATTTCGGGGTGATCACTCAATCGCACAATCATAGCATGTATTCTATCATAAGCTTGGCGGTTACACAAATCTCCACCACTAGAGTTAAGGGCTAAACAATTCTCGAAGGCAATATGGGTAGACACGATAAAGGTTAAGGGGTGACTCATCATTACTAACATGTCACGGCGAAGTGGACAAA
The DNA here is from genome assembly GCA_910596185.1 of Chrysanthemum makinoi. Classification (NCBI taxonomy): domain Eukaryota; kingdom Viridiplantae; phylum Streptophyta; class Magnoliopsida; order Asterales; family Asteraceae; genus Chrysanthemum; species Chrysanthemum makinoi. Next base: position 204,884,961 of record OU343224.1, read on the forward strand.
ATCAATGATATGTGACCAAATCTATGGCCAAGACACCAAAGATTGCTCGCTGCATCACCTAGACACGCTTCATGACTAAAGGGTAGGATAAGACATGGGATATATAATTGGTGTAAAATGAAAAACAAGCAGGTAGTCTAAATCTATAACTAAGTCATCACCACTTACCGTCCGCCCAAAGTTCAAGCTTAGAATTCTAGAAACCGGATCATGAAATGCAAGGTATATGCGTCATTAGAGGACGTCGTGATGGGCACTCTACCTTTTCTTCTTCAGTTGGTATACCTCCAACTCCAATCTTCTAATGTGACTGAGGTGGCCTCCTCGATACTAATCAATAAAGCTCATACTATAGTGCTTATAACATCGCACTTTACAATATCATAACTCAATCAATTTATTTATTTATTTATTTATTTATTTTCGAATCACTTTTTTTTTTTTTTTTTTTTTTTTTTTTGAACATAACATAATAACATAACATCCCCCACTTGAGATGAACAAAGGGAATTCGGGGGGTCTTCAATGATCTTCATAAATGTTGTCGATGAAAGTGTGATGTTAATACAAATAAGCCGTAAAAAGGTTTATTTATATTTTACGATCTTCTAATGTTTTGTCGATAACAAACGTAAAATCATGTTAACGAACGAAATAAAATACGTAAATGGTTTGAACTAATAGTTTCTAACATATTCACACTTTCACATAAAACACTAAAACAAGTATAAGTGATTTTATGATTTAGTAATACATATGTACAACAACTAGTGTTTACATATTTTGGTAAAATATACACATAACTAGTATGTAGTATATTGGGTAATATAAATGGGTAGAAAATTAAGTATCACAACCCATTGGGCAAATACATTGAATGTAGTTGGGTACAACCCAAAGCCCATGACCCATGGAGCTTGACCCATAACCCATTGCATGACATCATGCTTATATCATACATAGATAATATCCATAACCCATGGATCAACCCATACCCAAGTGACCAAGTGCATTGCACTCAAAGATACATTGTATCTAGCTAAAGATCCATGGTTCAACCCATGACCCATGACCCATAACCAAAATACCCATGGGTAAAAGGGAGCGTCCCACGGATCCCTAGGTTAACGCTAGACGGATCCCTTGTGGAAGGGATCCGTGGGATCCGGGGAACAGTAGGATTTTTTCCTCTATAAATAGTGAGCCATTTCTTCATTATTGCTCACCCCTTTCTAACACACTTTCTCCCTAAGTGTAAAACTCACTAACCTCAGATCCAAGATATCTATGTTTGTAGTTTTGTTTTTGTGTGATCTTTTAGGTTCCTCTTAAAGGCAAGATCATCACCTTTGAAGTCGAGCAAGCTCAAGTCCATGAGGTGCCATGCTTCCTCATCATCAAGGTTACTGAAGTCTTCTTGTTGATGATTCATTTCTTTCTTCAAAGAAGTGTAGTGTTGAAGACATTAGTGAAAGATGTCTCAAGAGTCAAGACGAAGATATTAGTGAAGGGTATCTATCATCTATATCAAAAGCACTTGTGGTAGGTGCTTAGAAGTCAAGATTAGAAGCATTAGTGAAAGGTGCTTAGAAGTCAATACTAAAAGCATTAGTGAAAGGTGCTTAGAAGTCAAGACACAAGACATGTAGATCTAGGCAAAGGCATTAGTGAAAGGTGCCTTAGATGTACATTCGATATGGTATGTTTCGATGTACAAGATAGACTAGTATTAGATCTAAGGATATTGATATCCTTGATGATGTTGTAAAGGAGTAGATCTCCTTTGGGATTAGTCGTTGGTGTAGTGTGGTAGTAGTTCCTCCATTGCAATGGAACTAGGTGCTTAGCCTAGTACCTAATAAAGGGTAGGCGACGTTGTGAAGGTGTAGTTCACCTTGGAGTGAAAGAACTAGGTACTTAGCCTAGTACCTTATAAAGGGTAGGCGACGTTGTGTAGGTGTGGTTCGCCTTGGTGTGAAAGAACTCAGTATTTAGCTTTGTACCGAAAAAAGGATAAGCGACGTTGTGAAGGCTTCTCCGCCATAAGGATATTGGTGTAGTGCTTACGAACTCTCGAGTAGGTGACTCGGGGAGTGGAGTAGGGCAAGGAAGGTGTCCTTGTAGCCGAACCACTATAAATACTCGTGTTGTGGTTTTGTGCTTCATACTCTTATCTTTTCATTACTTACCTTTATATGCTTTGTTTATCAACATCCAACACACACATCCAAATAGATTGACATAAGTCGATCTAAATAGATTAAAAGGAAGTTTTAATTGGCAAAACTATTCAACCCCCTCCCCCTTCTAGTTTTCCACAATTGGAATCAGAGCTTCGTTACCAAGTTTCTTGAAGTATATTGTACTTTAAAAGCTTGATACGATCCATGGTTAATTGAAAACTACAAAGAAGGCTTTTCATAAAAACAAAACACAATTTTTTTTAAAAACTATATGTTTGGATTTTGATTTGATAACAACATTTTTTTTTATTTACTTTTTCATTTAATTCCACTAATCTTCTTAGTCATATTGATTAGTCATAGCTCATACCCACCAAGCTATAGGAATCGCTTGGTAACATGAATACTTTCCTTAAGAAGGTATCTTAAACGCAAAGAAGCGGTAATCGTCTAAGTGACATTTGCTGTGTCATTTGTAAAGACATTCCTAAGTGCGCTAGAGGTATGATTTTCTTTCTTATTTTGCTTGATAATTAAGTATGCCTATTTAGGTATTTATATGATTATCCTTTGTGCTTATACGTGTATTAACATGAAGCTTCATTAGGAAGTCTCTTTCTCACATACGTGTTAGTCTTATCGTCTAAAGTCGTGGTATATAAAACTTATGTTTATTTCTTTTAATCCAATAATAAAACAAAGCACAAATTTCAAAAAAAAATTCCTCCTTCCCCATAAATACTCCCACCGTCAATCACTCTATCCTCACTTTTTCAAAATCTTCCAATTTCAAAATTTTCTCTCATTCAAAACTTCATCTTCCTCTCCATTTTCGTCTCAACCGAAACCAAGAAGGTTCATCTTCAACATGGTTTACATCGCCCTCGTGCTCATCGCCTTAACATTCATCGCACTTGTGTTCCTTATGATGAAGTTCACATACGGAGACATTTACTTTGTGTTGTTAATCTACATTGAGGTTATATACCCAATCCTTTGTATCATTCTTAGTATTGAAATGAAATATTACTAATAATCTAGTTATCTAGGTTATTATGTGTTTATCATTTTTGTGTTATGTCTTTCTTTCGTGATACATTAGAAGTCATGTATGCATGTTAAAAGAAAATGTAGGTTAAAACACATATCTTGGTATAAAAACTATGAGATCTAAAAACATATGTTTTTCATAAAATCTGTTTCTGTGATTACAGATCTACGGATCCCGGAAGTTATACTAGCCGGATCCCTTTGGTAAAGGAACCGTGGGATCCGTCTCTCTGGAAAACAGTTTTTCATGCAAATTAAAAATCACTTTTCTTCTAAAAAGGTAATACTCCACTAGAATATCAAAACCATAAGTGAGTTAAATGTCATTGTTGTTAAAAACCATTGTTAATAAAGATCTAGTAAAAACATTAGATAATCATAGGTTGATCACAAACATATCTTTCTATTAACTCATGTTTTCCATAGGTTCAACTATGACGCATGAATATGAGTTTGATTTTTCACTCACTAGCGTCTACACTCCAAACATCTCCCTTGAACCCAACACACATGGCAACCATGTCCATGGGTTCAATAATCTCGAAAACCATCACTTCCACGAAGGACGTATTGTAGACACCTCTCTACAATTTGAAGAAGGTATCAATACCTCCTTCCGAGCCATAGGACTAGAATGTCTTCTTGAAATCAACGAGAAGATATGTCCAAGGTTCATAATGGAATTCTTTCGTCAAGTTGAACTCGTTCGTAACGAGGATCGCTCTCTATCTCTTTGGTTTTATATCAAAAACCAAAAGTTTACTTTAACCCTTGGGCATTTTGCTCACATCCTCCGGATTCCAAATCATGGACAATGTGCCTTCACCGAAGATTGGTCTCTTGATTCTCTCTTCAACTTTCATGAAGAAAATAGTCCATATTGTTCACACATACCTTCCCCGGAGGATTTAAATCACATAATATGCAAACCTCGACCATATTACTCCGATCCAAACATTATCTTCACATGGGACATCCGAGAAGAGTACAAGCCTCTTGCACTCATCCTACGTGAGAATGTTTGGAGTCTTAGGAGAAATCGAGAAATCCTTCCCGCTTGTTGTGCTCACATGTTGTACTGTTTGCTAACACAACAACCATACAATCTCGCATACTTCTTTGCAAGGAAAATTGCAAATCTTCAAGGCTCCAAGAATAAACTCATCCCTTATGGAATATTCTTGACGTGCCTCTATCACAATGTTATGCACTTCCATCCTCAATTTCAAAGTCCGTTGTACGTACTTGTGAACAAGATGATGGAACCGCTAAACATATCTCTCATGAAGACTTTCTTCATTCTTGATTCCACCAACACTCATCAATCACATAATGATCCTCCTAGCGAAAACACTCAAGGAACGTAGTAGTATTTCAAATAGGATCAATCCTCTTGTACTCGCGCTTTATCAATGTAATCCTATTTCCTTCATGAAATAAAACATCTTACATTTGATATCTTAGTGTTAGAACCCCTTTAAACTAACCATTGGAATATAATGCATTGTCAAGATCATTGCATACCTTTAGTAAAGGTTCTGCTGAGCAGATGGACGGATCCCAAAGATTGTGCTAGACGGATCCCTACACTTAGGGAACCGTGGGATCCGGCAAACAGAAAATGCAATTGCAATCATTATATTTCAAACATATCCTTAGAACACCTCACACTAAGCTAAACATAGTGTCTTAAGGCAAATTAAGTCCTTATCAAGATAGGTTGATCTTTCCTACTCACACATAACTCACCTAGATCACACTCTAAGACGCTTATAGATCTATCGTTTCATTTTTAATCCATTACTCTTCCGCTCTCAAACTCACACTTCATTTTTCACTTGATCCCTTAAATTTAGCCTTAGAAATCTTTCAATTATGGCAAAATTGATCATAAATCATCCTTACCTCAAAATTGATCAAAGTTGATCAAACTCTAGTTTTTCCCATCTCAAAGCTTCTAAGATATTTTCCAAAAACACTATCATAAGTCACAACCTGATCTCTAGGATCATTTAACTTCAATTGACACTCTCATCTTTAGTATCATCCTTGCTCATCCATTGGTACTCTTAAAAGTTCCAATTCCTTCCATAAAAGACAATCATTAGCTACACCACTCATTACCTTCAAGTACTTAAGCACCCCTTCATTTAAGACACTTAGGAGGACTGAAACACTCAATATGATATAGATCTTAGATCTTAGAAAACATCATTTTCACTCTTTCATAGCTGCTGAGAGCCGGATCCCTAGGATTAGCCTAGACGGATCCCTCTGAGGAGGGAACCGTGGGATCCGGATGACAGTTTATGTCAAATCTTGCTAAAACAATCATTTCAACTCATCTTCCTAACTCAAACACTCCATCTCATCTTAAATGAGTTCCTAGATCAGTGCAAACTTTGAAGTTGACTCTTGTGCATGTTAATCATCACATTCCAATGAATCCTAGTGACTTAAGGCTTAAATGCACTTGCCAAATCTCTTGTTTTATAAACCACTTTATTAGGACCTCCATAGTCATCACTCTCATCCTAACTTTCAGCTCTTTAGAAACCCTTGCAAACTTCTTGAAATCATCTCATCATGAGGAAAACCCCAAGTAGTAACTTATCCACCAAAGAACCACCCATGAAAAAGGCTCGTGTTATACACGAAATCTCTTCAACCGAATCATCTCCGGTCAAGCCAACAAATGATAGGATCCTTCCTCATCCAATCAAACCAATTCCTAAAAGGATAGTACCCACAAAACTACCAATTCCAAACACCACCATACCTCCTAGGCCAAACAATATCATCTCCACTAAACCATCACCATTGGTTCCTAGAGCTATTTCATTTACATCCCCACTATCATCACCACACCTCTACAATTTAGAGGACTTGCCTCCTAGGCCGTCTCATCCGCTTCCGCCGACAACATTTTCCTCATTAGGAGGAATAATGGTACAAAATCAAGGTGTTGAGTCAACACTTGCTCCGGCTTCCTTTTCGCCGTTTCCATCATATAATTCCATTTGGATTATGAGAAATCATCAAAGTCAACCACCCAACCATATGGAAGTTGACACTTCTCTACCACCACCATCATTCTTGGTCGAGTCATTCTCAAATGCGCCTTCACCAATCCCTCCATCGTTTGAAGCTCCACAAGTCGCTTCACTTGATCCTTCGCATCAAGCCATTTCATTTCTTCCACCACCACTACCTAGCCATGACAAAGATTGCTATCATTGTCAACATGTTGAAAGTTTGATACATGAAGTACGAGAAGACCAACGTTTCATGTTCTATCATCTCCTCGAACGTTTCGACGAGATTAAACCTAAACAAAACTTGAGCTAGAAGATTTTTGTGGTATCCTAGCATCAAGCGATAGTTGGTTTAGAAATTCCTAGTCATGTATTTTCTTATTTTCTTAGTTTTTAGAGTCATGTATATCATAACTCTAGTTTTATTAAATGGAACTACATGCTACTTGTTATTTTTCTGAGCATATGATTACTTTGTATTCATATCTCATTTTTGTGATAACATTACTTGTTATATCACCTTTGCTGAAATTAATCAGCTAATACGGATCCCTCAGAATTGCCTAGACGGATCCCTACTAGGAGGGATCCGTGGGATCCGTGAGACAGAAAGCTATTTTCTACTAACTTGGACCACATTTGCTGAAAATTGTGAATTATACTTGCTTCCTAAACTTTGTTTTGTAGTTATTCAATTTACACATGAAGACTTTGACATCCTAAATCTAGGGGGAGCTTTATGTCAAAGAAATACATTGCAAATTACTTGCAATACTAGGTTTACTTTTCGTGACATCCCCTTGAAAAATTGCAATCATCAAGGGGGAGCACATTCGTCACTTAGATGAAATCTTTTGCAAACTTACTTGCAAACAAACTAGATTAGTATTACTTTCTTGACGCCCTTACATAGGGATGGACTCGTCAAGGGGGAGTAAAGACGAGATCCTTTCCCGTTACTTGCTCTCTATTCTTATTTTTATTTCTTTCACATGTTTTCCTTAAAAACGATGTGTTGCTTTCCTTCAAACACTTTTTGTTTCGACAAAAAGGGGGAGAAGAAACTAAAAACTACAAATTCAAACTTTTAAGAATTTTAGCTTTTCCTTAAAATAATTTTATGTTTTGTCATCAACAAAAAGGGGGAGATTGTTAATACAAATAAGCCATAAAAACGTTTATTTATATTTTACGATCTTCTAATGTTTTGTAGATAACAAACGTAAAATCATGTTAACGAAACAAATAAAATACGTAAATGGTTTGAACTAATAGTTTTTAACATATTCACACTTTCACATAAAACACTAAAACATGTATAAGTGATTTTATGATTTAGTAATACATATGTACAACAACTAGTGTTTACATATTTGGGTAAAATATACACATAACTAGTATGTAGTATATTGGGTAATATAAATGGGTAGAAACTTAAGTATCACAACCCATTGGGCAAATACATTGAATGTAGTTGGGTACAACCCAAAGCCCATGACCCATGGAGCTTGACCCATAACCCATTGCATGACATCATGCTTATATCATACATAGATAATATCCATAACCCATGGATCAACCCATACCCAAGTGACTAAGTGCATTGTACTCAAAGATACATTGTATCTAGCTAAAGATCCATGGTTCAACCCATGACCCATGACCCATAACCAAAATACCCATGGGTAAAAGGGAGCGTCCCACGGATCCCTAGCTTACACTAGCCGGATCCCTTGTGGAAGGGATCCGTGGGATCCGGGGAACAGTAGGATTTTTTCCTCTATAAATAGTGAGCCATTTCTTCATTATTGCTCACCCCTTTCTAACACACTTTCTCCCTAAGTGTAAAACTCACTAACCTTAGATCCAAGATATCTATGTTTGTAGTTTTGTTTTTGTGTGATCTTTTAGGTTCCTCTTAAAGGCAAGATCATCACCTTTGAAGTCAAGCAAGCTAAAGTCCATGAGTTGCCATGCTTCCTCATCATCAAGGCTACTGAAGTCTTCTTGTTGATGATTCCTTTCTTTCTTCAAAGAAGTGTAGTGTTGAAGACATTAGTGAAAGATGTCTCAAGAGTCAAGACGAAGATATTAGTGAAGGGTATCTATCGTCTATATCATAAGCACTTGTGGTAGGTACTTAGAAGTCAAGATTAGAAGCATTAGTGAAAGGTGCTTAGAAGTCAAGACTAGAAGCATTAGTGAAAGGTGCTTAGAATTCAAGACACAAGACATTAGTGAAAGGTGTCTTGTAGATCTAGTCAAAGGCATTAGTGAAAGGTGCCTTAGATTTACATTCGATATGGTGTGTTTCGATGTACAAGATAGACTAGTATTAGATCCAAGGATATTGATATCCTTGATGATGTTGTATAGGATTAGATCTCCTTTGGGATTAGTCGTTGGTGTAGTGTGGTAGTAGTTCCTCCATTGCAATGGAACTAGGTGCTTAGCCTAATACCTAATAAAGGGTAGGCGACGTTGTGAAGGTGTAGTTCACCTTGGAGTGAAAGAACTAGGTACTTAGCCTAGTACCTTATAAAGGGTAGGCGACGTTGTGTAGGTGTGGTTCGCCTTGGTGTGAAAGAACTCGGAATTTAGCTTTGTACCGGAAAAAGGATAAGCGACGTTGTGAAGGCTTATCCGCCATAAGGAGGTTGGTGTAGTGCTTACGAACTCTCGAGTAGGTGACTCGGGGAGTGGAGTAGGGCAAGGAAGGTGTCAAGTTTCTTGAAGTATATTGTACTTTAAAAGCTTGATACGATCCATGGTTAACTGAAAACTACAAAGAAGGCTTTTCATAAAAACAAACCATAATTTTTTTTTAAACTATATGTTTGGATGTTGATTTGATAACAACATTTTTTGGTCCTGTCTTGGTATGCTCTATGTTCCAACTCTACGGGAAGATGACATGCTTTTCCGTAAACAATCTTAAAAGGGGTGATTCCAATAGGAGTTTTGAAGGCCGTTCTGAATTCCCATAATGCCTCATCGAGTTTGTCGAACCAATCTTTTCTGTTACTGCTGACTGATTTCTCTAAAATCCGTTTGAGTGCCCTGTTGGTGTTTTCTGTTTGCCCATTGGTTTGTGGGTGATAAGGTGTAGACATTCGGTGGAGTACCCCGTATCTATTCAGAACTTTCTCCATAATAGCATTACAGAAGTGCGTCCCACGATCACTAATGATGGTTTTAGGGATCCCAAACCTGGAGAGTAATTTTTTTTTAAAAACGAATGACACTCCTCGCGTCACAAGTCTGTAGGGCCTCTGCTTCAACCCATTTCAAAACGTAATCGACAGCTACAAGGATATAACTTTTATTCTTCGATGGGGTGAAAGGTCCCATAAAATCGATCCGCCAAACATCAAAAACCTCACATACCATAATATTGTTGAGTGGCATCTGATTCCGAGAAGAGATGTCCCCTGCCCTTTGACAAGCGTCACAATCCCTAACATGCCTTGCGGCGTCTTTGAAAATGCTTGGCCAAACGAATCCGGCTTCATAAACCTTTCGAGCAGTATTGTCGGCTCCATAGTGTCCTCCTGCAGGTCCGTTGTGGCAATGTTCCAGAATCTGTCTTTGCTCTTCCCCTAATACGCATCTCCGAATAATACCATCAGGGCATGATTTAAAAAGAAACGGATCATCCCAGAAGTAATACTTAAGATCCGAGAAGAACTTTTTCTTTTGGTCGTAGCTTTTGTTGCTAGGTAACACTTTGGCTGCTAGGTAATTAGCGAAATCTGCGTACCATGGTTCGACACTAGAATCTTTAATTTTAACTGCCATGAGGTGTTCGTCGGGGAAGGAGTCCTGGATAGTTTCTGTGTCAAGTTCCTCGAGCTCAAGGTTTTCTAATCGTGAAAGGCGATCAACTGCTAAGTTTTCTGCTCCTTTCTAATCCTTGATTTCAATTTTAAATTCTTGCAGTAGCAGTACCCATCTTATCAACCTTGGTTTGGCATCCTGCTTATTAAATAAGTACTTCAAAGCAGAATGGTCAGTGTAGACAATAGTTTTTGACATTACTAAATAAGACCTAAATTTATCAAAGGCATATACTACAGCCAGGAGTTCTTTTTCAGTGGTTGTATAATGCTCTTGTGCCTCATTTAAGGTTTTACTAGCATAATAAATGGGTTTAAATTTTTTATCCACCCTTTGTCCTAAAACAGCTCCCACAGCATAATCACTAGCATCGCACATGAGTTCAAAATCGCCCCCCAGTCAGGAGCAATAATAACCGGGGCAGTAGTTAGTTTTTCTTTTAAAATGTCAAAAGCTTTTTTGCAATCATTGTTAAAATCAAATTTAGCATCTTTCATTAGGAGTTGGGTCATAGGTTTGGCAGTTTTTTAAAAATCTTTTATAAATCGTCTATAAAATCCTGCATGCCCAAGAAAACTCCTAATGCCTTTTAGGTTGGTCGGATAAGGTAGTCGAGAAATAACGTCAACCTTAGCTTTATCAACTTCTATCCCAGTTTGCGAAATTTTATGCCCCAAAACAATCCCTTCTTTAACCATAAAATGACATTTTTCCCAGTTAAGGACAAGGTTGGTTTCTTCACATCTGGCAAGCATTTTAGATAGATTATTAAGACAAGATGAGAAGGAGTTACCAAAAACCGAAAAGTCATCCATGAAGACTTCCATAAAATCTTGACACATATCGAGAGAATATAAATGACCATGCACCGTTGGAATGTGACGGGAGCATTACATAGTCCAAAAGGCATCCTTCGGTAGGCGAATGTTCCGTAAGGGCAGGTGAACGTTGTCTTTTCTTGATCCTCAAGGGCAATAGGAATTTGAAAGTAACCCGAGAATCCATCGAGGAAGCGAATACTCATGTCCAGAGAGTCTTTCTAGCATCTGGTCGATAAACGGAAGGGGGAAGTGATCCTTTCGTGTAGCATCATTTAATTTTCTGTAATCAATGCACACCCTCCAGCCAGTGACTGTCCTAGTTGGTATCAGCTCATTATCTTCGTTGGTGACCACTGTCATTCCTCCTTTCTTTGGCACAACATGAATGGCGCTAACCCAAGGGCTATCGGAAATAGCGTAAATTAGACCAGCATCCAGGAGTTTAATGATTTCGTCCTTCACAACGTATTGTACTTTTGGGTTTAATCTCCTGTGTGGTTGCACTACAGGCTTAAAGTCATCTTCCATAAGTATCTTGTGGGAACAATATGAAGGGTTAATTCCTTTAATTTCAGAGACCTTCCATGCAATTGCCCCCTTGTGCTTGCTTAAAACCTGTAGTAATGACTCCTTTTCTTCGTTAGATAACAGAGAGGAGATCACAACAGGATAATTTTGATCTCCATTGATAAATGCATATTCTAAATGAGGAGGGAACTCTTTAAGTTTCGGTGGAGCATCGGCTTCTTCCGGGGTTTTTGCTGAACATACCGTTTGATTCTTCGTGGTCAGTTCCTCTGTTTCGCTTTCTTCATCGCTAGATGTCCCATCATTATCTTCGAATTTTAATGATCTCAGAGGGTCAGGAAGAAAACATTCATGGGCATGTTTCTGAGTGTTAGCTTCGATAAGGTCGAGATCATCAAGGTTGTCATCGGTGAAAGAAGCATATGTCATTGACTTTTCCAGGTCGAACGTAATCTTGTCATTACCAATCTCCAACGAAATCTTCTTGTTAAAGACATCAATCATAGCGTGTGCGGTTGCAAGAAAGGGTCTTCCGAGCAAAATAGGGATATCATCTTCATCCATATCCAGGACCACGAAGTCGACTGGGAAGACAAATTTATCGATCATGACAAGAACATTTTTAGCGATCCCTTTCGAATATTGAGTAGTTTTATTAGCCATCTCGATACACATTCTAGTTGGTTTTAGCTCTCCCAATTCCAAACGTAAATAAAGAGAGAATGGCATAAGACTAATGCTTGCCCCAAGGTCGGCAAGGGCCTTGTTGAATAAAATTCCCCCGATAGTGCAAGGTAAAGTGAAACTCCCCAGATCTTCTTCTTTGAGAGGCATATTTTTTAAAAGAGCAGCAGAGCATCTTTGATTTAAAGTAATCTGCGTCCGATCAGAAAGTCTTCTATGGGTAAGGAGATCCTTCATAAATTTGGCATATTTCGGCATTTGCTCCAAGGCTTCAACGAGAGGAATGTTAATGCTGAGTTGTTGAATTTTCTCCATGAATTTTTGAAATAGCACCCGTTCTTGTTCCTTTTTAATCCTTCCCGGAAATGGAATTGGGGGAATGTAGGGACGGACTTTTTCGACAGAAGGTTGATCCTCCTTGGTTTCTTTATTGTTATCTTGGGGTGTTTCCTTAGTCAGATCATTTGAGTTCGAAGGGTAAGCTCGTTCCTTATAGTTTAATCCACTTCTTGTTGTAATAGCGTGAGCCAGATCTCGAGGATTTGTTTCTGTCATGCTAGGCAAGTCACCTTCATCCCTTACTCTGATAGATTCTTCCAGTTTTCCCACTTGATTTTCAAGTCTTCTAATAGCAGCTGCTTGTGTTCTAAGTGCTTTGTCGTAATCTTGCTTGAGATTCCAAACCAAATTTGCGTTCTCATCATATTTTCTACTAGATTCTTTAACGAGCATCTTCACAGCCATTTCAAGATCCGTCACTCTCCCATCAATGGGTTTATCGAACTTGTGTTTAACCATCTTGACTTCTTCAGTCAGGGATTGCATATCTACTTCAAATTCCTCCAGATTCTTTATCACTGATTGTATCTCTCTATAGGATCTTCATTCCGTTCTTCATTCCATGATGACGAATGGAGCGCAACTTCCTGAACTTTTATCCATCCTTTATCAGCAGTCATTAAAGGGATGGGTTCTTTAGAGTCTAACAATTGTCGAGTCTTTATGCTCAACCCATTGTAGAATATTTGCAGTTGCTCATATTTGTTGAATTTATGCTCGGGGCACTTTAGGATGGCTTCATTAAATCTTCCCCAAGCTGTAAATAGTGGTTCATTGTAGACTTGGCTAAACCTCCTAATTTCATCGACCTGTTGAAGGATTTTTGCAGGGGTTCGGTATTCCTTAAGAAAAGCCTTTTTAAAGGCGTTCCATGTTGTAATAGATCCTGATGGAAGTTTCTTTAACCATTCTCTAGCTCTTCTTTTTAGGGTAAAAGGAAAATCCCTCATCATAACATGATCTCTTGAGACTCCAGGTGCATGAAATAAATCTGTGATCTCACATACCTTCGCGATGTGTTCGTGTGCTTCTTCGTCTTTGGTTCCATAAAAGCAAAGATCTTTTCAGTTCATCAAGACAGAGTCCCAAAATTGAATTTAACATTTTCTTCAAGAGCTGGAATGGTAATTTCCTGTTTACTTTTAGAGGTGGTGAGATAATCGTTCATATTAAGAGTCATAGTATCAAAACAAAACTTAAATAAAAATCCTAATATAACTCCCACAGTGCTAAAAACTGATGCAGAGTTTTCTTGACCAGTCTTAATATTTATAGCGTCTCGCTATACCTATGGTCTACCCTAATGCACTAATGGGCAGTGTACCCGGTCATGTGTAGTGTAGTAAATGGTAAAGCCGAGGTCGTCCCAAGAGCTATGTGTATCGGATTATTACTAAGTCTAATTGTCACAGAATAATAATGGTTTTGATAGGGATTTAAATAATTAAACTACTAATGCAAAATATAAAATAAAAGCAAATAAATGGTAAAGGGAAATCAAGAGAGGAATAGTGGTGCTAACCTAGTCAATCCTCCTAGCTAGTTATGTCTACGTCTACCTACTTCCAATTACTTCAGGTGGGGTCAAATTCGAGAGGATAGCATTTGGTCAATTCGCCCTAACCTATCAGCAAAGATGCCACCATAGGAGAAATCAGGCGCACCGTCATAAGTCCTGTTGTTCTGGTCCCCTAAGCCAAGTCATTAAGTACCGCTACATGCTAGATTCTAAATAGTGAGTGCCCGGACGTTAGGAACTTAGACACTACACCCCCCAAATTCTTAAGTTCATCCAAACGATAGGTGATCAGTTGGTCAAATTGCACAAGTAGAAAGGGTCGTCAGTTGGTCATATCTTACCCTTCCCGTCTCAGTCCGCTCACCTATGGTCAGTTGGTCATATCTCCTAGGCAATTGGCCTCTATCGCCATTCAAAACTACCGAACCAAGGGTGACTACCAAAGAACTATGCATGCATACACTTAGAAATAATTGTACGAATTAAGGTAAACGCAAACAAAACAATTAAGGAATCATAACTAGGCTAGCACCAAAGGGTGCTTAGCCGCTTATATTAATCATGCAAATCAATTCAATATTCAAAGGTACGAAATACATGAATTGAAAGTAAAATAAATAATAAACGCTAAAGCTTATCGTAATGGTGTGACTTATCCCTTGGAAACAGCTCTGTATGCTTCCCTAGACCTGCCTTGAGCTTTTTCCCACGTTCTCAGAGTGTTGTGTGTGGAATGGGATGCTTTGAAATGCTGGAATTCGTGGGGTATTTTTATAGGCCAGGTCTGGGTTACGGCGTAACCAATAGAGGAGTTACGCCGTAACCTTCTATTTCCTCATAAATGTACTAGATCTGCTCGTTACGGCGTAACCTTATAAGTGGTTACGCCGTAGTCTTCAATAAACTTGGTTACGTCGTAAGTGATGCAGTAGTAACGGCATAAGTATCAGCGGCGTGGAACCTCTTTTGACCTAATGGAGTTACGTCGTAACCTTTGGGAAGAGTTACGCCGTAACCTCTTGATAAGTTGGACTTCTGGGTCACGCAATAGTTACGGCGTAATGTGAGAGACGAGTTACACCGTAACTTCTTCCAAATAAGCATATTGTGATAAATCTTTAGTAATGTTTCCATTTCCGCGTCTCTTTAGCTCCAATGCTCATAATTTACCTGAAAGTGAAAAACAATGTAAAACAAGTGTAAATCCATATAAATGATATAAATAACGAGCATTATCGGGGGAAATTAACACTTAATATTCAGGACTATTTGATGTTATCAATGCAGAATGAGCTATTAGGTTTGATAAACAGCTTCTTTGGGATACACTGAGAGATATTGGATATGAAGGGTCTTTGGTTGACACAACAACATTCAAGAAGCCCTTGTTCAGTCCACATTGGAAGTACTTAGTACATGTTCTTCTTCATTGTATCAGCTCTAAAAGTACTTCTTGGGAGCAATTTGGTTCAAACATTGCATCTGCACTGGTAGGATTGGCTACAAACCGTATGTTCAACTTTTCAAGGCTAATCTTAGATGGAATGCTCTCACACATCTCTCATGGATCAAGATGGTTAATGTATCCGAGATTTATTCAAGTCTTCTTGAATAAACAACTTTCAGATGTACCAAAGCCGTCAAGTCTTTTACCTATTGTGGTACAACCAGCCAAGATTTTCACATTTATGGCTAGGAAAAGTGATATGTTTTCTGGTAGGAACACTCCATTAACCACTTCAATGATGGAGGTTGTTCAAGCAATACGCGATGAGGCTGCATAGAGTGATGACCGAGAAGGTACTGCTTCACCACAAGGTACTACTTCTTTAAAGTGCTGCATCTCAAGAAACTGCATCACAAGGTACTGCTTCACAAGGTACTGATGATCATAAAGGTACTGCAGTTTCTCCCACCTTATCACACCATTCTACTCCTCCTATTGCATCACCAGAACAAGATGTTCCTATTCCCTCATCATCCTCTGGAGGAGATACAACTACTATACCCCCTGAAGGCTTAGTGTTGGATAATTATGTTCTGACAAGAGAGTGAGTCAGATTAAAGAAAACCAATGAGGCTCAAGCTGCACATATAGCACAGTTGAAGATCAAGTTTCGAAAATTCAAGAAGTCTGTTTGGCCATTGGTTAAACATCACAGGTTATGGGTCAAAGCTGAAAAGAAGAAGCGAAGGCATTTTAAGAAGACTTCTTCAGGAAAAAAGGTTCAAAAGCAATTTTCATTCCAATTGGGGAGGAAATTGGAAGATAAGAATTTGAATGAAGATGCTCCATCATATACAGATAAAGAAGCTGAACTTCAAGGTACTGATGTTCAACCTCAAGGTACTGAAGTGCAAGTCAATATTGAAAGTACTGAGGAAGAAAGCACTAGAGTTCAAAGTACTGATGATCAAGGTGCTGCTGATCAAAGTACTGGTCTTCAAGGAACATCTCGACAATAACTAATTACACCTATGGTTGAACATACTGCAAGTGATGAAATTTCACAAGAAGAAGAAGTTGATACACCTATTGTTGAACATACTGCAAGTGATGAAATTGCAGCTGAGGTATTGCAAAATTTATCAAGACCAAGAGGTGTGAGTATTCCAGGAGTTGCTGAAGAACAACCTCAAGTTTCTCAATCTCAACATGTGTTAGATCCTAAAGATAAAGGGAAAGGTAAAATGATTGAAACAAAGAAGAAAAAGAAACTCACTTTAGCACAAATAAGGGCTGCTCAAGTTGCTATGAATGAGGAAGCAGCTAGAAAATTACAAGCTAAATTGAATGCTGAAGTTGCTATTGAAGAAGCTAAGGATAAAGAAGCAGCTAAGAAATTGCAAGAAGAATTGAATGTTGAAGCTGCTGTACCATTAAAGTTACCTATTCCTGTTTTTGCTCTACCAAGAAGACCAAATCGTGCTAAGGAAAGGAATGCAATGATGGCTTATTTAAAAGGTCAAGGATATATTGGATTGCAGAAGTTGAATTATGTTGAGATGAAACAGTTATATGAAGCTGTTAGAGAAGCTTATCAGAAGAATGTTGATAGTATCAAATAGTTTAAAGATGATGATGCTCAAAAAGAAGATGATAGAAAAGAAAGCTTAAAGAAAAAGAACAACTCAAGTTGAAGATAAACAGCCTTCAAAGAAGGTTGAGTTAAGATCTGATACTAATGATGAACTAAGGAATTACTTAAGAATTGTAGAATTTGAGTATTCTAAAGAAGATGCAAAAAAGAAGAAGAAAAAATCACCAATAACTACTTTTGAAGTTGTAGAATCTAAAGATGGAAATTATCTGATGTTTCATAGAGAAGATGAAAGCTTCAGAGTGTTTAATATGCTATGGGATCTATTGCACATAATAGATAGAGAGGATTTATTTCATCTATATCATTTGGTGCAAGAATACTTTGAACACATTCCATCAGAAGGTGTTGGTTTAATCTTGCTTGGAGATCTCACAACTATTTAGGAAACTGAAGAAACAAGCACTGATGAGATTTGGAAAAATCAAGAAGATTGGGAGATTATCAGCTGGAGATTCTTTGAAGAATCTGGAGTACATGTTCTAGAGTTAGAAGATGGAACTATGATTCACATGTTAGCAGACAGAAGATATCCGCTTACATCAGATCTTATGAGGAGAATGCTAGAGCATGGTATGGAAGGTGAAGAAGATAATGAAACTGCTCTTATGGTAATCAAATTGTTTATCGATGGACAACTATGGTGATGATGATGAATAACATGTATGAATCTTTATTGAATAAATTATTTATGAAATATCAGTACTTTATTCAAAGTACTGCTAATCAAACAGTACTTTCATCAAAGTACTACTTGCAGCATTAAACCAGTTAATGATTTTGAAAGAAAACTTTTGTTAAGTGATAAATATTTTGAAACAAAGGTTAAAAGAAATAAATGGTTTTTGAGATGGTAACAACAATAGGTTATCAATCCACCATGGTTACAAAAGGATTGGCTAATCCATGAGCAAAAGGCTCTGGTAAAGATATCTCAAATCCGTTTTATAGTTGACAACTTGCTAATAAGTTGTATGATAATCAACTCACCATATCAGTAAATGTGAAGAGTTGGCTAGCCAACAAGAAAATGGCTTGTGGTAAAGGCTGTGGAAAAACCATTATGTGGTAATTAGTTCACCATGATTGAAAGAACTAACTAGTCCAAAAGGGTACAGCTTTTGGTAAAGACAAATCAAATCTGTTGATAGCTGATGATTTGCTAAAAATCATATGGTTATCAATGTACCGTGGTCTTACACACCAAAACATTTGGCTACTCCAGAGTTAATGGCTTTGGTAAAGAGACATCAAAATTCATTAAATTTTCAATGATTCACCTCTCACAGGAGTTTACACACCTGGAAGTGATGAGAATAGACTGAAACTTAAAAGAATTAATGTACAAAATTGTCATATGTTGCTGAGTTACTGAAAAGATGGAGATTGTTGAATGATGCTGTAAAGAATAATTTCTAAAGAATACTTTTATAATGATGATATAAGCACAGAGAATACAAAGATACAATCCAAAGACAAAGATACAATCTTTCCTTGAAGACGGAGATGTTAAAGATAAGTTTACAAAGGAACTTGAAGTCAAGCAAGTAGAATTCAAGTTAGGGGAGGATTGTTGGGATATGAAAGTGCTGAAGAATGACAAAGTATTGATTAAAGACAAAGTACTGAAAGAAGTCAAAGTACTGCTAAGTAAAAAGTCAAAGTACTGCTGTCGAAGTCAAAGTACTGCAAAGCTAAAGAACTGCTATATTCGTTTATGGAAAGCTTTGTTGTTCTAGAATATTCTTTGTGTAGATTACTTGTCGTACAAGGTTACAAATTTTAAACCGACTAGGGTTATCCTTAAGCCTATAAAAGGACCCCTAGATTGGCATTAGAGATATATATGTTTTTAGAATCCTAAAGTACGTGCATTATTAGAGTTTTAGAGAAGTTCGATATTAGAGTTGTTTAAGAATCTGTATAACAAGTAGATTCAGAGTTATTAATAAAATCATTGAAAGTTAAAGTTAATTCTTCTTAGCTTTGTTAAGTAAATTCCGCATACTTAATAGAGTTTGCTCAGTGTTTCATTGTTAATAACTTAGGATTTATCCAAGGTTATTAAACCCTTAACAAGTTATATAAGTTAGTTTGGTTAGAGTACATCGATCCAACAATTTCACCAGTGGGTTGATCCAGTTATTCTAATATATTAACTTATAAGCGTGAAAACAACTAGATCATGAGGGCAAACAAGTTCACAAAATTTTAAAATTGGCCCAAAAGTTTGGAATCTAAGAACTAGTTTTGTTTTTCACAATAATATTTTTCCCCCCACACTTAAGTTAAGCACATAAAAGAAAAATAAAAGAAAAATAACTTAATGACTAAAAAAAAATGCTATTATTATTACTACTATTACTACGAGAAAACTTTGAAAAATAAACTAGTTACGACTTATTTTATTTATTATTATTATTTTTTTATTATTTTATATATATATATATATATATATATATATATATATATATATATATATATATATATTAAAATATATATATTTTATATATATATATTATATATATATTAAAACCAAACATGACTTATTCTTTTCCCACGAGTTCTCGGTAGCTCCATTGAAACACACAAAGAAGTTGAGAAGCAGGTCAGCGCGAAGCATATTAAAAACCCAACTTCTTTAGGGAATCAGGGAGATCCGCCTTATACCTCTTACACAGTTTGTTTACAATAGGTGAGCCTTACTTTCGAGGAACTAAAAGAAGTCAATTTATTAAAATAATTTACCAAACAAACAAACAAAGGAAAAATAACAAAAAAACAAAATAAAACAATTGTGAAAAATAAACTACGAAGCATGTAAGATAGGGAAAAATAAAACTATAAGTCTAAGAGAAACGAAACTTCCCGGGCTAAACATCATGATCGAACTCCATATGATAAGGTGCTAAGCAAACGCTAGCATAAGCGTATGAGATCAATCGATTTCCCTTCCAAACATGTCCAATCAAGAGTGTAAGGTTCACGATCCAACCAATCCTTCCTCCACAAGCTTATTCAATCTGCAAAAATAAACTAATACTACAAAAACGGGTAAAATTCTAAAACTCACTTTCGTAGGCATCACGGTTGCATTTAGCGCATGCAACAAGCCTTTAAACCCCTCGGTGGCCCGAGTGGACGAGTTATAGTCTCGTGAGGGTTTCCAGTGAACATACCCACAAAGTTCAAAACACTTTTATTTTTAAAAACATGTACTTATTTATTTACAATGTACTAAAAATTAACAAAACTTAAAATGCAAAAACAAAATAAAAGAAATGATACTCTTGCAGAAACAAAAAGACGTTTAAACTTATTTTATCTAAATACAAACACACAAAAACTAAATACGAAAAATGATTTTTATATTATTATTATTTTTAACAGAACACACAACCGGATCGGTTTCGGGTGGCGACCGAACAGTTGGAGTGGGGTTTTTTTTTTTTTTTTTTTTTCAATTTTTATAAACACAAGTTTTATTTCAAAACTTTTATTGATAAAATGTCACAAGGACACAAAAGGTTACGAACACAAAAATAAACACATGTAAATAAAACACATAAACACATATTAACTAGAATACCATCAAGAACATAAAACGACACTTAAAACAGATAGAAGCACTATCACAGAAAAAACGACAATCACATAGACGCAAGGACACACAATTAGTCACGTAAAACGAATCAAACAAGATAATCTTATTTAAAATTAATACGAAACCAATCTAAACAAGATTAACACAAACAAATAACACAGAGACATTCAAGAGATCACATAACCTATAAAACACAAACACACGAAACAAGAAACACGCAAAATAAAAAAAAATAAAAAAATTAGGACATGAGTCTGCAACCGGATCGGTTACGGGTGGTGACCGATCGGTTGGAGTGGTTTCGGTGGTCCAACCGTTCGGCTGCAGTGGCAACCGATCGGTTAGGTGATTCTGGTCAGTTTTGGTGGTTTTTTCGCAAACATTTTTCGAGCACAATTAGAGAGCAGTCATTGAAATGAGCATTTTAGAACACATTAAACAAAATTCTAACATCAAAAACTTGATTTTGATGCAAAGATCATTTGAGCAATTATGAGAAAATGAGAGATTTTGAAAAGAAAACGCAAAGGAGCAATTAAGCAAACATCAAGAGCAATCAAACAAGAGCAAAGAAACAATCATTCATGAGCAAGAGCAATTTAGCATTCGAACAAACTAGCAAACGAGCAAACAATTCAACAAACAAACAAACACAAGAATACAAACGCAAGTCCCCGGCAGCGGCGCCAAAAACTTGATGTGCTTCGTCGGGGTTTAGATTTATATGCAAGAATTACCGGTTAACTAGGAACACATTCGGGCAAGTATACCCTAGTCAAGTTGTAGTATAGTATATAGTAAATCAAGGTCGTCCCAAGAGAGTTGGTTTCACTACAAGTGTCGTTTGTTTGTTTAAGCAAGTAACAAGTTGATGGTTATGATTGTCACGTATCAAACCAACAAGAAAAGCAATATAAGAACAATCAAGTATCAAGACATTCATCATTATTCCAATCAAACACAAAATCTCAATAATCATATCAATAACAAACATCTTTAAATATAAAAGTAACAAGGTTTACCCAACGTATGAATTACAATAGGCAAAGATGAAGGATTATAGCACTCCTTCAAGCCTCCAATCAACTACAATAATTCTACCAAGCTGGAAAATGATGTCCAAACGCCTTCATCAGCACATGAGCACTACTTCTGGAAATGGCAGAGGTTGGTGGTCTTTTGAGGAAGATAAGTTAGTGGAAATTCGTCCTTAAGGGTGGAGGATTGAATTTCACACCTTTGAGGTGAAGATATTGAGAGTGGGTGTGTTCTCTCAAGTTGGGGTTTGCTCTCTAGGTGGAAATTTGTCCTTAAGGGTGGAGGCTTGAATTTCATACCTAGAGAGGAGTGGTGGTGGTAGGAGAGGTGTGAGAGAAGTTCTCTCAAGTTGTGGTGCATGAAATGAGGTTGCAAAGACCTCTATTTATACTACTTCCAATGCTTAGAGATTTAAATGCTCAACTTGGCCTCCAAGGAGCTTGGAAGGGACTAGAAACTGAGTGGGAAGGACCTAGAATCGTTTGGAACAAGTTTAGAGTCTTAGTAATGAAGAAATGGCTGTCCAGGGCTTCCCAACCGATTTGGTTGGGCTCCAACCGTTTCGGTTGGTATACTTGACTGCTCTCCAACCGTTCCGGTTGCGGGGTACTACCGAACGGTTGGAGCAAGTTGACAAAAAATCATAAGCAACAAAGTTGTTGATATTTTTCTTAGCTTTCCGTGGCCGCGAACCGGGGGTCAAACGAAGTCCGTATGCAAAAGTTATAGCCAAAATGGTGAAGGTGTGTCGGGAACAACGAGTCTTCCAATATTTCTTCGTTTAAGCTTCTTTTCTTCATTTCTTTCTCGTTTTCCTTCTTGAACTTTATTCTTGAGTATTTGGACCACTAACTTGATGACTTTATCTTCTCGAATATACTCCACAAGTCTTTCTTTTGTCAGGAATTCTTCGAATATGGAGAAATCTTCGTATTTTCCTTCCTTTTCTGTCTTTTTCTCCACTTTCCTGTACTTGGCTACAAATGAACTAGAAACACACTTTTGTATGATTAAGCAACAAAATCATATGATTATAGCCAAATAACATACATAAAATCAAGGATAACGCTACTAAAAACATGCACAATTTAAGCGTTATCAGTCATTTTGGCACCTAATTTAAATTTTTTCATGACATGTATGAGTGGGCCATTAGTCTTAATAAAGCGTCTCATGGATAGGAAGTTATATGACTAGCACAAAACCCTTTACCACTCAAATTCCACCCAAAAATGTGAGGTTCGCCCTTAGATTTGTAGGAATTAAAGCATTCATCTTTAATGCTTCGAGTGTAAACCGGTAGTATAATAGATTCTAGAACTTGTTTTGTGATGCATCTCGAGATCGCTAGTGAGACTACACTTGTGTAGTTAGGAAAAACTAAATGATAAGAGGCATTAGGATAACCCTTGTTTGATACCCGTATTATAATTACTTCTTCCACATCGGTTGAGTAATTCCCCCCACACTTTTTCATTGTACTCATCTTTAGTACACGATACCCTTAGTTAACCCCTCAGAGCCTATCATTTTTGCGGTTCTCGTGATGTTTTGGTTTTCCAGAATATCAATGAAGAGCATTGTTTACAATCCACCCCCAAATGTACACCTAAATCGCCTTAGCCTACCTTGTATGCACTCACTTTTAGTGCATTATTGTTATCATACTAAACCCGTAGTTCAATTATCTAGTTACTTGCATAAGTTGCTAAGTCGAGTCATATCCTTTGTATACAATTTTGGGACGATTGGGACTCATGGGTAAAGTTAAACTTTATGGAGTGATGAGAAAGAACGTTAAATTCAAATTCCATTTATTTACATAATAATGTACTCCAAGTGTTTTTATCTATGCAATTCGGGTCAAATTAGTGTTAGAGTAATAAAAACTCAAGTGTAGGGATGTGCCTATAAATCCCTTATATTTTGATGTTATCGTAGAGGATAGTAGAGTAAAAGTGTATGAAAAAAAAATCGAAAAAAAACGAGTGTTGAAAAAAAAAAAAAAAACATACGGGCTACCATCCTACATCTATCTTTATATTTATATTTGTTTATTTCAAAGTTATTTAGAGTTTAGAGAGTCGAGTCTTGACTTAGCAACGCCATTCTTCTCGTGCTTGTAACGTAAAGATTTTTTACTTGCCACCACTAAACCGCCTATCCAACCAAACCCTTTGTTTCCCTACCGTAAGCGTAACGTTACAACCCTTTAAAAGATCTCTTAGATAGTTTTTCCTAGGTGCTTACGCCAAAGCGATGGAGGCTTGATCTAGTCTCAAGCCTATGGTAATCTATGTACTATGACCGGTTAATGAGTGTTTATCTTTCATTTCCAATTTGATATATTTCATATACACCCGAGAGATGAGAGTATCCAAACACCACTTGTGAGGTGCTAGTATGTAATTTCCGTGCTTGTTATGAATTTTGCGGGGCTTATACTTGTTATGAATTGTTCTAAACCAATGTTTCATGCCCTCTAACTTATAAATTGATTGGCTAAAAGCACATTTGCTTGAGGACAAGCAAATACAAGTGTAGGGATATTTGATAAGGATTTAAAAGGTACACTTTTGAGGGGTCATTTAAGCCCTTAATTGCCCACTTTTATATCCGTTACTGCTTAATTTCGTTCCTTTTCACTTTTTAGGTCTCTTGAAGGCAAAATGCAGGAATGATGCTTATTTGGACGAAAAGGCGTGAATATGTGAAGAAAATGGTTAAAGTCAAGATCGAGACACTCAAGCTGCTGGATGTGCATCGGACGGCGTCACAAACAAAGAGCGACGCCGTCCCTATAATTGTGACGGCTCAGGAGTGAAATTGATTTTTTGTACCTGACGGTATCAGGCTTTGAAGAGTAGGGCGCCACGAAGACCTTTTCCCTCAGACGGCCTAGATCCAGATTCAGACGGCGTCAGAAGTTGAAGCTGACGGCGTCACAACCACAACGTGACACCGTCCCAAAGTTGACTTGGCCAAGACGAAACCCTAATGACGGCGATCCAACGGCGTCACAATTAAAAGGTGACGCCGTCGCAGTTGTAACTCTATATATAGTATTCGATTTTCAGACTTTTGGAGGGGTTTGTGGAGTAAAAACCTAAAACGACTTTTGTCTGGTTTGGGTAGTATTTTAAGGTTCTAATACCCTATTTTACATCCAGATAATATATTTACTTACTGATTTCATTATTTCTTCGATTGTATGTGTATATGCTTGCATGTTTACCATGTCCGGCTAATTTAATTGTGTGTTTGCCTAGATCTATGAAACCTAGTTATTAATTATTGATTGGTTGTCTCTTATCTTAATTGTAATTGGCTTAGGATTGCAATAGGCCATCGTTGTATTTTTAATGCTTGAGTAATCTTTGTGAACCTTAGTTTATAATCACCTAGAGTAATTGTAGGCTAAAAATCAAAATATAACCTTAGAGTTAGTTTATGAATCCTTGAGATTTTGTAGGCAATAACCTTAAGGTATTCTCAAAGAGTTAGGGAGAAAAACATACCCTACGACCTTAGAAGAGACAACGCGTTAAGAATAAGGACGTGACAATTCAACCATCAATAAAAGATAACTATGGAGTAATAGTATCTAGGTAGACACATTTTTAATCATCATACGAGCACACATCAATAGACATAGACTACCCCTTAGCTTAGATAATTAGATAGTAGAGTAATCGATAGAAGTACCACCCCCCAAATCCAATACCTCGAGATCGTACCTTTTAATTTTATAAAAAATATAAAAAAAGATAAAAAAATAATCTTGCTCAACCCCAACCTTAGCGTAGTAATTTCTCAATAGCATTCCTATTCCCCTAGAGAACGATATCAATCCCGAGGCTTACCCTAATACTACACTACAATGATTAGGTTCACTGCCTAGGTGGTTGAAAAACTTGCTCGAAGAAAAGGAAGTTTCCTTTGACCCCGAACGCGCGTTGTACACGTATCATAACACTAAGGTTATCTTTGGATATTTAGCCTACAATTACGCTAGGTGGTTAAAAACTAAGGATCACAAAGATTACTCAAGCATTAAAAACACAACGATGACCTAGTGCAATCCTAAGCCAATTACAATTAAGATAAGAGACAACCAATCAATAATTAATAACTAGGTTTCATAGATCTAAGCAAACACACAAGAAATTTAGCCGGACATGTTAAACATGCAAGCATACACACATACAATTGAAGACATAATGAAATCAATGAAGTAAATAACCTATCTTGATGTAAAATAGGGTATGAGAACCCTAAAATACTGTCTAAACCGGACCAAAACCGTTTTAGGTTTTTACTCCACAACTCCACAAGTCTATATAATTTTACAACTGCGACGGCGTCACCTTATAGTTGGGACGCCGTCAGATCGCCGCCATTAGGGTTACGTCTTGGCCAAGTCATCATTGAGATGGCGTCACGTTGTGGTTGTGACGCCGTCAGTCTTCAGTAGTGACGTCGTCTGAATCTGGATCTAGGCCGTCTGAGAAGAAAAGTCTTCGTGAGGCCCTTACTCTTCAAATCCTGACGTCGTCAGGTGTAAAATAGCAAATTCGCTCCTGAGTTGTCACAAAATAGGGAAGGCGTCGCCCTATGTTTGGGACGCCGTCAGGTGTAATTTCAGCAGCTTGAGTGTCTTGATCATGACTTAGCCATTTTCTTCATATATTCACTCCTTTTCATCAAAAAATGCATCATTCCAGCATTTTGCTTCCAAGAGACCTAAAAAGTGAAAAGGAACGAAATTAAGCAGTAACGGATATAAAAGTGGGCGATTAAGGGCTTAAATGACCCCTTAAAAGTGTACGTTTTAAATCCTTATCAACCCTCCACCACTTTGGCGTACGCACCTAGGAATAACTATCTAAGAGGTCTTTATAAAGGGTTATAATGTTAGGCTTTGGGTAGGGAATAAAATAGTTTTGTTGGATATGGGGAATTTTAGTGGTGGCAAGTTAAAAATCTAAGTTACATGTATGTAAAACGCGGCGTTGTTAAGCCAAGACTCGACTCACTAACACTAGATAACAATTTGAAATAAACATAAACTTAAAACATAAAACATAAAGATAAATGTAGGATGGTAGCCCATATGTTTTTCTTATTTTTTTTTCACACATTTTTACCCTACCATCCTCTAAGATAACATCCAAATAAAAGGATTTATAAGAATATCTCTACACTAGAGTTTTTATTTCACTAACAATAATTGACCCGAATTGAAGAGATCAAAATACTTGGAGTACTTAATTACGTAGACAAAGGAAAATTGAATTTAACGTTCCTTCTCGTTATTCCATAAAATAATACTTTAACCCATGAGTCCCATTCGTCTCAAAATTATGTACAAAAGATATGACTCGAGTTAGCAACCATGCAAGTAAGTAGATAATTGAAATAAGGGTTTAACAATGGTTACAATAATGCACTAAAGATAAGTGCATACAAGGTGGGCTAAGGCGATTTGGGTGTAACATCTGGGGGTGGATTGTAAATAATGTTCTTCATTGATATTCCAAAAACCGGAACATCACGAGAACCACGAAAATATATGCTCTGAGGGGTTAACTAGGGGTATTGATGCAGGTTTTACTGACCAGGTCTTAAATTTATAATGTCTCGCAATACCTATAGTCTACCCTAGTGCACTAACGGGCAGTGTACCCGGTCGTGTGTAGTGTAGTAAACGGTAAAGCCGAGGTCGTCCCAAGAGCTATGTGTATTGGATTTTTACTAAGTCTAGTGTCACAGAATAATAATGGTTTCGATAGTGATTTAGTTAATTAAACTAATAATGCATAATAAAGTAAATGAAAGCAGATAAATGGATAAAGAGGAATCAATAGAGATAAGTGGTGCTAACCTAGTCAATCATCCTAGCTAGTTATGTCTATGTCTACTTACTTCCAATTACTTCATGTGGGGTCAAATTCGAGAGGACAGCATTTGGTCAATTCGCCCTAACCTATCAGCAAAAATGCCACCACAAGAGAAATCAGGCGCACCGTCATAAGTCCTGTTGTTCTTGGTCCCCTAAGCCAACTCATTAAGTACCGCTACATGCTAGATTCATAATAGCGAGTTCCCGGCCGTTAGGAACTTAGACACTACACCTCCCAATTCTTAAGTTCATCCAAACGATAGGTGATCAGTTGGTCAAATCACACAAGTAGAAAGGGTCGTCAGTTGGTCATATCTTACCCTTTCCGTCTCAGTCCGCTCACCTAGGGTCAGTTGGTCATATCTCCTAGGCAATTGGCCTCTACCGCCATTCAAACCTACCAACCAAGGGTGGGCTACAAATGAACTATGCATGCATACACTTAGAAATAATTGTACGAAAGTAAAGGTAAACGTAAACAAAACAATTAAGGAATCATAACTAGGCTAGCACCAAAAGGTGCTTAATCGCTCATATTAATCATGCAAATCAATTCAATATTCAAAGGTATGAAATACATGAATTGAAAGTAAAAGAAATATAAAACGCTAATGCTTATCGTAATGGAGTGACTTCTCCCTTTGAAACAGCTCTATATGCTCCCCTAGACCTACCTTGAGCTTTTTCCCATGTTCTCAGAGTGTTGTGTGTTGAATGGAATGATTAGAAATGCTGGAATTTGTGGGGTATTTATAGGCCGATATGGGTTACTACCAAATATAGGAGTTAAGCCGTAACCTTCTATTTCTTCGTAAAATGCACTAGATCTGCTGGTTACGGCTTAACCTAAAGAGTGGTTATGCCATAGTCTTCATTAAACTTGGTTACGTCGTAAGTGATGCAAAGAGTTACTGGCGTAAGTATCAAGCGGAACCTCTTTTTGACCTAATGTAGTTACGTCGTAACCTCTGGAAGGAGTTACGCGTAACCATCGATAAGTTGGCATACCGAGTCACTTAATAGTTACGGCGTAATGTGAGAGATGAGTTACGCCGTAACTTCTTCAAAATAGCATACTATGATAAATCTTTAGATATGTTTCCATTTCCGCGTCTCTTTAGCTCCATTGCTCGTAATTTACCTGAAAGTGGAAAAAAATGGAAAACAAGCGTAAATCCATATAAATGATATAAATAACGAGCATTATCGGGGGAAATTGACACTTAATATTCAGGACTATTTGATGTTATCAAATATCCCCCCACTTAAACTCTACTTGTCCTCAAGTTGACCTTATTAGATAGATTCCTAAAAAGATATCTCCCATAACCTGGAAAATATGAGTTTACAAATCCCTTATGCTAGAATCAAACAAAGCCGAACACCTCACGAAAGGGGAACAAACACTCAAATCTCTCAACTATTCTAAGTGTCAATTTTGGGGTGATCACTCAATCACACAGTCATAGCATGTATTCTATCATAAGCTTGGCGGTTACACAAATCTCCATCACTAGAGTTAAGGGCATAAACAATTCTCGAAGGCAATATGGGTAGACACGACAAAGGTTAAGGGGTGACTCGTCATTACTAACATGTCACGGCAAAGTGGATAAAATCAATGATACATGATCAAATCCATGGCCAAGACACCAAAGATTGCTCGCTTCACAACGTCGATCATAAGACAACGTCGCTACCCGACTATGGGGTAGAATAAGACAGGGGATATACCATAATGGTACTTCATCGATTATACTACCTAAAAAAATCTTCAACAAGCACCCTGCTTTCAAAAGTCTACTATCAACAAGAGAACCTTAGTTGTCATGATGACGCATGGCAACCATGTCACCACCTAGAAGATCAAACTCTCTATTTATAGAGAAAATTCTCTCTGTTCCCGGATCCCACGGAGCCCAGTTCAAGCTTAGATCAATGAACTTGGTTAAGTGGTATATATAAAACCATGGGTTATGGTTATACCATTTGCAGTTTTACCCAATTATATGTTTTTACCCATTTTAGTATATACTTGTTTTTACCCATTTTAGTATACTTAGTTTTAATATATGCTAACCCAATCATGAAATGGTAAAACATAAATGTGTTAGGAAACATTGACTCAAACTATTTACGTATTCTTTTGTAGATGTGTCATTAGAGGACGTCGTTATTTGATGGGGCCAACACCAAAGATTGCTCGCTGCACACTACCTTTTATCCAACTGTTGGCATAACTACCAACTCCAATCTTCAAATGTGACCGAGGTGGCCTCCTCGATACTAAATCCATAAAGCTCATACTACAGTGCTTATAACAACACACTTTACAATAATATAATCATAACATTTTTTTTTCTTAACATAACATAACAAAATATCCCCCCACTTAAGATGAACAATGGGAAGTCAGTGAAAGCGTGATTTCCGAACCTTTCCACTCTAACCTTGAACTTAGGCAAATGATGACTTCCCAATCACAAATAAAGACTACAGGGTAGGCTAAGGTGTATAGGTGTATCGAAACAATATATTGGGTGAACAAAATGAAAGGAATGGCTCAGAATGGTGTATCTAGGGGTATCTTGCACTAAAGATGAGTGCAATAAAAGGGTTTCACATGTGGGTCGAAACGTCGAGGTGACTAATCGATAGACTCACAATGGTAGGCTGTTTGGGTGATAATCCTATAATACTGCCTTCTAAAACTGAAAAGTCCAAATACATCGAGCTAACTCAACATACCTCGTCTATGGTCTTGAAATTATGCAAAGGCCAAGTTCTAAAGTTTACAAGCTACCGGCACACTCATAATTTGGTGGATTTGGGGTAAAATATTGGAAACGGATAAGGCTAATCTCACTATATAATATCAAGGGTTGTATTTGCTCGGCTAAGGTCTAATCCATTTAGGTTAAGAAAAACATGTAAAAAATTTAAAAATGGCATAATTTTTCAAAATAAACTAGAAAAATTAGGGCGAAATAAAGTTTAAGAGATAATTCTACTCCCGTCCCCCCACTTGAATTTTACAAAGTCCCATTTGTACTAGGCATTAAAATAAAGGTGAAGAGAAAGATAGAATTAGAGCGAGAATTTCCCTGAAATTTGCTCCATAAAGAAGAAGGCCCACGAAAAAGAAACGTGCCTTCGTATAAGCGTCATGAACAAAATTCAATCCCTGAAATCACAATACCGACAAGCATAATTCTAAAAATAAAAATGAAAAACAAACCTAACTCACTTTCGTAGGAATCACGGTTGCATTTAGCGAATGCAACAAGCCTTTTAAACCACTTGGTGTCCCAAGCGGACGAGTGAAGTCTCGTGAGGGTTTACAGGGAACGTACCCACAAAGTTCATTTAAAACCTAATACAAGGTTACTGTGTTTTAAAATGAAAGAATTAAAGCAGAGGAAAGTTACGTCGTAACTCTTTTGAGGGAGTTACGCTGTAACTGGCAAAACCTGGAATGAGCTGCAAAGCATGTAGTTACGGCGTAACCACTAAGGTGGTATTACGCCGTAATAGGTGATGTGTCAAGAATTCTGCTGCTAAAAGGTTGGTTACGGCGTAATCACCAAGATGAGTTACGCCGTAACTCTGTTCAGACAAAGAATCGCAAAGCAATTAGTTCCTCGTTTCCTGCAACCTTTTAGTTGCAAAAATGTTTATTTGACATTGAGTTGCAAAAATGTTTATTTGGATCCGGAGTTTCCTCAATGCTTTAGACAACTTCATCCTGTTTCTGCTTACAATTATCAATATTTTCTCTACTATCTTTAGTAATAGGATTAGAGTGTAGAGTGGGATCCAGCGATTGAACATCAACAACGTCAATGTTATTAGAAATTTCAATTTTTGATTTTACATGCTCTTTCATACTAAAAGTTATTCGTTCATTTTCAGTTCCCAAAGAGATTTGTTTTTCAAAAACCTTAATCTGAGCCCTACAAGTGGCCAGAAAAGGTCTTCCAACAATTAAGTTGTAAGCCTCCCGCTTTCCCATGTCAATAACCACAAAATCGGTGGGGAAGAAAATTTTTCCAATTTTTAGAAGCACATTGCTCACGATTCCCCTCGGTACAGCCTTAGAGGAATCAGCCATTTCAATCATAATAGTTGTTTCTTTTAAATTTGTAAGTTTGATTTTTTCAAATAAAGTGGTAGAGATAAGGTTTACCCCGACCCCAAGATCAGCTAATGCGGGAATCTTAATGTTACCAATAGTGCATGGGAGAAGAAAACCTTCCTGGTATTGCTGTTTTTCAGGAAGTTGGCTTGGCAGGACCTCGTTGTCTTCCGATTTATCATCCTCTCTTAGGTAGTTAATCCCGGAAAGATCATTAGTGATAGAGGATGTGCACTACTCTTTCTTCGCTTTATCTTGCGTAAATATGGCCTTGCAGGCAATGGCTTTAGCATTACTTGTTTCAAGGTTTTTAGCCAATTGCCCAATTTGTGTTTCGAGGTTTGTAATAGCAGCATCTTGGTTACGTAGGTTCATATTGGTGTCCTCCTTTACTTTGACCATCCACTCCTTGAGTTTATCTCCCTTTTTTGTAGAATCTTCGATGTGCCGGTGCATTATTTCATTAAGGCTAGGTTTAGGAGGATTATTGTTGACTCTTGTGTAGAACCCAGGGGATTTTTCTCGATATCTGGGTCCGTTATTATTGTAGCTGTTGAAAGGGAATTCTTTTCCATAGTTAACTTCTCCGATCCTTTTAACTTCTTCGTTGGAGGAACATTCTTTAGAAGGTGGAGTCCCGTTTCGCTCAACTTGAATGGAATGCACATTTTCCTTGAGCTTCTTCATTTCTCTTTCAAGGCTTTCTAATTTGTTGTTTATTACTGCAAGGCCTTCCATATCAATCTTACTTCGGTTGCTTCCTCCATTGTGCCATTTGTGAGAGTGATCTGCCATTTTTTGAATAGTTTCTAAAGCTAGAGTGGGTGTCATACTAGGAATCGACCATTGAGAATTAATCATTTGTCTAGATGAGATGTTCAGTCCCTTGTAGAAGTCGTTCACTTTTTGTTGGCTGTTGAGATCATGAGTGGGGCATTTGTATAAAGATTTGCTATATCTTTCCCAAGCTTGGTATAACTTTTCATCTCCCTCTTGCTTGAAGTTATGAATTTCTTCAAATTGTTTAGCCTTCTTTGATGGAGGACAGTATCTCTGAATGAAATATTTTTTTAAGATAGGCCAAGTGTTGACAGTCCTAGCAGGTAATCGATTAACCTATCTTTTTGCAGCTCCCGTAAGATAAATAGGGAACACTCGTAACATTATAGCATCGTGTGAGACTCTGGGAATCTTGAATAGGCTGACAATGTATTCGACATTGTCTACATGTTCATGGGCATCATCGGTGATGCTTCCAGAGAAGGGATTTGCACGCAATTCTCTCATGAATTGAGGTTTGATTTCGAATTGAGCATCTTTTTCTATAGCTGGCCTAACAATCCCTGGTCCTTGTTCTTCTCTTGTCAACACCAAATATTCCTCAAGAGTGAGGTCATCGATGTTAACAGCTTCCATGGTACCTGAAAACTTGAAATATGATCGTGAGAAAAGTTTAAAACGAAATTAAAGACTTAATATCAATCCTAATATAACTCCCTAGCAGCGGCGCCAAAAACTTGATGCAGGTTTTACTGACCAGGTCTTAAATTTATAGTGTCTCACAATACCTATGGTCTACCCTAGTGCACTAACGGGCAGTGTACCCGGTCGTGTGTAGTGTAGTAAACGGTAAAGCCGAGGTCGTCCCAAGAGCTATGTGTGTTGGATTTTTACTAAGTCTAGTGTCACAGAATAATAATGTTCGATAGGGATTTAGTTAATTAAACTACTAATGCATAAAATAGTAAATGAAAGCAGATAAATGGATAAAGAGGAATCAATAGAGAGAAGTGGTGCTAACCTAGTCAATCATCCTAGCTAGTTATGTCTACGTCTACTTACTTCCAATTACTTCAGGTAGGGTCAAATTCGAGAGGACAGCATTTGGTTAATTCGCCCTAACCTATCAGCAAAGATGCCACCACAGGAGAAATCAGGCGCACCGTCATAAGTCTTGTTGTTCCTGGTCCCCTAAGCCAAGTCATTAATTACCGCTACATACTAGATTCACAATAGTGAGTGCCCGACTGTTAGGAACTTAGACACTACACCCCCCAATTCTTAAGTTCATCCAAACGATAGGTGATCAGTTGGTCAAATCGCACAAGTAGAAAGGGTCGTCAGTTGGTCATATCTTACCCTTCCCATTTCAGTCTGCTCACCTAGGGTCAGTTGGTCATATCTCCTAGGCAATTGGCCTCTACTGCCATTCAAACCTACCGAACCAAGGGTGGCTACCAATGAACTATGCATGCATACACTTAGAAATAATTGTACGTAAGTAAAGGTAAACATAAACAAAACAATTAAGGAATCATAACTAGGCTAGCACCAAAAGGTGCTTAGCCGCTCATATTAATCATGCAAATCAATTCAATATTCAAAGGTATGAAATACATGAATTGAAAGTAAAAGAAATATAAACGCTAATGCTTATCGTAATGGAGTGACTTCTCCCTTGGAAACAAATTTCAGTATGCTCCCCTAGACAGGCCTTGAGCTTTTTCCCACGTTCTCAGAGTGTTGTGTGTGGAATGGGATGATTAGAAATGCTGGAATTCGTGGGTATTTATAGGCCAGATCTAGGTTACGGCGTAACCAATATAGGAGTTACGCCGTAACCTTCTATTTCTTCAGAAATGCACTAGATCCCGGTTACGGCGTAACCTAAAGAGTGGTTACTATAGTCTTCATTAAACTCGGTTACGTCGTAAGTGATGCAGTAGTTACGGCGTAATTATCAGCGGCGTGGAACCTCTTTTGACCTAATGTAGTTACGTCGTAACCTCTGGAAGGAGTTACGTCGTAACCTTCCGATAAGTTGGCATACTGAGTCACGCAATAGTTACGGCGTAATGTGAGAGATGAGTTACGCCGTAACTTCTTCAAAATAGCATAATGTGATAAATCTTTAGATATGTTTCCATTTCCACGTCTCTTTAGCTCCAATGCTCGTAATTTACCTGAAAGTGGAAAACAATGGAAAACAAGCGTAAATCCATATAAATGATATAAATAACGAGCATTATCGGGGGAAATTGACACTTAATATTCAGGACTATTTGATGTTATCAGGTATCGTGTACTAAGATGTTTACATCGCAATGGTATGGGGAAAATTACTCAACCGATTTGGTTGACGTAATCAAATTATAGGTTCAAAACAAGGATTATCTTAATGCCTCTTATCATTTAGTTAATCCTAATTACACGAATGTAGTCTCACTAATGATATCGGAATGCATCACAAAACAAGTTCTAGAATCTATTATACTACCGATACACTCACTAAGCATTAAAGATGAATGCTTTTATTTCTAAAGATCTAGGGGTGAACCTCATATTTTTGGGGTGGAATTTGAGTGGTATACGATTCTTGTGCTAGTCATATAACTCCTATCCATGAGACGCTTTATTAAGACTAAATTTTTACTCGTAAGTGCCATAAAAAATTTTAAATTTGTTGCTAAAATTACTCTAACAAATGTTTCTCATAGTTTATTGCACAATTTACCAAGGACAAGGCAAAAATCAAGTGAGTTAATACTTTCTAAGTTCCCGTTTTATTCTTCATCCCTACACTTAAATTGAACATTGTTCCCAATATTCCCTAAAAGTATCAAAGTTATGATAGAGAAAGGTAAAATAAAAGAGAGAAACTAATACTCCCTTGATTAGCTCGGGAGGATATGCGTAGAATTGCGGTTAAATCCTCTTCCAAGAAGAATGAGCAAGAAATAATTGTTGCTTCCATCATGTACTTCATCATTTTGTCCAATATAACCTCCACACTTTTTAAGAAAACGAAAGTGAAACCTCGCGTAAAATCAGCGATAAAAACTATATAAAACAAAACTACACTAGAAATCAAGTAAGATATAATGCTTGTGAGATGGATGTTTGCAGATTTCTGGAAAATTAAGAATTGAAAATTTCCAAAAATTACAAATTAGAAAGAAAACGAAAAATCTGGAAACTGTTTATACATAGCCTGACGCCGTCGGGTGTTAATCCCGACGGCGTTAGGTTGTCCTGACAAAATAAGTCAGATGCGTTTTCTCGAAATTTTTTGAAAAATTACTTCTTTAAAGACCTGAAAAAATTCTAGAAAAATTTGATACAAGCATTTGAATCTAACAAACACAGAAATATATACAATTCCAATTATTGTTAATCTCATGTTCATCTTAGTTCTAAAAACAAATGTGATCTTCCCTACACTTATCTTCTAGTAAAATACCTTTATATGGAATTAATACGAAGTTAAAAACAAAATAAAGCATTTTCACAAAGTAATATAAATATGACAATTAACCAATAATGAAAATGATATTTAAAACACCCAAATATAGATGAAAATAGGGTAAAGCCATAAAATTAAGACTGTATTTCTATTTACCGATTGAACACTTACTTTTTATTAACATATATTCACGTACTTTCAAATTTCGACTTTACCCATATTGTAATAAAATAATATTATTTAATATGATATTATATTAATATAAATCGGTCATATGGGTGTAGTCGGAACAAAATTTGAAAGTACGTGGGTGTATATGTTAATAAAAAAGTAAGTGTTTCAAGTCGGTACATTTTAGAAAGTACGTTGTTATTTTATAGCTTTTAACCAAAAATAAAAAGGCAAACAAATAAATATGGGTTGCATCCCAAGAAGCGCTTTTCGTTATTTATGAGTCTTGTAGCTAGACTCGAAGCCATACTATTGCGTGACTTCATTATCCAAAATGATATCATCCTTATTAATTAAGTTGTTATCATTGAATTAAACAAGAGAACCTTGTCTCATTCCGCAAACTCTTTAGGACTCTTGACTCTTTGGTAGTGCCCTTTTGGACCATTATCATCATTTCTCTCATGATGGTTCCCGCAAGATCTTTCCATGGCATAGTTATGCCTGATTATGTGTTTATCACGTTTCCATTCGCCTAATTCAATCTCATTATCTTTTTATTCCCTAATATTCTCCTCCCATTGAACTATTTTTCTTCTTTCAATGCTATCGTGAACTTGTGAGTCATGACCATCCCATCTCTTCTCCTTAAACTTCGTAGGATGTCTCGGAACTATAGGTATCATAACTTTTCTTTTACCACTTTTAAGTATCATAACACCCTCACCGCATTTGATTGTTGCTTTGGCGGTGGCTAAGAACGGTGTTCCAAGAATAAGGGGCATGTGTTCATCTTCCTCAATATCCACAATTGCAAAATCCACCGGATAGATGCTACTTGCAACCTCAATCAACACATCCTCCGCTATTCCTAAAGGGTAAACATATGAATGATTGGCTAAGAAAGTATAAGATTAGTCTTGGTTGGTTTCTCCTTAATCAATTTATTATAGATTGATAACGGCATTATGCTTACATCGGATCCCTGGTCAGCTAGGGCCTTTATATCTTCTAAGTCACCAATGCTACACGGTATTATGAAGTTCCCGCAGATCTCCTGTTTCTTAGATACTGGTTTCTTGATAATTGCCTCGTACAAAGGTCCCATACGCATAGTATCATATCCATCCTCCTTTATTTCACCTAAGAAGGTCTTCCTGAGAGCATCATTGTACCTAAAATTGTTCACTAGGTTAACAATGGTTTTCTTATTGACTTCATGTTTAATGTAATGCCCTACAGTCTTAGGTTTATCTAATTCCTTAGGTTTTCCCTTATCATTACAATTCATGCTATTCTCTTTAGTCGTTGTATCCTTATTCTCGACTACTCCCTCCTTAACACTAGTTTTTTTTTTTTTGGTGATCTCCTCATCACGAACAATGGAAATGGCGTTAACAAATATAGTGGGGGTAGTGTGGTCATCTTTTCTTACTAACACCTTCTCAGGAGCTTTCATCTTAGTGTATTTCTTTACTAAATTCATCATGTACGTTATCTTCTCCTCCATTTCTTCTCTTTGTTTATAAACTTCCTCCTCGAATTTAGCTAATATTTCCGAATGAGCCGCCATGTATTCTCTCATTTAGGTTTTGAATCTAGGTAAAAGTGGTTGTGGTGAAGAAGAACGAAAGCGTTTTAGGGAAGCCGGGTTTCTCTTGCGACTAGGCGATTCAGAGAGGGTGTTGGGTTACCGGTTGAGGCAGCGAAGTTGACTGGTAATCGAGGAGTTGAAGGAATTAGTCCAGGAATTTTTTATTGTCGTTCAACTAAATAATTGATCCGTTCTTCAAAAGGACAAAGTATTCATTCGGAGATGTTAGAAGAACTATAAGGTAAAGATATGTCCTTAACCATCTTATCAGGAGTTTCATGAGAATCATTCCAATTTTCATAAGAATGACAGGGGAGCTCTTCTATGACTTTCCATGATTCTTCCGCATTGAGTTCGCTGAGTCTACCGCCGGCCGCTCGGTCGATGGCTCGCCTTGTGAGGAAACTGACATGATCATAGAATATTTGGACTTTGAGCCAAAGATCAATGCCATGGTGAGGGACTTTGTGGAGCAAGTCCTTTAATTGAGTCCACGCCTCATAAAGGGTTTCACCTTGACGTTGTTGGAACATCAAGATATCATTCCTAAGCTTAGTGGTTCTCCCCGTGGGAAAAATTGGGCAGGAACGGGTATGGATCATCCCAACTTGAGATGGATCTCGCGGGAAGATGCTCAAGGCAATTACTAGCTTGGTCTCGTAGAGAGAATTAGAAGAGACGCAATCGCGTAGTCTCCCGAGTAGTAGCATCAAGGTCAATTGAATCAACGATTTTTAAGAAATCCTTGAGATGCTGATTAGGATTTTTGGAACGAAGTCCATGGAATGCACATCCGTTTTGCACCAACCGGATGGTGTCGGATCGTAGGGCCGTAGTTTGAGCTAAACGTGGAAGCTCAATGGTGTCTAGAGTATTCACCAATAGTAGGGCCTTTTGGCGGGTCTTGTGATGGTGGATTTGGTGGTGGTAGTGGATGGTGTGGTGGATCGTTTTTGATTGGTGGATTATCACCTTCCATGATAAGAAGTGACAAGATTATGAACAAAAACACGAAGAAGGGGACAGATTACAAGAAAGCTAATAAAAAAAGAAAAAAGCTCACTTGATAGGAATCAAGCGAGTAAACCTAATCGAGATAGAAACCTAACTAGCTATTATGTTCCGGCAATGCCAAAAACTTGATAGCCCGGTTCGGGTCGAAGACTTCCTTCCGCAGTAAAGCAAGTTTTACAACCCACTAGGCAGTGTACATAATCATTGCAGTGTAGTATGGGCAAGCCCAGGGGGTTGATCGTTCTCTACGGGAATAGAGATGCTAGTAGATATGTATGACGAAAAGGTGATGTTGAGGGTGATTCTTTTTATCTTTTCATAATTTTTTATGAAAGCAAGTAAAATCTCAGGGTTTGAAGAGTGGGGGGTTGGTAATTCTACCAATTAAACTACTTAACAAATTAAATTAAAAACTAATTAAACTACTTAAAGGTAAACGCTATGGATTGAGTGAATGTGTTTCTTATGATAATTAAAAATTTGTTCACTTAGATTTTCTTAATCCCTAGTTATCTTGTATTGGTAGGTTGAATTGTCACATTCTCATTCTAATTGATACGTTGTATTACGTGTTAGTCATAGGGTGGTGCCTAATTCCCCAATTCTATGAATCGTAACTCTCCTCTAGAACATCCGGGATCTCCAAGTACCGAAGTATCTCCCCCGAATACCCTATTATCCTTAAGCTACAAATCACGCAATAAACACAACGATGGCCTAAGTGCACTCTCAAGCTTTTGATATTTAGGACGCTCAAGCTCGCAACAATTAAAGAAGAAGCCGCTTTTCCTTACTTAGCTGCTACCAATTAGAACAAGAGACAACCTAGCAATAATCAATAACTAGGTTTCATTGGATCTAAGCAAACAGTAATTAATTTAGTTATGCATGATAGATAAGCAAGAACACCAACAAACAATTGAACATAGATGAAACATGGTGATAAATTGGATAAACAAACTTATCTTTAAGTGTAAAAGAGGGTTTGAAACCCTAAAATACTGCCTAAGTCGGATCTCAAATGAACTAGAGTTTGCTCTCCAAAATAATGCACACAAAATACAGAAAATTTGAAGTCTATATATAGATTTTACACTCGATGATCGCCGCTTTGATGGTGACGCCGTCTGATCGCCGTCATTAGGGTTTCGTCTTGGACAACTCATCATCGGGACGACGTCGGGTAGGAATTAGTGACGCCGTCTAGCTTGGTTATGGACGTCGTCTTGAAAGGATCTTGGTCGTTTGGTGAAAAGGTGAAGGTGACGCCCTTCAGGATTAAGGCGTGATGCCGTCAGGTGTTAAGACCGAAATAAGTTTTGAGCCGTCGCTTGAGACTTTTTAAAAGACCATGTGTGTGACGGCATCACCCTTGGAGTTGGGACGCCGTCAGGCTTGAGAAAAGGCCTTGTATTCTTTACTTTGTTGTTTTTTTCATGTTTTTCGCTCATTCGTCCAAATATGCTTGATTCCAGCAATTTGCTTCCAAAAGAACTAAAATATGAAAAGGAACTATTTTAAGCAGTAATGGATATATAATGTAACGATTTAGGGCTTAAATGACCTCCTAAAAACGTATATTTTAACTCCTTATCAAAGCGGAAGCAAATCTTCAAGTATTAGAAAAAGAAAATTAAAGTAATAACAAAAATAAATAGTTGATGAAGACACCCGAGAGCGATCGGAAAGTATTCTTAATAAACAAGAACCAACAGAATCAGATTTTAATTGTGTTTTTCTTTTTTTTTTCTTTTTTGAATTCAGCAACAACGCCTATTGTGGCGTCGCCATGGAAGAGGTGATTCTTGAGTGGGTTTTGTGCAGTTAACTCCACGTAGTTTAAAAGTATGACACAAACAGTTGTTAGGAAGGGTTTTTTTTGAAAAAGGCGGTTAAGAGTGTTAGGCAGAGTGGCATAGAGACATCGGTTTATAACGGTCGACTAAGGTTAAGGCTTAAACCCCTCTAGTACTATGTTAGCCATTGAAATACCCATTAGGTTTTACGTCTCTATTAATACTTATCTATAATGATAAATTACATAAGAATCTTAACGAAGCTAAGCTCACAGACGGGCTCGAGCATAACAAACTCAACATAATATGTTATTAAAGAAACAACAATAAGTTGTTCAAATTGAAACACTATTAATATAAAAAATGCTATAATCACATAAATTTTATAAAAGATTTTTCACACAATGATGAAAGAAACGAGAGAACGAGATATCTAAGTATAATAACATTTTATTAAATATTAGATGTGTACCCGTGCATAACGGCGAGAATTTTTTTGGAAAATACTTATAATTGATTTAGTGTGGTTGAATGTTTCATCTAGCGTTTAACAATTGACGTTGGCAAGTTTTCATCATCATCCAAAATAACAACAAGAAGATACTAGTTTCAGTTTAACAAATGTTGATTGAAATATGAATCGAGATTAGGATAAATATGTATAAAAAAAAGCAACATTAATTTCTAAAATAAAATTATAAAATAACATTTTATTAATATAACTAAAAGGCGAGCAACAGCACAGAACCCCCAAACAAAGACAATAAATGCCAACTTCGCAAATGTGAAAAATAAATTTTGGTGTTTTGTCGCCAAAGTTAGTCCAAGTTGGCAAAAAATGTCCCTAAAGTTTAAGTGTCGCTGCAAAGTAAGTCCTTTATAGCAATTTGGCAAACAAAAGCAATCCCGCTGCATCGCGCGGGTTTCCACACTCGTTTAAACCAAAACATAAAACCATAATAATAATTTAACATTTCTCATATTCAGTTACCAAATAAAAACATTTTGTCTTTAGTAAAGAAGAGATATGTTGAATGCACAAACAAACAAAGTTATACACAACAAAAAAATATATATGAAAGTTTCATTGTCATTGCATCGAATTAACCCTGTGAGAAAACAAATTATTTAGTCAATGATGCACAATTGACCGAAGGCCTGGCGCATTCAACATTTCAACCAGTTTCCCAAGAATTAGAGTAAACGAGTGTGGAAACCCGCGCGATGCAGCGGAATTGGCTTCAACGAACTTACTTTGTAACGACACTTAAACCTTAGGGACTAATTTTGCCAAGTTGCTATAGATAGCAATTAATGCTACAGGGTTACCTTGCAACGCCCCTTAAACCTCAGGGACTGTTTTTGCCAAGTTGTGAAACTTTGCATTTAATGTTTGGACTTACTTTGCAGCGCCACTTAAACATCAGGGACTGTTTCTGCCAACTTTGGAAACTTTGCATTTAATGCCTTGGGGGTTACTGTTTTCTTCCCCGCTAAATAGTATATATATATAATTACACCGTTCGTCCTTGTGGTTTGCGTTGATCGCAGGAGTTCGTCATTTGACAAAAAAAAGTTACA
Source organism: Chrysanthemum makinoi (assembly GCA_910596185.1). NCBI lineage: Eukaryota > Viridiplantae > Streptophyta > Magnoliopsida > Asterales > Asteraceae > Chrysanthemum > Chrysanthemum makinoi. Next base: position 204,927,136 of record OU343224.1, read on the forward strand.
CCGTCCATCCTTAAGTGGCAAACGTTATGCGCAATTAGTCCCTCGTCTAACGGAGCCCACTAACGGTCGTTAAGTCTTGTTAACCTAAGGGTATAATCGTCATTTCAACACCATAAGGATTTAACGGTGCAAGGATAACGGCGGTTTTACATTTTTGTCCGTTTTCTTACGTTGCCCGTTTTCTTACGCTTTCTTACTTTTAACTCGCTTTTTAACGCCGTTTTCACGTTATTTACGTTTTCGTATGTCGTTTTACGCTTTGCGGCCATTTTTATGTTTTCATCCCGTTATTTTTACGCTTACTCCGCTTTTAATTTTCGTCCGCTTTCATCCGCTTTTATCCGTTATCCGTTTTATACGTTTTGTCCGTTTCTTACGCTTCTCTTTTTTTTTACGCTTGTCTTTTTTCGTCATCCATTTTCTTACGTTGCGTCCATTTTCTTACGTTTTATTTTTTCACGATTTATTTCGCTTACGTTGATTTTTTACATTTTCATTCATTTTCTTACGTTGTTTATTTTACGCTGCTTGTCCGCTTTTCTTACGTTGCCTGTTTTTTTTATGTTATCCGTTTTTTCTTACGTTGTCCGTTTCTTACGCTTTTCAGTTCAGTTTTACTATGCGATTTTTACGTTATCGAAGACGTTGCCGCTTTCTTACGCCAAAACGTAAAAAACGACGAAAAACGTAAATTGTTTCGATGTTTTAGACGTCGCTTTATAAATGTTCGCTTTTTACATTTTCTTACGCTTTAAAACGTAAGAAAACGATTTAAACGAAAAACGTACTAAAACGAAAAAACGTATCAAAACGAATAAAACTAATTTAAAACGAAAAAATGACTAAAACGAAAAACAGGTAGTAAAACGTAAGAATAAAGGAAGACGAAAAACAGAAAAAAATCGTAAAACCGGCGAAAACGAAAACAGTAAAATGTAAGAAACCGCAAAAACGTTAAACACAAAACGCTAAAACGTAAAACACAAAAAACTTAAAACTAGAAACAAAACGAAGTAGTGACGAGAGTAAAACGTAAAAACAGAAAAACACAACGTTTAAAAACAGAAAACGTAAAAAGAGTAAAACGAAAAACGAAAAAAACCAAACGAAAACAGAGTAAACGTAAGAAAACGCAGCAAAAACGTAAGAAAAACGGACAAAACGAAAAACCGAAGAAAACGAAAACAGAGTAAAACGTAAGAAAACGACGAAAAACATAAGAAAAAACGTCCATTTAAAACGGACGAAAACGTAAAAAAACAGACGAAAACGTAAAAAAATAGACGAAAACGTAAGAAAATAAACGAAAATGTAAAAAAAAATTGACGAAAACGTAAAAAAACATAGTAAATCCTAAGAAAAACAGAAAAAAACGTAAGAAAATGGACGAAAACGTAAGAAAATTGATGAAAACGTAAAAAAAAGACGAAAACATAAAAAAAAACAGAATAAAACGTAAGAAAAACGGAAGAAACCGAATTAAAACGGACAAAAACGTATAAAAACGGATGAAAACGTAAGAAAAAGGACGAAAACGGAAAAAAACGGAGTAAAGCGTAAAAAAACGGATGAAAACATAAAAAAATTGACGAAAACGTAAGAAAAAAGACGAAAACGTAAATAAACGTAAGAAAATGGACGAAAACGTAAAAAAATGGAGTTAAAGTAAGAAAACGGACGAAAACGTAAAAAAAACGAACGAAAAGTGTAAACTACACCGTTCGGCCCTGCAACCGCTCGGGTCCCCATGGTATTGAAATGATGATTATACCCTCGTGTTAACAAGACTTAACGACCGCGAGTGGGCCCGTAGAGGGTGGGACTAATTGCGCATAACTTTTGCCACTTAAGGATGGACGGTGCAACTTTTTTGGTCAAAGGACGAACTCCTGCGGTCAACGCAAACCACAAGGACGAACGGTGTAATTTACTCCAAGAATTATGATGGTTATCAAGTTTTTTATATGAGATTGTGAGGTTAGAAATGATGGTTAAAAAAAAAAAAAAAAAAAAAAAAAAAAAAAAAAAAAATCGCTTTTTATTTTATGAAAAAGTCTAGATCCACATAAAACTCTCACTCACTGACGTGTCAACATGTAATTGATTTTTTGTAGGATGTAGATCCCACATAAAACCATTCAACCGCTGACACGTCAGCGACTGAGAGATTTAAGTGAGAGTTTTTAAGTATGTGTAGCAAACCCCCTATTTTATGTTCTTGATTAAAATAAAATAAAAGGAAAAGAAAAAGTTCCATGTTCTCGACTCTCGAGTTAATAAGAAAAAAACAAAGTAAAAAAAATAAATTACATTTATGTCTTTATAAACATGTTCATTTCATCACAAAAGTCAAATATGGGTAAAAGATACTATTTCCGTCAAATAATTATTGTCCACTGTTGATTTTTGAAGTCTTTAACTTCCATTTGACCGTAAAATCTATTTGTGTTATATATTATTTGATGCAAAATATATGAATTAATTGAGTTTTAATGTATTTTCATATATGAATGAATTGAGTTTTAATGTATTTTTGTTGGTACAATTTTCATCAAATATTATATAACACAAACAAAATTATTTAAGGTCAAAGTTGCAAAATAAAGACTTCAAAAGTTAACACTGGACAATAATTATAAGACGAGGATAGTATATAATTACTAAGGGTTGTATTAGCCATTATACACTCAATAAATTTTGTGTAGATTTATTTACATCCAAATCCGCCTATGTCAGGGCGTAAACTTTTTGATAAAAAATGCTATGAATTTTTCAGGCATTTCCTTCAGTTTCCTATCTTTTATGTTCAAGAAAAATTCATGAACACCACAAATTTTCAATTTCCTTTCATTTTCTTTCTTTTCTTTTAATAATAATAATAATAATAATAATAATAAAATTAAAATAAATGAAAACACGCATCGTTAGTTTTAGTCTTTTGTTAATCATGAAGTCAAGCGCAAAGAAGTAACTACATTGGAAATTTGTTTTTTCTTTTCCAATAATTTTTCTTTCTTGCAAATACAGGTCTAAAATTGTAAGCGGGACTTTTGTAACTTTGAAATTACACATGTAATTTTTAAGAACTCTTGGATCGCCCGAAGTGAAATGACTGAAATATCATTTGCTAGGTAAAACGTTGAGAATGTTGACACACTTATTACGAGTTCCTGATTCAGTTTTCGTCCTAGTCAAAATGGGACTGGAAGTTCTTAAAAATTATAAGTAATGTGTTGATTTGAATAAACCACCAAGATACTTTTTGCAATTTACACCTTTTTAACGTGATTTCCTTTGCATTTCTAACATTTTCTTTGCATTTCTAACATCATACCTGCTCAAATATATATAAATAAAAATTGATTTTTTGTTTTCTTTATCTTAAAACGATAAACTTTCACAAACATATAATACCTATCTTATAATGTTTTAGAGATGTCTACAACGAGACTTAAACTTACATTATAGATGATGAGTAATGCATATATCGTTATGCTAAAAGCCTTAGATTGCATTATATAGTCGGGGTTTATTTTTTTTTTTTTCCTTTTTTTTATAGTTTGCGGACAAGAATCAATAAAAATGGTAATCCATGTTTGTTGTGACGCAACTTAGTTACAGCCAGGAATTGTGTCACGACCTACTAGTGTTGCATCGCAACTCGAATTCTCTACTCCGACGAGTATTTCGTTAGTTTTATTTTTATTTTCTTAAGGTTTAACGAGAGTTCGTAATATATACTTGCGCTTTGCGGTCATGTTCGTTTTTTTAAAAGGAATATAATTGGATTTTCAAAAAAGTTGGAAGGTAAAATAAAGAGAAGACTTGTTCAAAAAAAATAAAATAAAGAGACGACCCACTCAATTATTAGTAGGCTTTTGGTCCAAAAAATATTTAGTAGCCTTTATTAGAGGGCCCGTGGAGGATTTAGAACCACATACCAAACCTATGATTAGACTCCTATATATTAAAAGCTTCATAAAATTCTACCTATGTTCTTGAACAAGGTGTCGTGTCGAAACAGGGTTTAAGTGAATATAAACGTACGATAATTAAATCGTGGTTTTATTTATGGTGCTTAATATCTTGTTGATAGTTGACATCGTTTCATTTACTACGCGTCTTCCTTGAAAAAACTTTCCTCACGAGGCGTTTTAGAGCAGGTTTTGGGTTGATGTTGTTTTGGCCACGACTGTCTTGTGACTTTAGTTGTGTGTGTGAGTTTGCGATTTTGGTTTTTGTCAAGTATATATGTTTTTAAGTGGGATATATATTTGGGTGATGGTTTTATTATATCTGTTTGGTCGTGCTGTTGATGGTAAATGAAAAGATATAGTGTTGAGTTGGCGATAGTGATGTTGGTCACTATTGTGCTTAGGCTAAGGGTGCGTTTCGTATGTTGTCATGAATGTGGTGGGTCCTTCACCTATGAAAGATCCATACTTAGCTCATTTGATGTATATAGAGTATGGATTATATTTATCATTCATTACCATAGTGGTGGGCCCCCTCATCTTATACAAACACCTTTAATCATTTTCATAGTCATAGTCTCCTTCTCCTAGTGGGATACCAAAAGAATGTAATGGTGACCAACATCACCACCACTAACTCAACACCACATCAGCTTTTCACTGCACCACTAACATCACATGTATAAAGACCACCAACTTCACCAGTCGATCAAACATATCACACTTAAACACAAATATACCCCCATAATATACTCACACATATAGACACAGCCAAATTCATAACTCGGTCTCGGGCTAGAGTGACTTCTCACAAAAGGAGAGGGACATCTAGTCTTCATGTTAGGGGTGCTATATTGCTATAGGATGACCGAGTCATGTGGTGAAACAACACGTCTTTACCCATTACACCCGACCTTAGTCTTATAGTGGTGAGGGTGGTTTGATATTTTGTTTTTTTTTATTTTTTTCTTTCATATTGTAAAATGACGTATTTGTAGCTTTAGATGTGAAAAGTTTCAAAGATTATGAGTACAATCGGGGGAAGAAAGAAAGTTCATGCATTCTATTACGAAACAAATGTATAGAGACTTAGTCACTTAGATCTAATACGATGGATGTTTGATGTTCCGTGCTTACAAGTTAACGATTCATCGTAAATTAGATTGAACTCCTTGATTAGAACCTATGTAGAATGTACAGTAGATACTTTAAAAGCGATGAAAATAAAACAAAAGAAACACGCTATGTACGTCGGAGCGCGGGGAGAACACTACGAACCGACTCTGGCATGAGAATCAATCATCGGATTGTAGTTGATGTGTTTAAAGAGATGAAGTGTAAGTAAGAGAGAACTTACCTAAAATGTTTATGTGATCTTACTCCCTCCGTCCCAAAATAGATGGACATGTTTCTGTTTTGGGATGTCCCAAAATAAATGTTCACTTTGTGTTATTAGCAATCAAAAGGATGTTTAGTGGGTATGAATGATATTTGATTGGTGAATATTGTAGTTAGTGGGATTTTCTCTTTGTGCAATTTGAAAGTCGACATTTTATATATTGGGACGGCGGGAGTAGTATTTATAGGCAAAACCTAAGAGAATGTTCTAGGTTGTGTTACATGTCTTAGCCGGATTGGGTAAAGGGAAGTGTGTTCTTGTTGGCCAATAGGAAGTCTCAGAGCATAGGAAGTGTTATCCTTCTTGGCTTAGAGTAGACATGTCCATGTGCAATTGTCGTCTATCGTGGGAATATTGAAAATCCATCATTGATTGGGCTTATGCAATATTCTATATTTGACTTTTTGGTGACTCGGAGACTAGTTCCTCAGAGGTTCGAGCTCCTCATAAGCTAAGGATCCTTGAGATACCTTTCGTGTGTATTAGCGGGTTTCTTTACGGTAGCCAAATAGACTTTACACCAATATTCATTTTGAGCACTGTTATGAGATATGGGAAGTTAGGCTCCGATTGTGGGCAGGTACACCATCAACGATAGTTTACAAGAAACGAGCATAGGGCTATTTATGCATCATACACATGTCATACGAGGTCGATTAATGTACACATATCACTTCATGTCTGGTAAGGGCAAGGTTAGAGTAATTAATGTGTCCGGACACTTACTCCGTTTTTACATGACCTCAATTTGTCATGTTATGACACTGCTAAGAACGAGGTAAACACTATAACAAAGTTTTGTATCAAGACCACTCCCAACAGTGACACATCAGTTTGTGTGTGAGTTGTGCCACCTATATAAATATACCCCACAAAACACACTCACACAAAACACACAAGAAAAACCAATGGGCCCCGCACTACCTCGTCCCTTTCTTGTCGCCAAACCGAAAAACTTCAAACCGACGCACCTTCAACGAGATGGTGCTATCGATGTCGGTTAACTGATGCTCATCGCTTGACAAACTGATGAGCGCGTTGACACTCCGTCTAATAATTACACAATGAAGGTAAACATAAACCTTGTATATTGTTTATTGTCTAATGTTAAAAACAAGTAAACTTCAAGTCATTGATTCGGTCCATCCATTCGGGTATTATCGAGGTGAATCGATTAGTGTTGTCTACAAAGCACCAAAAGTAATGTAATTCACGATTAAACATGATACAATTTTTTATAGCGCCAAAGTGTTTGGTATGTTGCAAGTTGAGTATTTAAATAAACTCAAATGCTATACCAATAACCAAATACATTGCCTAAATAGGTAAAGTACGAAGTGTTTGGCGAATATTTCCATTTTTTGTGTTAGTTGGGATGATTGTTTTTTATTAAATCAAAAGAATTGGCAGGCCACTTTGTGCAAACCTAAGTTGTTTTACTCTTTTTGAGTAAAGCAAAACAAAATCAATATTATAAAATAAAGGTGCTAGTTGCTTTGTTATTGTGTTTGATTTAGCGTATTAGTAATAAAACTTGTTTACTTGTCTAGAATTTTGTGTAATGAAATCTAAGTCGAATGCAATTTCATAAATTTGAACGTACTATTTTCAAGACATTAGTAAACATAAGATAGTATAAACTTTAATATAGATCTCAAATTATTTTTAGACTCAATTTTTTTTGAAAAAGGCAATAGATTAAAAGAACAACAAGGCCACATAGGCCACAACAACAAAAGCGACTAGCCCACTCTCACAGAGCGAGAGGACCCAACAAACAAAATCAACTACTCACAAGGTTAATGGGAGAACACTAACGAGATGTTAGGAAAAAAAAACCCAAGACCACTAACCAAAGCCAATAAGAACGAAACTAAACAGATTCTCTAAACTAAAATATACACAAGATACTCAACAACCGCAACTCCAACTGTAACACCCCCAAATTTCGTTATACGCAGCGGAATAAGGATTGGGGTATTACTTCATGGTTCACAATCCTAATAAAAGAAAACGACTCGAGTTTTTAAATATACTAGTTATCATTAATTTATTTAAATCAGAGTTTACATAAAAAGAGGTCCCAGCGGAAGTTATTGAAATAAAATTATTTTATGAATGATAACGAAATGGACGCCATTTGTAAGAAAGTTCATAGCGCTCCGTGCCAAGTAGTGCATTAGTTACCTGAGATAAAACATGCTAAAAAGTCAACACAAAGGTTGAGTGAATCCATAGTGTTTGTATAATAATCAGTTGAACACAAGTTGAAAAGTAGTAAAATTTGTAATATCGTTGCACAGAATATTGCCTTAAGTCTCATGAACGCAAACCTTAACAGATGTAGTGTAATTGTCATAATGACATGGTTACAAACATTATAATGATGACGTGAGAAACCATGCCCTCGTGTAAGGAGCTTGCCAATTCTCCTGTTTGTCCTCAAATAAAGTGCATTTGGTTACCTGAACGGCTAACACAAATGGGGCGTCAACTTCCAATAGATCTATTCACTATATTTGCGTTCACTTGTAAAGTGATTAATGGTTCATGATATGAGGGACTTTCAGTGGCATGTGTAAGTAACTTAAGCAATAGCAATCAGGTGTAGGTGTAGCATAGAAAAATACTTGTGTTCGTGTTTGTAGCATGTATCTCCCCACGAGTTTGAAAAACAAGTAAAAAGTGGGACTATGAACTCACCTCGGTGTTACCGTAGTCTAGATGGAAAACAAATTAAGTATTGTGAATAAAAGGCTCTGACCCGCGACCTGAGTTGGTATGTCAAGTTTTCAGTATTCAAATTCAAGTATACGTAATGATAATCACAAGCATTTTGTCGGTGTTTAAGTTTTGAATGGTTTAACATGAAGTCTCTTCAAAAGTTTGTGTATGAAAATGTTTATTGTGCTTATTTCTTTATAGTTTGATTTATCTTTAGTGAAAATAGACCATATCGTATATAGGTTTATTATTTCTCGGGTTATTATGTAAAGGTTACACGTTATACCCATATAATTCTAAGTACTTATGGTTATTACCTTTAACCTTTATGAATTGATAACTTATACCCTTTGTTTTTCATAAAAAGAAAATGTTTACCTCAGTTTCACAAAATGACAACTCTCACCCTTTAACTTTGGTAAATTGTTAACTTTTACCCTTGTAGTTTCAAAAGTGACACTTTATACCCACAACTATGAGTCGTGTACATTTTCAGCCCTTATATTAGAAAATTTATCAAAATGACAGATTTGGCCCAGGGAAGACTCTAAGTTTCAAAATATGCAAGCTTTCCCCTAAGGTATGTTACTCATTACGTAAATAGACCTTAACCCATTTTAAGCACGTTTTGAGTTTAGAAAAAGGCGAGAATTTTCATGACTTGTAATTATAAGTTAATAATGATTTGAAAACTTATTTATAACATATTTAGCTTATTGCTTTGCTTATTTTTGAAAAGTGCACAAGAGGGGTAAATGTGAAAAAGTACGCGAGGCACCCTTTTTCCGACCAAATAAAAGTGAGGCAAAAGGAGTTTTTCAAAGATGTTTTTGTTGTTTTAACAACTTAGCTGTGGGCTCTTTAAAATGTCATAAACCTTACATTTTATGGACCTTTGGTTAAGTAGAAATCATGTTGTGAAAAGGGTGGTTTGGATGGGTCGCAACAAAAGAAAAAGAAAAAGGAAAAGTGCATTTTTGACCCGTAAAGTCTACGAATTTTTCTTGTGACCACATGAGATGTTAATTAGCTGGTCTAAAGTCTTTTCCCAGAAGTTTATAGCTTATAACCCTTATATTCTGAAAAGTGCACAAAAGGGGCATAGTTGAAAATATTTGCGAGGCACCATGTTCACGGCTATTTAATAGCGAGGCCATAAGAGTTTTCAAAAACATTTTTGGTATTTTTGAAACTTTGATATGCCCTATCCAAGATGGCATATCCCATTCGTTTTATGGGTTTGTGGTTTAGGAGAAACAAACGCGTGAACATGGTTACTTGGGCTATTTGCGACCAAAATGAAAGAAAATGGAAAACGCATTTTTGACCTCTAAAACATGTGAGTTGGTTTAAAAAGCCTTGTAACATGATTATTAATTTAATAAGATTGTTTATTATAGTTTAACACTTAGATTTTCAAAGAGTTTAAAAAAAAACCCATAGGGTGCGTTTGGTTTCAGCTTGTGACAAACGCAAAAGAGAGCAAGATAAAGGCAAGGCACCAAGTGTTTTTGGCCAGGTCTTTGGGGAATTTTGTAGTGTCCTAGGAGGTCATTAAGAGTACTTAAGGGCTGGTCCTAATTTCCTTGGTTTATGACATAAAAACATGCTGCAAGAGGGGCGTTTGGCTTGGTTTTGGCACTAAGACAGAAAAACAGAAACATGTCCAATACTTAATAGAAAATTATAGGTTGTTTATATATTATACTAAATGTTTATTTAGCTTAATCAAAGGACTCATAAAATATTTTAATGTTTGACAAAAACCTACTACAAAAGAGGGTGTTTTGTTTTGGCTCGTTAATTACAGAAAGAAACAGAAAAACGGATTTTGACCTTGGTTCCACATGACACTAATCTATAATTATTTATAAGTGTTATTGAATGTGTAAAATGATTAAGAAAAAGGTTAGATCACTTACTAAGCTTAGTATTTCAATTAGCAGAGAATTTGACCAAAGTAACTTTTGAATGAACCCAGGCTCTTTCCCTCCTCCTAGAATTTATATTCCTTTTCTATGCTTTAATTTATGGCTCTAGTTCAGAATGTGAGAGTGTGTTTGTGTGTTAAGTGTGGCGAATGAGTGATGAGTGAAAGAAAGGGGTGGGGGCCGATTTATATAGAGAGGAGAAAGTAGGGTTTCTCAAGTGTTCTCCTCTTGTAAGTTCAAGCCACATGGACATGTGTTCAAGTTAAGAGACATGGTGATGTGTATCTTTGATCCTTGGGAGGTTGTTTGTAGAAGTTTATGACGTGTTTAATCCCTAACCATAATTTAGGTTTTCAAATTTGACTTGTGTTTGAATTTCTAGAAACCAAGTGAGGTGTTTAGTATGTGGCATCATATGAACCTTGTTAGGGTTCAAGTAACTTAGTTAGGGTTCTTGTGGTGTAGGAACTTTCCAAGATTTCCCTAGGTGTACTCTTTGGTTCGATTTGAACAAGGAGGTAAACTAGGGCTCGTTTGTGCTATAAGGTGTTGTACCTTGTGTATGTTTAGTGGTACTTAAGGGTTTTGGACTTAGATGGACTTAGTTTAGTTAAGTTAGGTCTTGCCAAATCTAGTTAGGCTTAGTGTAGTAAACATTTAGTTTAATTTAATAAAAGTATAGTGCATTACTCACTTGTACCTTGAGCATTAGGGTGTTGTACTTAGCTTTGTAAAATATGTGTAAATCTTATTTGAAGACTTGTGTATTATGAACTTTTGTAGTTTTCTTTAAAGTGAGTACACTAAGGTTTATAACGAGTTTTATAATTTAAAGTTAGTTTTCATGCATAAGAGACTTGTACATTTTCTTGAAAGACTTGTACTTTTATATCTTATAAAAATTATGTATTTATTATTTAAGGTTTGTGAAAAGCTCAAATAGATAGAAAACGTTTAGCTTGAATGTTTAGAAATCGTACGCTAATTAATTAACGTAAAGTAACTAATAAAAGTTGAAAACTTTTGATGCTTGACATATAAGTATGTTTATGTGAGGTACACATAAGGTCGTCGGTGTCGGTCTGTGTGTAAGCACGTTCGTTGAAAATGTGAGTTACGTCACATGTTGTAGTCAAATAAGTTGATATTGTAAAAAAAAAAACTATACGTAGAAAATGGATAAGTATTCGTGATAAAAAGCAAGGTGAAATTACCATTTGTTACAGTCTCCCTCCTTAAATGGAATCTCGCCCCGAGATTCAGTCAGTGTTGGTTGAGGTGTTGGGAAAAAGGTGTGGATACTTCTTACGGAATTGATCTTCCCGCTCCTAGGTGAATTCTGGTCCTCTCTTAAAATTCCACCTGACCTTAATGATGGGGATACGGCTTCGTTTTAATTGCTTAACGTGTCTTTCCATAATTTCCACGGGCTCTTCCACAAAGTGAAGTTTGTCGTCAAGCTGGAGCTCTTTCATTGGAATAAAAAGTGTTTCATCTGACAAACATGTCTTCAAATTAGATATGTGAAAGGTTGGGTGTATGTTACTGAGCTCTATAAGAAGCTCAAGTTTGTAGGCTACCGAGCCGACTTTCTCAAGAATATTGAATGGCCCGATATATCTAGGATTCAGCTTTTCCCGCTTTCCAAATCTAACAACCCATTTCCATGGTGAAACCTTCAACATAACTTTGTATCCAACTTCAAATTCCATAGGCTTCTGTCTCATATTTGTGTAACTCTTTTTCCTATCTCGGGTAGCTTGTAACCGTTGCCGAATTTGTACTATCTTATCAGTGGTTTCTCGAATTATTTCTGGCCGGTGAGTTGAGCTTCTCCAACCTCAGCCCAGCAGACGGGTGATCGGCACTTTCGTCCATAAAGTGCTTCAAACGGTGTGGCCTTGATGCTGGCATGGTAACTATTAATGTATGAGAATTCTGCCAAAGGCAAATGTCTATCCCATCCATTTCCAAAGTCTATTACACATGCCCTAAGCATATCCTCCAATGTCTGGATGGTTCTTTCGCTTTGTCCGTCAGTCTAAGGGTGATAGGCAGTACTCATATGTTAGGAATTAGAAATTCCCGGTATTAAAGAGTCGGTCACCTCAAGTATATGTAATCGTTAGAATGCTCGTAGTCATAGTTATATTTAATTAAGTAGTATTTTGTTAAGTAACACCGTGGAGGACGGACGAGTCTTTACCCACTGTATGCCTGATCCACAGCCCATTGTGTGGCGTTTTATGTAAGACTATAAATACTCTCTACCTCCCAAGGTAGAGAGTTGGAGCTCATAATAATATCTTTCACTTTCTCTCACTAAGTTCCCTAAACCTCTAACTTTCTCTCTAGAATTCCACTTATACGCCCACTTTGTGTTAATGGTTTGATGTGTTTGTGAAATCCAATATCCAACAATTGGTATCAAGAGCCATGGTTAGATCATATCTTACACATCTTTGGATTTCTAGTGGTTTTTAGGTGGTTTTGAGTTTGAAAAAGTTTAGTGGTTTGTGCATCATTTGGTTGATTTCTTGTGTTAAAGCTTGGATTTTGTTAGTACTTTTATGTTTAGAATCATCACAAGTGTTTAGGTTTTCATTTGGTAAGCTTGAATCATCTTGGTTGGGTTGTTTTTGGATTGAAAAGTGATGTTTATGTGATTTTTCTTGCTAGCGACTTGACACACGGACTTCTTTCTTCATAGCGACTTGCTTCACAATTTTGTAGCGAAGTTACAGCTTTTGGAGCTAGCGATTTAGACCTAGCGATTAACAGTACAAGTAGTGGACTCTCCACTACGGGTAGCGACTTGGTGGTAGCGACTTGGTCTCTAGCGAGTTGCTCTTTAGCGACTTGAAGTTTTAGCGACTTGAGTAGCGAATTAATTGCCAAAATTTTGCTAGCGACTGAAGGTTAGCGAGTTACTACTTAGCGACACTAGCTTAATTTGCGCTTATAGCGACTTGGAATTTTAGCGACTTGGGGGTGTAGCGAATTAGGTGTTAGCGACTTGGTGCATTATCTTCTAGCGACTTGGGTGATTGTTTACGGTTTTCTCTTGATTTAGTAAAATCCCGTGAAAGAATCTATTTCGCGGTTTAATCATAGAGTTATAAAATCCCGTATAATCTGTTAACATGTCTACCAACGCTCCTACTATCATCTCCACTGCTGTTCGAGGATGTTCAAGCAACCGTTCAGATACTGTCCACCCATGCTTGATAGAACTGACTACGATTCTTGGGCTCAACGAATCAGATTGTACTTCCTTGGAAAGGAAAATGGTGTCAACATTCTCAAATCCATTGATGAAGGACGTGTCGAGTTGAGACGACTAGAGATGTACTTGATACTGCTGAAGATGGAACTCGGATTTACGGAATGGACAGACCAAAGATGTATGATGAGCTTGATGATAAGGAGAAAAGAGATTCGATTCTTGATATCGGGCTTCAACATTGTTCTTCAAGATCTTCCTAAAGACATCTACAAGCTGATCAATCACAACACCGAGGCAAAGGCGGTATGGGATAATGTCAAGATGCTTCTCTCGAGGTTCGAATTAACTATGGAAGACAGAGAATCACAACTCTATGATCAATTTGAACACTTCAAGATGAAACCAGATGAGAGTGTCTATGAGTACTATGTGAGATTTCATAAGTTGGTGAATGACATGAGGAACATCGGAATGACTATGCCTAACATTCAGCTGAACTCAAAATTTGTGAACAACATGAATCCCGAATGGCACAAGTTTGTCACTGCTGTGAAGCTCACTAAAGGATTGAAGAATACAAACTATGAGCAACTCTATGCCTTCCTTCTTCAGAATGAGAGACATGCTATGTTTGAAAAATTGGTTCTTAATCAATTCAAAACCAACCAGGGAGAGACAAGCTCGTCTAATGACTCAACCGCCTTCTATTCAAACATCGGAATCACAACCAAAGCCTCACAAGTCATACCCATGGGAAATGGTAATCACAAACTAATTCCGGATCCTATGTTCAAACAAGCTGATGCTGATGCACACGTGGGTAATTTCATTAATCAACTAGCTCTTATGATTAGTCAAAACATGAATTCTCTCCCACAAACCAATAACAACCTCGAACACGATCTAACCCACACAATCAAGCTACTGTTAAAGATGGGAGGATCGTGGTGCAACCAGTTCCCAGAAAGACAAGTATGATCGAGGAAGAGGTGGAGCTGGTAGAAGTTATGTTGGTAATCAGAATCGAGGAAGGAATGGTAATCAAGGTCAAGCTAAGCCGATCAAATGTTATAATTGTGGTGGTGAGGGACACATTGCAAGGAACTGCACATCTCCAAAGCGTCCACGAGAATCTGATTACTTGAGAGATAAGATGCTACTTGTGCAAGCTCGGGATAATGGTGCTACTTTGGATGAAGAGGAATTGTTGTTTCTTGCTGAGGGCAATGCCAAGACCTATGATGCAGATGTGGATGAGCGGCCTATTCAGGAGATAGGTCACAATCATCAGAATGCCTTTCAAGTCGCTGATTGATGCATACGATTCTGATGTGGATGATGGACCCACACAATCTTTATGGCTAGCATTTCTCCAATGGTTTCTCCCAAGGTCTCTCTTCAACACAGCTGGCCCATCCAAAGACACACTCATCTCAGAGGTACTAAAACTATACGATGATGTTGATGTGCAAAAGATGCATGACAAAGTACTATCAACTGAAACTTTTGTATCAAATATTGAAAATATGGGTAATATCAATGTTGTCCCATATGATCAATATGTGAAACAAAGTGAAAGTGAAGTTGTACCAAGTGATGCATCTCCAGCAGTCAACAATGACTATATTTTTGATGAATACACTGCATGTTCGATGATTCTCAGTAATATCCGAATTAAATGCCTATAAAGAACGGGTTGCTATTTATGAACAACGTGCTAAATTTGAGTTGACCACTCGTGAGCGGGAAATGGATGACCAAGTGCGTACAATTATTAGAAAAAGTAATTTTCAAGAAGAAGTATTAAAACAAGAGTTAAATTCCTTGCAAGAAAAACTTTCTAAAACTGCTAAGCAAAAACAAGAACTTCAAGAAAATGTGAAAATGCTTAAGCAAGAATTTAATGCAAAGGAATCAAAACTCTTGAATGATTTTTCTAATCTAAAACTTTGAAAACAAACTTGAAAACAAGTTGTACATACAAGGGAACACCATTCAGATTACTCACATGATCACTAAGCATAGGGTCCTAAGCGATAAGCATAGCATTCCCCTTGTTGAGGAACCAAATCCAGAGGTCATTAAAAGGGCTAGAAATGCTCATAAGGTTCTTTATGATGGCAATGAAATCCTTAAACCTAGACAGAAACCTAGTTGCGTTGAGTGCACTGAGGAAGATAAGAAATCAGATGAAGTCACTAGGGAAAAGATGAACAAGAAATTAGATGATCCTAAATGTAGAGAGAAGAAAATAAAGATCACACCCCATGATTACAAGAAGGAAAACTGGATTTCCTTGAACATGTTTAAACCTCGGACATTGTTGACTCCCGAACAAGTTTTCTGGAAAATGGATTTAGATGCGTAAAGGAAAATATTGTTGAAACAAACCCTACCCTTTGGAAAATGCCTAGAGCGACTGTGTATCCTCCTAATACACCAATGCATCTTGTTCCTAGAACAATTGCCACTAAAAGCAAGACCTTAATTAGCCAATATGTTATACTTCAACTATTTGTTGATTTTGAGAAAACTTGCAAGAAAAGGATCACACCCACTGGTATTACGGAAGGAGAAAGGGTTTTGAGCAAATGAAAGAATGTTATTTAACCGAGGTCATGCCTTTCTTTAAACTTCTAAAAGATCACTTTGAGAGTCTTAAAAAGGGGATAGAAACCGATATTAAGGGAATGGAAAAGGAATTTGATGCAATGATAGTTGAAGTTAGTGACTATGAGCGAGCACTAAAATATAATGAGATTGAGAGGAAGAACTTGCATACACTAAATGAGAACTCGATTTCGAATGTATTGCTCAAGATGTGTTTTTCATTGCTACAAATTGTTCCATTAATGCTTCCAAATTTCATGAATTATCGTTCGAAAGTCTCCCATGATCGTGTCATTGAGCTTGCAAAAACTAATTCTGAACTAAACGAGAAAATTGAATTGGATGATCACGACAATTTGGTTAAACATTTTTCTAAACTGGAAGTTGAGCATTTTAATTTACAACTAAAATATCAACATCTTAAAGAAAATGTCAAAACTTCAAATATCAAGACATCCTCGGATGCTCCGAGAGTTTGATGCGCTTTTTCAAATAAACAAACGTGATGAACAGATTCAAGCTCAGTGCAACACGATCAGAAAGTTGAAAGCCCAAATCTCTCAATTAAAGGGTCAAACGAACAATATGACAGCTCCCAAATGCCTCCTCCTTTAGATTCTCAGAATTCTCAAACTTTTCATCTTCAAAACTTAGTTGATGCCTTACAAAAGGAAAACGAGAGTTTTCTAGAAGAAAATGAAAAAGTTAAACGACATTTTAAAGAGTTATATGATTCAATAAAAGTCACCCGTGACCAAAACAACGAAAAAATAACGCCTTTACAAAAGGAAATTGAGAATCTGAGAAGTCAGGGAAATGGGAAACTATCACTTGTTTTCAATAAGAATGTTGTCTCAAAGTCACCCTTAGACTGCAAATACACTGTGACATTAAATATAATTCCTCCTCATCTTAGGGATAATGAACATGCTTTTCATGAATACTATGCTCACCTTAAGGATAGTCTAGAATGTCTCCGTGAGATTGTCGAAGAGGATTTCATTAACAAACCTCTTGATAGTGAAATTAGGTTTGCTTGCCTCCAGGCCAAACGATCTCAAGAGTTGCTAGAATGTGTAATTGCAACATGTCCCAAATCCTTAACCTTAGGTGCAAAAGGCAAAGTTGTGATGCCTTGTTCTATGCCTAGTGCCAAGCAGGAAATCCGTTCTATGCCCAGTCTTAAGAAAGGAAACACTAATGTGCCTTCAAGTAGTTCAGATTCCGGATATGTTAGTACTAAGAAAGTGAACGTTTAGTGTGCCTACAAAAAGCTCAAATCACAGTCTTAAGAAAGTATACACTAATGTGCCTTCTAGTACTTCAGATCCTTGCACATCAAGTTCAGGAATGCAAAATATAGATCAACCAACTAATGTTTCCATTCCCTCTACAGGAGTAATCAGTGACATTAAAGCAAGCAGGTCAAAGTCTCAAGACAATACAAGGAATGATAGGACCTTGCAAGCTAAGAATGTGCATTGGAAGAGAGTAGAAGACCAATCTAGGAACTTTAAGCTTGAGTTGAATAAAACGAATCGTGTTGATTCTAGTATTAGCCCTTAGGCGCACTGTAATTAATTCAATTGATACTATTTGCAAACCATGTAATGATGTCAGCTTGAATTCTGTTGCTAATCATGAATGTGGTGTGAATGTTTTGTCTAATGCTATCAAATGCCCGCTTAAAATTGTTAGTGCTAATAATCGTGCAAATAAGGCAACAAGGCAAAAACGAATGATTGTTAGAAAACAGTGGAAACCCACAGGAAGAACTTTTATAAAGATAGGTTATTATTGGATACCTTTTGGCCATAAGAATAATCAGTTTTACTCTCAAACTACTAAGATTATGCCCACTAGAAAATGGATGCCTACTGGTAGAACTATTCCCTTAAGAAGTGAACATACTTTGAATAAGTCAAATATAGACACCAGCAGTGCATCTATTCCCAATGATTCCATTGCTTCTACTTCTGATATGAATGTTTCTGTTTCTGATGTGGGTGTTCCAATTACTGTTACTAACCAAGTGGAACCCATTCTTGCATGGGGATCCCAATTATCCAGTTATCCATTCTTGTCTGTGTTCAACTGCAGATCGTTCAAATCGTTCTGTGGTACCCGGACTCAGGCTGTTCCAAGCATATGACTGGAGACCGGTCGCGGCTCATGAACTTCGTGAGCAAATTCATCGGGACAGTTAGATTCGGTAATGATCATTTCGGTGCAATTAAGGGTTATGGTGATTATGTTGTTGGTGATAGTGTTATCTCTAGAGTATACTTTGTGGAAGGTCTTGGTCATAATCTGTTCTCTGTCGGTCAATTCTGTGACTCTGATCTAGAAGTAGCCTTCAGAAAACATACTTGTTTTGTTAGAGAACTTGATGGTAAGGAACTTTTAAGAGGAACTCGTGGTTCAAATCTTTACACCATCTCTATAGAAGATATGATGAAGTCTTCTCCAATTTGCTTGCTGTCAAAGGCTTCAAAAACAAAGTCATGGTTATGGCATCGACGTCTCAATCACTTGAACTTCGGCACCATCAATGATCTCTCCAGAAAGGACTTAGTTGTAGGTTTACCTCGACTAAAGTATGAAAAGGATCATCTTTGTTCAGCATGTCAATTGGGAAAAAGCAAGAAGTATGCCCATAAACCCAAACCTACTAACTCTGTCACAGAAGTTCTTCATACAATTCATATGGATTTATGTGGACCAATGAGAGTGCAGAATATCTTTGGGAAGAAATATGTGTTAGTTATAGTTGATGATTACTCTAGATTCACCTGGGTCAAGTTCTTAAGGACAAAGGATGAAACTCTGATATCATCATCAAACTCATCAAACAGCTGCGGTTCGACTTAACAAAACCGTCGAATTATCCGGACAGACAATGGGCGAGTTTGTTAACAAACAACTTAGTGAATTTTATGAAAGCATTGGAATCAGCCATCAAAGTAGTGTTCCACGAACTCCTCAACAGAACGGTGTAGTTGAAAGGCGAAATCGAACTCTTGTAGAAGCCGCTAGAACAATCTTTGATTTACTCAAAGGCTCCAATGTTTCTCTGGGCTGAAGCTATTGCCACTGCATGCTACACACAAAATCGTTCCCTGATTCACACTGTTCATGGAAAGACACCATATGAACTTGTCCACAACAGAAAACCTAATCTCTCTTTCCTTCGTGTGTTTGGAGCATTGTGCTATCCAACTAATGAGGGTCAAGACTTAGGCAAACTTAGAGCTAAAGCAGACATTGGAGTATTTGTAGGGTATGCACCAAACAAAAGGGATACCGAATCTACAACAAAAGAACCCGAAACATCATGGAAACAATTCACGTTACGTTTGATGGGCTGACCGGTCAAACGGCTCCTGAACAATTCAGTTCTGTACCCGCACTTCAAATCAGTCCAATTGGTTCATCCCTTGTTCCAAACTCTTCTCAAGAAACTCCATATGTACCTCCATCTGAAGATGATTTAAAGAAATTGTTTGATCCTATGTTTGATGAACTTTATGATCCAGGTACTAATGAGGTGTCGATTCCTACAACAGAGGCTGTTCATATTCCAGTGAATGAAGTCAATCCCTCAGTCTCAATATCTTTAAGTCAAGAAGCTCCTTCTGCTGATCCTTCCGTCTCATCAACAAATCATCATTCTTCAAATGTACATCATGGAATTTTACTGGCATCAATGATGATGTTAATCCCTTTGCTAATCATGCAGATGCTCCATTTGAAAACATATTTGCTCCTGAATCTTCTTGAGAACCATCCTCTTCAGGAGACATCGACTCTACTACTTCAGTCCCTCAACAACTACCACATGAACACCTCAGAAAATGGACTCACGATCATCCATTAGACAACATCATTGGAAATCCCTCTCGTCCAGTATCCACACGGAAACAACTTGCAACCGATGCCTTATGGTGCTTCTTCAACTCCGTACTCTCTAAGATCGATCCAAAAGATGTTAAAACTGCCATGAATGAAGATAGCTGGTTCAATGCTATGCAAGATGAAATTCATGAGTTCGATCGACTAGATGTATGGGAGTTAGTACCTCAGTTGTGCTATGATTATTACTCTAAAATGGATCTTCAAAGTGAAACTTGATGAGCATGGTGATGTGTTGAAGAACAAGGCTCGATTAGTTGCTAAAGGATACCGTCAAGAGGAGGGTATAGACTTTGAAGAATCTTTTGCTCCTGTGGCTCGAATCGAGGCAATTAGAATCTTTTGGCTATCTTTGCAGTAAGAACATGGTAGTCTATCAAATGGACGTAAAGGCGGCATTCCTGAACGGAGATCTTAAAGAAGTCGTCTACGTCGGCCAACCTGAAGGATTTGTAAATCAAGAGCATCCTACTCACGTTTATCGTTTGAAGAAGGCCCTTTATGGTTTAAAGCAAGCTCCAAGGGCATGGTATGATACGTTGTCAAAGTTTCTTCTATCAACCGGATTTAGCAAAGGAGCAGTTGATCCAACATTGTTCACCAGGAAGTCGGGCAAACATTTAACTCATGTTCAAATTTATGTTGATGATATTATTTTTGCCTCGACTGACCCAATGGAATGTGATCGTTTTTCTAATGAAATGAGTTCAAAATTTCAAATGTCAATGATGGGACAAATGTCATTTTCTTGGGATTACAAATTTCGCAAAGTCCGGAGGCATTTTCATAAATCAATCTAAATATGCAACTGAGATCTTAAAGAAATTTGGATTTGATTCATGTGACCCTGTTGACACTCCAATGATTGATCGAACCAAACTAGATGAGGACCACTCAGGGATCATGATTGACCAAACAAAATATCGTAGTATGATTGGATCCATGATGTACCTCACAGCTAGTAGACCAGACATCTTGTTCGCTGTTTGCATGTGTGCTAGATACCAGGCTAAGCCTACTAAAAAGCACCTTGAAGCGGTTAAACGGGTCTTTCGGTATCTCCAAGGAACCATCAATATGGGACTTTGGTACCCGAAGGACACCGGTATGTCACTAACGACCTATGCAGATGCTGATCATGCAGGATGTCAAGATACTCGTCGAAGTACGTCTTGAGGTGCACAGTTTTTGGGTGATAAGCTTGTGAGCTGGTCTTCAAAGAAGCAAATGAGTACTTCTATTTCCTCTACAGAGGCTGAATACATAGCCATGTCATCTTGTTGTGCTCAAGTCTTATGGATGAGATCTCAATTATCGGACTATGGCTTTGAATTCAACAAAATCCCTCTGTACTGTGATAATAAAAGTGCTATTGCTCTCTCTTGCAACAACGTTCAACACTCAAGAGCAAAGCATATCGACATTCGACATCATTTCATCAGGGAACAAGTGGAAAAGGTGTGGTGGAACTCTATTTTGTGAGATCGAATATCGGTTAGCGGACATCTTCACCAAAGCTCTTCCAAGAGAACGTTTTGAGTTCATACTTCCTCGACTAGGCTTGAAAAGCTTTCAACCAGAAACACTCAAACGTCTTCAGGAGGAAGACGAGGAGTAAAGGTCTATCTTCATCTATCTCTTGTATATATCTATTCGAAAATCAAAATACAAAATTATAAAACCTTCAAAATCCATAAAAATCTGAAAAATTCGAAAAATCTTCAAAAATATTGTCATTTTGTCATGCTTTTTCTCGGTTCGATAATATCTACGGTCTTTGTGCTGTCATTCAAAGAATGACACGGGAGTTTAGATGTTGTTCAAATTTAAAAAAAAAAAAAAAAAAAAATCAAAAAATCAAAAATTATTTTTTGGGAGAAAGAGAAAAAATGGTTTATTGTCATTTCAGGCAGTAACCCGCTTTTTCAAAGAAAGAACAGAGCCATACTTTATCATGTTTTCAAAATTCCATGCTCTGATTCTTTAATCATTTATCTGCGAAAACTAACGCTTTGAAAAATAACTTAGTCTCTATTTTTGATAATCATCTGGACTTATTTGTCAAAATATCAATCTCTCAATCAACAACCTATGTCATTGATTGAGGGGGAGAATGATTTCAATTAAATTAAAAAGTTATTTGGCATTAAATTGTTTTCAAAAGATATTCAAGCATGTTTTATCAATGGAGTTTAAAGTCTTAAAATCCGATCATTATCGGTTAAAACGCTTTCATAATCAAGTCACAATTCTCCTTAAAAGCTTTCAAAATCAATTTAAATCTATAAGAGATCACAAATCTCAAATGATTTGATAATTGTGATCGGGGGAGAATGTGTGATTTAAATTGGATTTAAACTGATAATTCGGTAAATGGTTTTATAAGGATGTACAAGCTCCCCTTCCCACATATGACAAACGATTTCAAATTTTCCATGCACATGTTGAGGGGGAGCATCTATCTTAAACCTATGATTTGAAACGTGATAACTTATCTCAAGGTGCAGGTTCCCTCTAGTATGTGCAAAACTCTTTTCAAATCTCGAGGCACATATTGAGGGGGAGCAAAATCATGAAAACCTCATCCTTCCCCAAAATGCTTTATCTACTTGATTCGATTAGGGAAGTGATGTTGATATTTTTTAAATGGTAATCAAAGAAGTTAATTCTTTCTCTTGCCTCCGTGTGGAAAACTATTTCAAATACTTGATTCACATGTTGAGGGGGAGTTCTTCTTCTAAAAATATCAAAAACAATTCAGGTACAAAATGCTTTGATAAAATATCATAAGTATCTGGATTGATTTTCAATTGGTTCCTATGGCAGATGAACAATACCAAAAAGACCGACCAACTTTACATTATGTATGGTGATATAAGGACGATAAGGTTAGGTATGTGTTCCCATGATCCGCCAGAACCGGAGGGATCTACCCAGGGACTATCCACTAGTTAGTGTAGAGTTCTTAGGTATGATGATAAAAGGAGAAAAATGAGATATGGGAAGAGTGCGGACTAAGACTGAGCTATTACTGGAATAAACCCAACAAGGTTCTTGCTATGAAGTCTCGGTAAGCACTGAAGGGGTTGAAGAATTAAAAAGAATTGAATGAGAAAAGGGTGAAAACAAATAGCCCTCCATTTATTCAACCTTAGGGCAGAAACCGGGTTCAATTCATATGCTACTGATGGTAACATCGGTATTGAAGACAAGACGTCATGGACCCAGTGACGCACTGCACTTCAACTTTCCAAACCACTCAAGTTCCTCTTAAAAGGACTTGTTTCATTCTCACGGGGAACCGACATTATCTATCGACTTTCTCTTAGAGATTGTTGATATTGAAGGAGGAGACCCTCTCCTTAGTCTCCGATATAGGATCCAAATATGCACAAATTGAGTCTAGAGCCACGAGATCATCAATAAATCTCATTAGGACACTTTCAATGAAGACTCTCTGTTTCACACAATGTGGAAAGAGAGATTATATCTTGAGTCCTACGCATTATCCTTGTGGTATTGCCAGAACATCTGAGTGATGTGTTTACATATTCACTGTGAAGATGGAAAGCCTTCCGGAGCCAACATCTAACAAGCTCCTGGTAGGTGGCATGTGAGATCTATTATACTGATCAACCATGTGACAACTGAACAGAAACAATGGGGCGATTCAATCTCTTGAATCAATCCCGGTTCAGGTTATGGATTGACGGATACCTTTGAAAAACCGGTCTTTGTGCTTTAAAACTCTTTTCATTAGCACGTCGACTGTGTACTAATTTTTCAAATCAAAAGGTGTTTTATGATTGATAATTGATTTTCATTAAAACCTTCGTTATATTGCAAAAACAATTTCTATTGAGCAATACACGATTGTTTTTCAAATCTCTTTTCATCAATCAGTGGAAGTAAATTCGCTGGTTCACTCACTCCGTGTTGTCTTCTTTGAGACGTTCCGGTTTGAGAACAGCTAGAGCAGCTGCGAAACCTGTCAAGGAAATTCTTCGGAATTATACCTGATCACGGCAGTACTTATGCTGATCAGCGAGGAACCGTGGGCTGTGTACCTCAATTCATCGAAAGTGATCAAAGACACTTTCGTGCGCTTTATTGCTAACTGTCTTATGCAGGTACACCCGGACGTTTGCAGCTGATCAGAATGAAGCGGTCAATCCATAGCCACATGCTCACCTAACACATTCATCTCAAAAGAAATCATGATTAGTGCATCAATGACTCTGATATTTTCACTCCATGCTTCTGCTACGCTGCTGCCAATATCATGAATCAACGAATGCTTCATTACTCGATGAGAATATATCATAGTCCAGAATGTGAGCATGTCGGTCCGAATGTCACAACATCACATAATACCAACACCACAATGGATGTATCGGAGATTTTCTATTAGCTGATGATCTCAAAAGCTGGCTCAACATTATTATCCGTGGATCAGTAAAAGACCTCCACTTGGATTAACCAAACATGCAATGAGTGGAATCAATGACTACGAGCTTCGGAGCAAAGTACTACATCAAGAATGCAAGATCAATTGTTAATGTAATATCTGATTGTATTCAATGTCATTTTAGTATATGGTTGAGGTGACCTCCCTTAGGGGGAGATTGTTAGGAATTAGAAATTCACGGTATTAAAGAGTCGGTCACCTCAAGTATATGTAATCGTTAGAATGCTCGTAGTCATAGTTATATTTAGTTAAGTAGTATTTTGTTAAGTAACACCGTGGAGGACGGACGGGTCTTTACCCACTGTATGCCTGATCCACAGCCCGTTGTGTGGCGTTTTATGTAAGACTATAAATACTCTCTACCTCCCAAGGTAGAGAGTTGGAGCTCATAATAATATCTTTCACTTTCTCTCACTAAGTTCCCTAAACCTCTAACTTTCTCTCTCTAGAATTCCACTTATACGCCCACTTGTGTTAATGGTTTGATGTGTTTGTGAAATCCAATATCCAACATCATATCTAGCTGAGTACCCAACGCCTTCTAGAGTGATTGCCAAAATCGGGACGTGAAACGAGCATCACGATCTGAAATAATGGAAATTGGTACTCCATGTCGTGAAACTATCTCCTTTAGATAAACCGTGTGAGACTTTCCGTCTAATCAGTTTCCTTGATTGGCAAAAAGTGTGCTGACTTCGTAAGACGATCAACGATGACCCAAATTGTGTCATACCCACTTGACGTCCTAGGCAACTTGGTGATGAAATCCATTGTTATTCTCTTCCATTTCCATACAGGAATCTTCGGTTGAATCAACAAGCCGGACGGCTTTTGATGTTCTCCCTTCACTCGTGAACAAGTCAAACATTTACTAACATACTCGGCAATGTCAGCTTTCATGTTCGGCCACCAGTAAAGCTTCTTAAGATCATGATACATCTTTTCAGAACCTGGGTGAATGGAGTACTTCGACTTGTGTGACTCATGCATAATATAGTTGAGTGAGCGCGGATACTTTAAATAGGTCTATTGGAATTAATGAACCCCGTTTGTATGACCCGGTTAGGGCAAACAAACGCAACATATTTAAGAACACTAGGTATAACGGAAAATCATGAATCATTTGATCAACTAACAGACTTGGTACACATTTGATCTAATGGACTTGGTACAAATCTCGATCTAATAGACTTGGTATAATCTCGAACTAAAGAAATTGGTATAACATCGAACTAACGGACTTGGTATAATAATGAACTAACGAACTTGGTACAATAACGAACTAACAGACTTGGTACACTCGTGAACTAAGCAGAAACTAGAAACCAGAAACTAGAAAACTTAAGGCTTTGGTGCTAGGAACTTAGGGCAACAAAAACACTATCTCTATTTTGTTATTGCATTTATGTGTAATCGTCATACACTCGGAAATCTTGTGATCTACATTTAAATTTTTACATATACTTGTTACGATATTTCACTTATAGAAGTTTTCACATTATTTACATTAAACCCATGAACTCACCAATCTTTGTGTTGACACTTTTAGCATGTTTATCTCAGGTCAGTAAGGCGATAGCTAGAGATTGGAGCATAAGAGTCTTTTGGCATATTTTAAAGACTCAACAATTCGATAATACTTTTAAAACATTTATGTATATGAGACTCTTGGACCTCTCATGTTGTAACTCTGATTTTATTTATCGAATGGTAACTCTTAAAAATGTCTCATTTAGAGGTTGTTTTCTATTATTATCTCTTGTTATTATTAAGTAGCACCCCAATGACATTTTCTTCCACTGCGATAACTTTAGGAGTGTTACTAACACATAAACCCTAAAAAGCATTACCATAGAACCAAAAAACCCTAAACCATAAAAGAGCCTAAGCCCTAAACCTTAAAAAGCCCAACTTTTAAACCCCAAACGCTAAAAACCATCACCCCTTAACCTTAACTCGTAAACTTTAAAACCCTTAACATCTTAAAAGCCTAACCCCTAACGCCTAACCCATAAAACCCTAAACTCAAATTAAACACTTATTGCTAAAATTTAGATCACAAATCACATTTGATTTTGTAGCGTGTAATTTCAATACCCACAAAAAATCCAATAAAAAGTTCGTTGAAACTTTATAAAAGGGCCCTCTACAATAGTATAATTTAATTCTCGTCGCGATAATATGATTCGTTTCGTGTAACGATTAATGGATTGTGAAATATTTAATTTTAGACAAAAAGGGTGAAGTGAGTTTTGTTTTAGTTTGATGAAAATTTAGTGGTTGAGATTTAATCTTTTAACACTTAGGGTGCGTTTGGTTTAGGTATATTGAGGCATTTCATGGCATTTATATTTTAATTTTCTTCAAATATTGTATTTGGTATCTTAAATGAAGGAAATTAAAATTATAAAAATTGCCAAAATGGGGAGAATTATAATGTTTTCAAAAAGTGAGGAACTTTAATTTACTTGAACTTTTTTTATATTTTTTTTCTTGTTATTTTGTTGTATTTTTTCTTCTTGTTTTTTTAAATCAAAGGAAATAAGTAACAAGGAGTGTTAGTCGGGTCTGGGGTTGTTCGTATTGGGGTCAATTCGGGTAGGGTCAAAGTCGGGTCAAAGTTAAAAAGTTCATACCCGAACTTGACCCTATTTGAATTCAGGTTAGTCGGGTTTGTGTCAATTCAGGTCGGGTCAACTCGGGTTGAGTTCGTTCGGGTTGGGGTCAACCCAAATATTAGAAATGTAATAAATGCTTTTTTTACTCATTTTAATAGAATATATATAAAATTTATATTAAAAAAGTTTAAAAAAAAATTATTTGTGTCAATCGGGTCGACCGTCAAAAATTTCAAACCCGATACCCACCATATTTAGTATTCGGATTACTCGGGTTGACCCGAATAACCCGAGTAATATTTGTGACCTAAGTAACCCAACCCGAATAGGCTTAATTGAGGTCGGGTCAGGTTTTTGGACTCCCCTACCCGTGACTCCCTAAAAAAATTGCAATAATCAGAATGACAGATTTCAATGTATTATAAATTTCTGTTAACCAAACATCCGAATGTATTTTAAAATATGGAATTTTTAATACTTAAGAATTTAATTTTTTTTTAAATTTAAAATTCCAAAATTTCGAATTCGCGAACCAAACGCCACCTTAGAAAATTTGCGATATACGTTGAACTTTTTTCAAACAAAGTAAGTTTTGATAGTTTTCTTTAAAAAAATTCAACATAGATTACAAATTCTATAAAGATGAATTGGACAAGTCTTGGACATTCATTTTTTTAATCAAATAAAAAAAGTTTTTCATTCTTTTTTGAAAATTAAATATCTCTAAAATCAATCATCGTTAAGTGAAACGAATTATACTATCGCGATGATACTTAAATCACATGTAATTCTATATATTTTCGACAAAATGTTTACGAATTATTTGTGAGTGTTGAAACTTAAGCCGTGAAAAATCACATGTAATTCTTAAAATCACAGTTGATTTATTATTATAAAAATCACAAGTGATATTTATAGTAAAATCACATGTGATTTTTTTAGGGAAACTTAAGCCGTGAAATCATATGTAAGCCATAAAATAAATCACACGTGATATTTATAGTAAAATCACATGTGATTTTTTAGGGCATAAGCTCGAAAAAATGTTCGTCGAAAGTATATAATATTGCCCGTTTACCAAAAATCAAAAGTTTGATGTTGCATGATATTTTTTTGTCGCTTACTGATTTACTGTTTGCAAGATATTTTATTTTATAAAAGTAAAAAGCATATTTTTTCGTTTTAATAAGAAAAAAAATGCCAAGATTTGCCCATCTAATCTTCAGATAATTTGTGATTTATGTTAGTCTCACTTCTAATTTCATCTTTAAATTTATAAGTTTGTGCGCATGTGCATTTGTAATAGGGAGATTAAGATACTAGAAGACAAATTCGCATGAACATTTGGAATTTAAGGTCTAGTGTAATACTGTAATTGGATGAAAAATGGCCCATGATATACCAACCCTCAAAAATTACTTTCATTTTTTTTTTTAATTTTGTTTATATTAAAACGTTATAAACCAGAAAATACGAAACATAAAATATAAAGTTTAATATGTCAAAAGTATTAAACTGACAAAAAATACAAAACAAAAACTGATAAAAAAACTGTGTTATAATATAATCTGGAGGAGGGCGGATGTGTGTGGAAGACAAAATGTCACGTCATAAGAGGTGGCAATAACATAAGAGGTGGAAGAATATGTGTCTAGCTTCCTCCCTCGGCTACGTGTCTTTGTTAAAACACATCACTCAAATGATGCGCATATTTTGAGCACAAGTAGGTCGTCTGGATGATCGACATTTTTTCTTTAATTTTATGTGTGTGTGAATGTATTGTGAGGTATGTTTGTGTACAAGTAATGTATATTTGTATTTAAATAGGGTATATTGATATGGTGAAGTTGGTGATCTTATTATACGTGGTTGGTGATGATGTTAGTGATGGAGCCAAAAAAAATGATTTAACGTCGAATTGACGATGATGATGATCCTAAGTTAAGTTACAAGGAAAAAGGGGCTTTCATGCAAGTTTTGTCTCTAAGGCTGGCTCCAATAGAAAGGCTCGATCGAGTGTGGTGATCGATCGCCACTCGATCGTCCTTTTGTGGGTATTGTCGATCGCCCATTTTCTCCCCAACTTGGTCACACTACCGATCGAATGTCATAGCATTTATTTTGCAAAAAAGTAGTGTGGAAAGGTATATTGCAAAAAATTAAATCTTGGTCGTCTTTACTGGGACACCCAATCGCCTGAAAGTCGCTGGAGAGAAAATACTGACGTGGCAGTGAAAAATAATGGGATTGAATCCCCTTACTGAACCAGCCTAAACTTTAGAGTCTAGACCATTACTCAATCTATAGTTTTGAGCATTAATAAAAGTACATAATGTACTTTGGTTCAATATACTACTTGACTAATTTCTTGGCACTTGGTGTTAGTGAAAGACCATGACATGAGAAATACTTTGTCTACATGCCATCTTCATCTTCATGTTCATCTCCACATAATAAATGTTTAAGTTTCTTGAGTTCGACCATGTCAATCGATGCAATCTCAAAGTGTGTAAACTTGTTGGTCAGGTAATATTGAGATTCATGTATTTGTTTATTCAACTACTCGTAGAAATGCCATGTTTGTACCAGGGTGATCCCGCCGTTCTTCACCTTTTGGAGAAATGCCATGTTTGTAATATTTGTAAATACAAACTTTTATTGTTTTCTGAAAATGAATAATTTGTATGAATACCATTAAACGCACATTAATACGGAGTACAAAGGAAGAAAAGCGTAGTAAGAGCACAAGGTATGAGCAATACCAATAACACGTTATTGGTATGCCACCTCAGCGCCACATCATACACCTCCCAATAAAACACCACTAACTAAAACACCCTCCCTCATAACACACCACTAACATGTTATTGGGTCCCACAAAATACTCCACTAAAAATATTCACTCACTCACAATACAAAAAAAAGAAAAGAAAAAAAAACACACAAGAATGCAAATGGCTTGAGCCATTGCATTGGCTCAAAACGTTTGGCTCACGAATGGCACGATGCTCCGGTATGGTTGGCACACAAATGGCATGCATTTGACACACCAATGGCACCCCATACCTTGTGCTCTAAAGTCAAGTGGCCAGGTAGCTGCCAGCGTACATTATTTCAAACAGTAGTTCATCTATAAAGCTGAATCGTACTACCATCTCAGGGTATTTATGTTTGACCTTTCGGTATTTGAAAGTGTATCCTAAGTAAAATTAAGAAATTTGCTGGACCCTATCCACAAACAACAATCCACTCGCTGAGGTGTCAGTGGGTGATTGGTTTTTTGTGAGGAAATTTGCTACATCCACATAAAGTTTACACAAAAAATCTCCACTCGCTGACACGTCAGCGAGTGAAGATTTTTTGTGTAAACTTTATGTGGCCATAGCATGCCTCTTTTGTGAGATACATCCCACAAAAACCAATCACCCACTGACACCTCAGTGAGTGGATTGTTTTTGTGGATACTTTTATGTGGATGTATCATTGCTCATAAATTAATGGATATGTTATAAGAAACCCCCTATGATGCGATAATGGGGGGTTTTAGTCAAAATATACAAACCGCGATACATATCGTACAATCTTTTGATGCGAGCAATGATTGAAACCCCCCTACAAGGGTTTTTTTTTTTTATAAACTCACCCATAAATTAATCTCTCCGTTATAAAATTATTGTTCACAAATAAAAAACATATAATTAAAAAAAAGTAAGACTTCTACACTCTTCAACTAATTAAATATTATCCTCATGCGTTAAACTCTCATTTGAGTGGTTGACACAAGAAGATTATTTTAAGACATTTTAAAATAGAAATGATGACTACAATTTTAAAACGGGATAAGTATTACAAGTTATAATGACGTATAACATGTACAGCAGGCCTTCTGGGCCCAGCTCGTGCTATACGCATTCTAGCCCAGACACAACAACGAAACAACCACTACTACCGGATCGACAGTAAGACCAATAACAAAATTGGCTATGGTCCGGGCTCAAATACGCACGCAGAATACCTGACGGACCAAACCTTTGGCCGCGGAAAGTGTTCTGTGTCCGTATCCGCGATTACTACGGAACCTTGCCCGCCAAGGGTTCCACTCCGGCAACTAACTTTATATGCGAGTTTTTAGGAAACCCTAGCATTTAGCCTCGCCAATAAAACGGGTTTTAACCCTCTCACAAGGGACAACTTTCTCTCACATAATAACAAACACATCCTTATTATCTCTGACAAGAATGTATACTTTCTCTCACGTCAGAGCTTAATAATGGGGTCCGTCCCCACGGTAAGGCTAACGGTTTACTTTTACTTGAGCAGGGATTCAATCAATCACTTGGATTAGTAAAAATTCAGCCCATCGATAGTTTGTTGGTCCAACCCAACACACATCATACACACATATTCTAACCCGTCACACTTTTTGTACTAACAAGTTGGCGCCATCCGTAGGACCAGTACACAACTGCGTTTTGAAAAAATACTCACCATGAGCACTCGGCCAGGACCAATTCCGGCCCTTGCATCCGCTGTGCGGAACGTGTCGGGAAGGGAATATGATACATCTTTGATGGAACTTGAGGGCCCCGCTTCCTACGCCGCCCTTAAGAGATATTGTGACAAGTATTGCCATCAGATCTTGCCAAATGTGACAGAGAGAGTTCGTCAAGAAAGGAAGCAAGAGTAAAAGGCCAAAGCGCTGGAGGCAGTGAAAACTCGGCTCGATTTTCGAAAAGCTTCGCAAAAGTCCAAATCGGGAGTGCCAAACGGACGAAAAGATTTGAGAAGAAAACTCAAATCTAAGAAACGCTGAGACACACGAGAATGCTCTGACAAGAGAAAAAATAGGTCTAGATCGCCAGCAAAGAAAGATACAGAGCGAGAGGCAGTGTTCAAAAGACTGCGGAAAGGTGTATTTCATAGATTGGGAAACAAGGAGAGGAGCATCTCAGTGTATTTCGAGGACTCCAGACGACCAACCCACCACAGTTCCTAAAAAGGGAAAGGAAGCTACTATCATAGCTCTTATTCGAAAATAACAGAACCCACTTCCAGAATGCACGGGGACGACAAGGTATCTGCACCTAAGACGGATGGACCCTCTAAATGCGGAGACAGATGAAAGAAACAAAAGTCAATTCTTAAGGACGAATTAACAAGGCCATGGGTATGCAAGGAAACTGACCCGTTCACTCCACGCATTCGTTATTTTGACATACCAAAAAAAACCCGCATGCCAAATAACGTAAAGACATATGCCGGAAGTGGAGACCCAGAGGACCACCTCCAGATTTTCTAGACAGCAGCAAAGGTAGAACGCTGAGCTATTCCAACCTAGTGTCACATGTTCAATTCCACACATACAGGGTCGCCCAGGGTGTGGTTTGATGACCTTCCGCAAGAATCCGTTGACAGCTATGATGATCTGAAAAAAGCTTTTTTAGCCAATTTCCTTCAACAAAAGAAGTGCATTAAAGATCCCATAGAGCTTCATCACATCACGCAAAGGGAAGAAGAATTTACAAAATACTTTGTACAAAGATTCAAGGAAGAAACTAGGGATGTGAAGGGAGCACCGGAAGTTATGAAAATCTCAGGATTCATGCATGGAATTACCGATCTGAAACTAATTAAACGGCTATACGACATGATTCCAAAATCAATGAATGAAATAATGAATATAACCACATATTTTCGACAGGGGGAAACAGCCGCTGGGAACAGAGAAAGGAGGAAACCATGGATACAAATGCCGAGGAAGCAAAACATAGTCGGGCATCGACAAAATTTCAAAAGGGAGTTCAGGAACAGGCTTAGAGGAAAAGAAAATCAAAATGGATTCCCCACCTTTCCTAAACCCCCAAGGAAAGTCCCGACCCCGAATAAAGAAAGATTTTCAAACTTACCTCCAACAACCCTAATTGAAGAAAAGAATAATGGCAAGTTCTGTGAATTCCATGGAAAAGCAAGACATAGTACGGACGAATGTCTACATCTAAAAAAGCAAAGGGAGGAAAGAAATAAAGGGAGGATGGTGGAAGAAAAAGAAGCACCGGGAAAAACCAAAGATTAAGCAAACCGAAAACTGGGAGGAAGAGCAGAAAAATTCCTCAATTTCGTTTCCAACTAAAAAAATAAAAATAATATATATAGTAATAAAAGCCAAGCGCAATGCGGAAACATCTCACACGACGGATGTGCTGGAGAAATATAATATGGACATATGCGGAAAGACCGCGTAGCCGCAACCATAATATCTCCTGTCGGATTAAGCAGCGGAAACACGCAAACGGTAGACGACGACGAAGACGGTGAAATCAAAAATCCCGTGTAATAGACGTAGTAAAGACTCACAGACGCAGACGCAGACGCAGACGGTGAAATACTTCACTTTTTGTAAGCCCTAAACCCTAAGTCCGATTCTAGGGTTTAGGTAGGTGTTTTTCCAGCAACTTAGAGGGTCTTAATCACTTCATAAACATCTTGTAATGGTTTGTTTTTATGTCTTCAATTATCATTATTGTTGCTTGCTCTCTATTGATTATGCTTTGCTAATTTACCTAGTGTTTACCTATGATTGTCTGAATCTTGTATATAATTAATTAGATCTTATTTTTTTCTTATTAATGCTTATGTCTATCTTCATCATTAAGGTGTGAAAAATTCAATGAGTCTAATTGATTTAGTTTATAATTCTTGCACCATATTGTCTCTTGTTTACTTGGTAGACGCTAGAGTAAGGAAAACTGGATTCTTTAATTGTTGCGAGCTTAAACGTCCTAAATAGTAAAAAGCTTAAGAGTGCACATAGGACATCGTTGTGTTTATTGTGTGAGTTGTAGGTTAAGGATAATAGGGTATTCGGGGGAGATACTTCGGTACTTGGCGATCTCAGATAGTCTAGAGGAGAGTTACAATTTATAGAACTAAGGAATTATGCACCTTCCCTATAACTAACACGGAATACAATGCACCAACTAGACAAGGATGTGACAATTCAGTAGGTAGAATTGGATAGCTAGCAAGGAGTAATACATCATAGGTAGATACGCTTCACTTCTCTTGTAGATCCCTAATTTACTTTTCTTGCATTTTAGTTTAATTAGTAGCTTTTGTGTTAGTTTACTAGCAACTAATTCCGCCCTCCCTTTCAAAACCGAGATTTTAATTGCTTTCATAAAATATAAAAATACAAAAATAATCATCCCTCACCGTTAGACTTAATTCGACATACACTTAAACATAATGACATTATTCCCCTAGAGAATGATCAATCCTTCGGATTTACCTATACTACACTGCAACGATCAGGTACACTGCCTGGAGGATTGCAAAGCTTCTTGAGATCCCTCGAGAAGTAAAAATCCTTGTGAGGTTGCTATATCTCGCATCAAGTCTTTGGTGCCGCTGTCAAGGAATAGATATTGCTTTGGTTTAATTTCTATTTCGTTTAGGTCTACTCACTAGATTCCTATCAAGTGAGATTTTTATTTTCTTTTTATATGCTTTCTCGTAGTCTATCTCTTCTTTGTGATTTTGTTTTTAATTTGCTTCAAATGGATACTTCGCTTACGCTTCTAAGATTGCAACATAGGATTGAGTGGCTAGAACACCAAGAATTTCAAAATACCTCATTTAGGGACACCTATGAATCATGTGAGCCTTCGCCTAGGGTAGTTTCAACAACATCCATGTTTAGGATCAATTTTTAGTGAGGCCCTTAGGCTATGTTTATTGGTATAGGTTGCCAACCTATTGAAGGACAAAAAGGACATAAAAAACAATATTATATTACTTGGCAACCTAATGAAGCAACCTAGATCACTTGGCAACCAAAGATTGCCAACCCAGAATCTGCCTTTGTGGTTTTTTTCTTTCTTTTTTCTTTTGTAGTTTTTAATATTTAGTATGGATATGTTGGGTTGTTGATAAATGATAAAAAATATAGATTGGTTGTATGTATTGGTTGTGTAGCTGGAGGAAAGAGATAATAATATTTTATTAAGAGATTGGGTTTTGATTTGTTGTTGATAAAGATAGTCTTAGGAAAAGTAACCAAGTATGTCAAAATATTATGGAAAACTCCCGAGCAATAAACCATAAGTTGGATGAACTAATAGAATTATTTACAACACAACCTAAGGAAACAATTCAGGAGGATTTAGCCGAACATGAGCACATTGAACAAAAAGGCTTAGTTTTTAAGATCAATGACTTTGAATCTCAAGGAACACATGATGAACCCTCTAGGAAAATGGAACATAGTGATCAAGTTATTAAGGAAGATTCCTATGAATCGGACTTAGAATTTGAAATGGCTAGAGAAGGATTTGAGATACTTAGGAACATGTTTGGGTTAGATTCTACTAAAGCACATGATGAGTATATAGGTGATCTAGACACAAGGAAGGATGAGGTAAATAACACAAGCCTACTAAATACCCCACAAGTCCTACCATCATTTGAGGCATACACACCGCCCGCGACTTACCCAGAAGTAGTAGAAGAGACTTTAGGAATCCCGATAGAGGTAGAACCTTTAAACCAACTAGAGAATATAGGTTTGAATACTTGTAGTCACAACCTTACTCTTAGTTCTAAGGAATTTCCTAGTGTTGATGAACCGAAAACCTCAATCTTTACACAATTTTTCATCCTTAGATATACATCTAGGAGACAAAAGAGGAACCGACCTACCCATCAACCCATTTAGTCCGGGTAGTTTTAGGATGAAGGAAGCCATTCACACACCCCTTCACCTCACGTGGCATATTTCCACCCTCAGGGTGTGTATCGCTACTATCACCCACACTTAATCTTAAGTGTAGGGAAAACCCCCTTATACCCGTTAAATAAGGGTAGAGTCAGGCTCGAGACTCGAACAAAAACAAGCACTTATCAGGAGGCAACCTGAGTATATTTTATTCACTTGCTTAGTTTTGCTTTTAATTTTTTTTTAGGAAGTTTGCATGCTAGTATTTGATTATGAATTATTGCATGATTAATGTGTATGCGATTATGCTTTATTTTGCTTTTGACTTCGTCTCATTGCCAATGAAAGGTACTTTGCATGAAATAAGTGTAGGGAAGATCATATGTGGTTATTATGAACCTAAATTGATTATGTGAAGATTTATAGTTTGAATTCTTGGCATGTTTGTTTGTTTCAGTTGTCTTGTGTGTCAATACTTGTGGATATGTTTTATGAGTCTCTTCAGGAAAATAGACTTTAAAATAGGTTTTTCTAGTAAAATATTTCAGAAAACGAAATTTACCCATTCTGCCAGGACAACCTGACGACGTCAGGATTAACACCTGACGACATCAGGCGTTGTAGCAACAATTTCTCAGATTCTCAAATCTATAATTTTTTGAGAAATTTCCATAATTTCTTAAATGTCTAATTTTACTGTATGTTATTTGTATTTACATTCTATAAGTATCATATCCTTTAATTTCTTTGCTTTGTTTTTATTTTTAAGTCTGGAATTACATCTTGTTGTGATTTTTCTTTGTTCGGTTTGATGTTTTGGGTTGTTGTTTTCTTATAAGTATGCAGGTTATATTGGACAAGAAGATGAAGTACATGATGGAAGCAACACTTATTACTTGCTCATTTTTCTTGGAGGAGGATTTAACCGAAACTTTATAAATATCCTACCGAGCTAATCAGGGGATTATTAGTTTCTTTCTCTTTAAAATACATTCATTTATCATAACTTTGATACTTTCGGGGAACATTGGGGACAATGTTCAGTTTAAGTGTAGGGAGGGAGAATAAATGGAACTTAGAAACTATTCACTCATTTGATTTTTTTCTTGTCCTTGGTAAATTGTGTAATAAACTATGAGAAATATTTGTTAGGGTAATTTTAGAACCAAATTTAATTTTTTTATGACATTTACGAGTAAAACTTTAGTCTTAATAAAGCGTCTCATGGATAGGAATTATATGACTAGCACAAAAACCGTATACCACTCAAATTCCACCCCAAAAATTTGAGGTTCGCCCCTAGATCTTTAGGAATAAAAACATTCATCTTTAATGCTTAGTAATTTTACCGGTAGTATAACAGATTCTAGAACTTGTTTTGTGATACATTCCGAGATCGCTAGTGAGACTACATTCGTGTAGTTAGGATTAAATAAATGATAAGAGGCATTAGGATAACCCTTGTTTTAAACCTGTAATATAATTACTTCATCCACATCGGTTGAGTAATTTTCCCGACACCCTTGCGATGTACTCATCTTTAGTACACGATACCCCTAGTTAACCTCTCAGAGCCTTACCTTTTCGTGGTTCTTGTGATGTTTCGGTTTCCGGAATATCAATGAAGAGCATTGTTTATAATCCACCCCCAAATGTTACACCCAAATAGCCTTAGCCTACCTTGTATGCACTCATCTTTGGTGCATTATTGTAATCATTGTTTAAACCCTTAGTTCAATTATCTAGTTACTTGCATGGTTGCAAAGTCGAGTCATATCATTTGTATACAATCTTGGGACGATCGGGACTCATGGGTTAAAGTAATATTTTAGGGAGTAACGGGAAAACGTGATAAATTCAAATTCCCTTTGTCTACATAATTAAGTACTCTAAGTATTTTGATCTTTTCAAATTGGGTCAATTAGTGTTAGTGAAATAAAAATTCTAGTGTAGGGATTCTCCTATAAATCCTTTTATTTTGATGTTATCGTAGAGGATGGTAGAGTAAAAAGGTATGAAAAAAAAATAAAAAAAAAGAGAAAAAGAGTTATAAAAAAAGAGAAAAACATGCGGGCTACCATCATACATCTATCTTTATGTTTATATTTTTTAAGTTTATATTTATGCTTTGTTTCAAGTTATTTAGTGTTAGTGAGACGAGTCTTGGCTTAGCAACGCCACACTTTACATGCTTGTAACATAAGATTTTTGACTTGCCACCACTAAATATCCCCTATCCAAGAAAACCATTTACTTCCCTACCCTAAACCTAACGTTACAACCCTTTGTAAAGACCTCTTAGATAGTTATTCCTAGGTGCTTACGCCAAAGCGTTAGAGGTTTGAACTATTCTCTAGCGTATGGTAATCTATGTACTATGCCAAGTAATGAGTGTTTATCATCCATTTTCTTACATATTATATTTCATATAAACCCGAGAGATGAGAGAATCCAAACACCAATTGTGAGGTGCTAGTGTATAATTTCCGTGCTTGTTATAACTATTGTGGCGCTTGTATTTGTTGTAAACTATTTTAAACCAATGCTACATGGCCCCTAACTTATAAATTTGTGAATACAAATAAGCCGTAAAAACGTTTATTTATATTTTACGATCTTCTAATGTTTTGTCGATAACAAAAGTAAAGTCATTTTAACGAAACAAATAAAATAAGTAAATGGTTTGAGCCAATAGTTTACTAACACACTTACGTTTTCACATAAAACACTAAACAAGTAAAAGTGGTTTTATGATTTAGTAATACATATGTACAACAACTAGTGTTTACATATTGGGCAAATATATACATAACTAGTATGTATCATAATGGGTAATACAATGGGTAGAAGTTTAAATATTTGACCCATTAACCAAATACATTGAATGTTGTTGGGTAAAACCCAAAGTCCATGACCCATACCTATAGAGCATAACCCATAACCCATTGCATGACATCATGCATAAATCATATATGGATATTATCCATGACCCATGGTTTAAACCCATGACCCATGGACTAGATGCATTGCGTCTTGTAGATACATTGTATCTACTTGGATACCTATGGTCCAAAGTCTAGGACCCATGACCCATGACCCAAAACCCATGGGCAAAGAGGAGCGTCCCACGGATCCCCAGGATTACACTGGACGGATCCCTCAAGTGAGGGATCTGTGGGATCCGTGGAACAGTAGCTAAAATTCCTTTATAAATAGTAAGCCATTTCTTCATTTTGGTTTGCCACTCCCACACATACTTTCTCCAAGTATTGTAATCTTCTAACCTCATATCCTAAGGATCTCCCTATGTAGTTTGTGTTTTGTTTTGTGTGATTCTCTAGGTTCCTCTTAAAGGCGAGATCACCACCTCTTGAAGTCGAGCAAGCTCAAGTCCATGAGTTGCCATACTTCATTATCATCAAGACTACTGAGGTTCTCTTGTTGATAGTTCTTTCTTCCTCCATAGAAGTGTTGTGTCAAAGGCATTAGTGAAGGATGCCAAAAAAGTCAAGACGAAAGCATTAGTGAAAGGTGCTTAAACGTCTGTGTCAAAGGCATTAGTGAAGAATGCCAAAGGAGTCAAGACGAAGGCATTAGTGAAAGGTGCCAAACGTCCGTGTCAAGGGCATTAGTGAAGGGTGCCTAGAAGTCAAGTCAAGTGGCATTAGTGAAAGATGCCAAGGGTGTATAATCGATGAGGTGTATCGATGTAAAAATAGAGATAGGTTGTATCCAAGGATATTGATATCCTTGATGGTGTTGTAATAAGGATTTGATCTCCTTTGGGATAGGTGTTGCGTATTGTTGGGTAGTAGTTCCTCAATTGGAATGGAACTCGGTATTTAGCCTAGTACCAGATAAAGGGTAGGCGACGTTGTGATAGGTGTGGTTATACCTTGTGGAAGAACCCGATGTCTAGCCTAGTACCGAAAAAAGAGTAGGCGACGTTGTGATGGATTTTCCGCCATAAGGAGTTGGTGTCGTATAGTGATTACGAACTCTCGAGTAGGTGACTCGGGGAGTGAAGTAGGGCAAGGAAGGTGTCCTTGTAGCCGAACCACTATAAACACTCGTGTCGTGGTTATGTGCTTCTCACTCTTTATCTTCCATTACACATTTATATATCTATCTATCAACGTCCAACATACACATCTAAATAGATTGACATAAGTCGATCTAAATATTTTAAAACGAAGTTTTAATTGGTAAAACTATTCAACCCCCTTCTAGTTTTCCACAATTGGCATCAGAGCTTCGTTACCAAGTTTATTAGAGTATGTTGTACTTTAATAACTTGATACGATCCGTGTATGTTTGAAAACTACAAAGAAGGATTTTTTTATAAAGGTCATGTTTTAAAAATCATCATATTTTATAATGTTGGACAATGATAGAACGTTCTAATATTTTCTTTGTTAAAGAACTCTCAATACTTGAATTTAGGCATCCCAAGAAGATCATGAAGAAGTTCTCTCTAAATACTTCTTTCCTTAAAAAGAATATTTAGCAAAGGTATGATTCTTAATAAATTACAAATAATTCAGTCTTAGGTCATTTTTTTTAATCATGATTAAACCTTAGTAGTATTTTTATGCTTTCTTAATAATCACTAAAGTAGTTATCTACATTAGACTCATCATCAAGAATAGTATTCTTCGTTGATCTCTATAGACAAAACTACAAACTAGTGATAATGAATTCCTGGCTATTCGAGAGCCTTGATCATTACTCCTCACAAAAGGATTATTGACATTTCATCTATGTCAATGAGTATCCATGTGAAATTTCTTACATTATGATAAAATGAGATTTTATCATAATCTTTGAAAACTTCCCAAAGAATTATGAATTATTCATAAAAAGGAAACCTCGTCAAATAGGACTAGTAAAACCCGTCAAAACCCCAAACCATAAGTTATGGAGCATAAACATCGACCCTAGACAATTTAGAACTCCCAAACCAAAATTATCAAGGAATACTTAAGCTGAATAATTGCTGTCTTGCCGGATCCTTGCGTTTGAACTAGCCGGATCCCTCCTACAAGGGATCCGTGGGATCCGTGCAACAGAAGACAACATAAGTAAGAAATGATCATTGTGGAAGTTCCACTATCACTTTCCTCTATCAAAGACTCACGAACATAAACCTAGTTACTGTTCACAGGAGCAAATTGATCATTTCCTTCAAGCAAAACAATCTCTTGTGTAAGTATAATCTTCACTACATTGTTATTTCTATTCCTTGATTCCTAGGATTAAAAATTTTCATCTTTAGAAGTTGGGTTCAAATGGGTTTGTCATAATTTGTTACCACATTGTTTTCTAAGATAATCTAAATCAAAGAATTAACATTATTAATACAAGTGAAACTCATTCCTTGAATTCAATTAAGATGTTTTGAGCAAAATTGTGATCAAACCCTTTAGGCTACTATTCACACAATTAACACCACATTGTGGTTTTGTTGTATAGGAACAATCATGCCTAGTAACCGCCAACAAGATTATCATGATACCGCCCACTATATCCCAATGTACCATCGAAAGGAAGGTCTAAGCCCGGAGGATAGGTAAGCTTTCAAGTTGCTAGAAAAGAGGCTTTTTCATGATGGCCGTGTGGTTGAACCATCATTCCTCGCAAACACCAACATCCGACAAGTCTTTGAAGGAATTGGCTTTGATTGTCTTTTGGACATAAACGAGCAAATTTGTCCGGTGTTCGTGCTTGAATTTTACAAGACAATGAGAATCGTTAGGAATGATAACGGGATCATCTCAATAGCCTTCATTATCAACGAGCATGAGTACACCCTCTCTCTTGTAGAATTTGGAAGAATACTCCGTGTCCCATATCAAGGAGTGTGCATGTATTCCAATGAATGGTCTTTGGCGGAGCTACACGACATGGTAGATCATCATGAAGTCTACTACATGAGAATCCCGGAAGCAACCACGGTAAGGGATACCGTATTCATGGAAAGGGCATCTCCATCGAGGGTCACGAGAAATTCCAAAGTGATCTATAGGGATCCATTTCAAATGGAGCTTTCCGAAATGTTCCCGTTGTACAAGAAATGGGAACTCGTGGTAAGGGAGAATGTGCTTTGCTTGGGAGGGAACAAAGATCATCCCAATGCGTGCTTGAGCTTCATGATTTATTGCCTTGTGACCGAGACTCGCTTCAACCTCGCATATTACATTGTAAAGAGAATGGCGAGTGTGAAAAGCATGGACAAGATGGTACTCCCTTATGCAATGCTCCTATCCCATCTAGCAAACTTCATCTTTGCTTTAGAGCCTTTTCCGTATTCCTTTGATCATAGATTTTGCAACAAAGTCATGGTGCCGTTATCTGATGGAAAGACTACAAGGTTCATGGTGGATGGCAAGAGACCTCACCCACCAACGGATTCATCGGATGAGAGGGAAATACAAAGAGAAGGAGAAGGAAGTAGCAACCCCATTGGAAACACCGATCTTGACCCTTTAGATTACATCAATCAATTTCCGGATATTCCAAGCCTATCACAAGAGTGGCAACAAACTAAAGGGATCTTCAAGTGCTTCGCTAACTTCTTGAAGAAAAAGAAGTAGAGATGGTGGGATGAAGAGTGAAGGGGATGAAGATGAGGATGAAGACGGGAGTGAAATGGAAGGAGGTGTAGATGGAAGGTGTTGGGAATATGTTTTTTGGGTGTTAATACTTATTTCAATAGAGTTAGTACTGATAGTGTTAAATGATAAGTATTAACTAGTTAGTACTGATAGTGAGAAAGTTAGTACTGATAGCTTTAAGTTTGTACTGATGTAAGTATGTAATGTCGTGTAAGAGTTGTAACAACATATCTTCTATTCCAATAGAAGATATGATATACTTAGTCCATAGTTATCTCTATAAGGGATCTCCTTAGTGTATAAAAGGAGATCCTAGCTAGGTTAAACATACATCATATATATTCTAGCCGTCTAAAGTAGAGCTTCAAGGTTGTAAACCCTAGTACTAGGAGAGTACTCGTATTATTACTTAATAATATTGAAGCTGTTGGTGTTAGACTCTGTTTACATTGTCTTTGCTTTAATCTTCTAAGTGCATTCAAGTAGATTCCGCATACTTGTGTGCATCTACAACAAAGTTTCTCATTGTTGTTTTGGAACCATCCAAGGCAACTAATACGTTTGCAAGCTAAGTGTTCTAGATCCAAGGTTTGGGATTTCACAAGTGGTATCAGAGCTTGTGTCCTGAAGCTTTGTTTTTAGAAGATCCTGTGTTGACAAATCTGAAGAAATGTATTTCGAATCAACGCAATCCAATGCTGTTAACAGAGTTCCTAAGTTGCAACCACATGGTAAGACTATTACTACAGTGAAAGGTGATCCTATAACCAATGAAGAAATGGCTCTAAGAGGCAATGATCTCAAGGCGAGAAGTCTGTTACTTATGGCAATTCTTGATGATCATCAACTCACCTTCAACAAACGCAAAGATGCACAAAGTCTGTTAAAGGCCATTGAAACCAGATTTGGTGGAGATTCTGTCACCAAGAAAACTCAAAAGACTCTATTGAAGCAAGATTTTGAAAACTTCACTGCTGGTGCAACTGAGTCCATTGACTCCGTTTATAATAGGATTCAAAAACTTGTTAGTCAACTGGCTGTATTGGATGTGGAGTTCTCCATGGAAGATATCAACCTCAGGTTTGTTTGAAGTCTTCCATTACCCAAATGGGACACTCATGTCATTGTATGGAAGAACAAGCCAGATTTCGAAACCATGAAGTTGGACAATCTGTTCAACAACTTTAAGGTGATTGAACAAGATATGAAAAGGAAAGCAGCTGCATCTTCCAGTTCTGGGTCACAAAACATAGCTTTTGTGGCTCACCCTGTCACTAGCAATGATGTGGATAACTTTGATGTTAGTACTCCTAGTACTAATGTTAATACTGATAGCTCAGTGACTACTGCAGCATGTATCAATGAAGACACAATCTATGCTTTCATAGCTGAACAAAGTCATGGATCCCAAATCACTCATGATGATCTGAGACAGATTCATGAAGATGACATGGAGGAGATGGACATCAAAAGGAACATTTCCCTGATCAGCATGAGGACAAAAAAGTTCATGAATAAAACTGGAAGGCAAATTAAGATCAATGATGCAGATGTTGCTGGGTTTGATAAGGGAAAAGTTGAATGCTACAACTGTGGCAAGCTTAGGCATTTTGCCAGGGAATGCAGAAGTCCTAGGAGCAAGGGGAGACACACTGATGCTGACAACTTCTCTTCTAAAGCAATGGTGGCTGTTGATAGTGCTGGATATGATTGGAGCTTCATGGCTGATGAAGAAGAAAGCCCAATCAACATGGCTTTGGTATCTGAGGTAATTACTGAAACAAATTGCTCAGATACATGCATTCCATTAAGCAAATATTTAGAGCTAAAAACTATGTTTGATAATGTGTCTGAAGAACTTTCTAAAACTGAGTATAACTTAGCAAATCATAAGAGAGGTTTAGTAGTCTTAGAAAAAGAAGTTAAGCACTATAAGGAAAATGAGTCTCTGTTTACTGAAACAACTGTTGTGCTTAATAGGGAAATATCTTTTAAAGAAGTCACCATAAATGTGTTAAAAGAAGAACTAGAGAAAGTCACTATAGCTAAAGATAACATAGACTTAAGTATTGAGGCTCTTCAAGACGCAAAACATTATAACACTGAAAGAGTTGATAAATTTCTTGAAAAAGCTCTAATAGGCAAAGCAAAATCAGGTATGGGTTATAATGCAGTACCACACCCATTCAGAGGAGTTCATTCACCTCCTGGTATAGATCTTGC
The DNA here is from genome assembly GCA_910596185.1 of Chrysanthemum makinoi. Taxonomy (NCBI): domain Eukaryota; kingdom Viridiplantae; phylum Streptophyta; class Magnoliopsida; order Asterales; family Asteraceae; genus Chrysanthemum; species Chrysanthemum makinoi. The sequence goes on from OU343224.1 coordinate 204,971,548, forward strand.
CCACACTGGATTAGCAGAGTTTCAGGAACCCACATTTGTCCGAGGCCCTACACTCAAAAGTACTTTCCCTGAAAAGACTGATGAAGTCTTTGAAAGTGCTAGTGACACCTCCTTACCTGAGGTGTCTGAATCTGAAAATAAAAAGGCTAGTGTAGAGTCTAGTGAACCAAAGCAAGTACAGGCCACTAAACCTGTAAGATCATTTGACAAACCTGTTAGAAAGCCAGTAAAATATGCTGAGATGTATAGAAACAGGTCATCTAGTCCTAGAGGTAACAAGAGAAACTGGAACCAGTTAAAATCTGAGCAACTAGGAGATGAATTTGTCATGCATAACAAGTATTGCTTTGTATGTGGTAGTTTCTCTCATCTGCAGGCTCAATGCAGACATCCTATTAGACCCCAACCCATTAAGACCCCCAGAGCAGTTTTTCTCAAAACTGGCATAAAATCTTTGAATTATGCAAGGCCAGTTAATACTGCTAGACCACAACCCAGAGTATTTGATGAAAGACCTAAAAGAAACTTTTCAAAATCATCATCTACTTCACCAAGGTCCTTTAAATCTGCAAAAACCTTTAACTCTTATGATGAACAAATCAAGTTTTACAAGAAAAAGGTTAATAATTATGAGCCCAAACTTAATACTGATAGGACAAAAGTTAATACTTTTAAGCCTAAAATGAAACCAGCTGGCTCTAAAGTGAATGTTGCAAAGGGAAACAAGGGCAATGCTGTTAAGCCCTTAACTTTTTGGGTGAGAAAGACCACTCAGCCCAACAGTGCATCAGTTACTCTCAAGAAATATGATTACATTGATGCACGAGGCAGATCTAAGTCAGTGATGGCTTGGGTCCCTAAAAGGAACTAATTTCCTTTATTCTATGTGCAGACACACTCAAACAATAATGATGATCTTGGTTTTTCAGATAGTGGGTGTTCCAGGCACATGACTGTAAATCTATCCTATCTTTCAGACTTCACTGATTTGAATAGAGGATATGTTTCTTTTGGAGGTGGAATAGGTGGAAGGATTACTGGTAAAGGCACAATCAAGACTGGTAATTTGGACTTTGAAGGTGTGTACTACGTGAAAGAACTCAAATACAATTTGTTTAGTGTGTCACAAATGCGTGACAAGAAGAATTTTGTTCTGTTCACAGATACTGATTGCTTGGTTTTATCTCCTAACTTTAAGCTGCCTAGTGATGACCAGGTTCTACTTTAGTTTCCTAAGAAAAGCAATCTTTATAGTGTAAATATGAAGAACTTAGTGCCCAAAGACAATCTTACATGTTTAGTTGCTACAGCTTCTTTGGATGAATCTATGTTATGGCATAGAAGGCTAGGTCATGTGAACTTTAAGGTAATAAATCTTTTAGCTAAAAATAACCTTGTAAGAGGTTTACCTTCAAAAAGATTTGAAAATGAACAGACCTGTAGTGCTTATCTCAAAGGAAAGCAGCATAGAGCCTCTTGTAAGCCCAAGGTTTTTAACTCTATCACCCAACCACTTCATATGCTGCACACGGACTTATTTGGCCCCACCAGTGTAAGTAGCCTGAATTTTAAGAAGTATTGTTTGGTTGTGTCTGATGGTTTTAGCAGATTTACTTGGGTTTTCTTTTTGAACACTAAGGATGAGACCAGTGAAATCCTTAAGTCTTACATAGCTGCAGTAGAAAATCTAGCTGATAAGAAAGTTAAAATCATTAGGTGTGATAATGGGAAAAAGTTTAAAAACCAAGTGATGAATGATTTCTGTCAACTTAAGGGTATTAAAAGAGAATTCAGTGTAGCTAGAACTCCTTAGCAAAATGGGGTTGCTGAAAGGAGAAATAGGACATTGATTGAGGCTGCTAGGACTATGTTAGCAGATTCAATGTTACCCACAACATTTTGGGTTGAGGCAGTTAATACTGCTTGTTATGTTCAGAACAGGGTACTGATTGTGAAGCCTCATGGCAAGACTCCCTATGAGCTGTTTTTAGGTAGAAAGCCCACACTAGACTTTCTTAAACCTTTTGGGTGTCATGTCTCTATTCTCAATACCATTGACCATTTAGGTAAGTTTGATGGAAAATCTTATAGTGGATATCTGGTTGGCTACTCATTGAATAGTAAATCCTTTAGGGTTTATAATTCTAGAACCAGAAGAGTAGAGGAGAATCTGCACATAGAGTTTCTTGAGGATAAACCTAGTGTAGAGGGGCACGGACCAACATGGCTTTTTGATATTGATATGCTAACAGAATCTATGAACCATGTGCCTGTTTCTGTGGATTCTAACATGATTGCAGGAGAAAAGCAAGGTCCAGATGCAGATTCTGATGAGGATTATGATTGCATTCTATTGCCCATTTGGAATGACAACTCAGGTGGAAGCACTTCTTCAGGGGAGGCAAACAAAGCCGATAATCAGCCTCCAAAGACCCATGAATCTAATACTGAAGAAGATGCAACAAATCCTAATGAACAAGTGGTCGAACCTCAAGTGTTCAGTACAACTGTGGTTAATACTGATAAGCCACAAGTTAGTAATGATGAGCCAGATCTTAGTACTGATGGTCCTCAGACTACTCTATCAGTCAATACAGAGGTTCCTGGTCCTTTTGGTGAAGCTGATGAGATCGATATGACTAATATAGCTTCATCATATGCTGTTCCTGCTACACCACACAAAAGAATCAATCAGGATCATCCCTTGGAGAATATTATTGGGGATGCCAATGCTGAAAGAACTACAAGATCTAAAGTTCAGCATAGTGAAATAGGATTCTTCAGTGCCATCTATGAAGAAAGAAATCATGGTGCCTCACAAACATGTCTCTTTGCCTGTTTTGTTTCTCAAGTAGAACCAAAGAAAGTCTACGAAGCTCTTGAAGATGAATCCTGGGTAGAAGCAATGCAGGAAGAGCTTCTCCAATTTAAACTTCAAGATGTATGGGTTCTGGTGGATCTTCCTGATGGCAAGAGAGCTATTGGCACTAAATGGGTTTTCAGAAACAAGAAGGATGAAAAGGGTGTAGTGATAAGAAACAAAGCTAGATTGGTAGCTCAGGGGTATACACATCAGGAATGGATTGATTATGAAGAAGTCTTTGCTCCAGTGGCAAGTATTGAGGCTATCAGACTTTTCTTAGCTTATGCATCATATAAAGACTTCACAAGATACCATATGGATGTGAAGAGTGCTTTCCTCTAGAAGATTGAGGAGAGGTGTATGTTTGTCAACCTCCTGGTTTTGAAGATCCAACCTTTCCAGACAAAGTGTAAAAAGTTCATAAGGCACTCTATGGTCTACATCAGGCCCCAAGAGCTTAGTATGAAACCCTAACCAAGTATCTTTTGGGCAATGGCTTTAGAAGAGGGAAGATTGATCAGACTTTATTCATCAAGAATGTGAAGACTGATATCCTGTTGGTACAGATATATGTGGATGACATTATTTTTGGTTCAACCAAGCAGGATCTATGCAGAGAGTTTGAGAATTTGATGCATGGCAGGTTTCAGATGAGTTCTATGGGAGAACTCACCTTCTTTCTTGGGCAAAGGTCAAGAAGACAGATGGCATATTTATCAGTCAAGATAAATATGTCAAGGAGATTTTAGTGAAGTTTGGCTATGAAAATACAAAGATTTCAAGCACTCCTATGGAGCACAATAAGCCACTACTTCTAGATGCTGATGGTGAAGATTTTGACCAAGATCTCTACAGTCCATGATTGGATCTTTTGATGTATTTGATGCCTCCAGACTAGATATTATGTTTGCTGTGTGTGCATGTGCAAGATTCCAAGTCTCTCCAAAGCTTTCTCACCTGCATGCAGTTAAGAGAATCTTTAGATATCTGAAAGGCCATGCTCAATTAGGCCTTTGGTATCCTAAGGACTCTCCCTTTGATCTGGTAGCTTACTCTGACAGTGATTATGTTGGGGCAAGTATTGATAGGAAATCAACCACAGGAGGATGTCAGTTTCTTGGTGATAGGTTGATTTCATGGCAGTGCAAGAAGCAGAGCATTGTGGCAAACTCTACAACTGAGGCTGAGTATGTAGCTGCTGCAAGTTGCTGTGGTCAAGTTCTCTGGATTCTAATCGATGCTTGATTATGGGTATAATTTCATGGGCACTGTCATTTATGTTGATAACAACAAGACTATATGCATTACAAAAATCCAGCTTTTTCATTCTAAGACTAAACATATAGAGATAAGACATCATTTTATAAGAGACTGTAATGAAAAGAAACTCATTCAGGTTGAAAGGATTGATACTGAGTTTAATGTTGCGCATCTTTTAACTAAAGATTTTGATTTGGGAAGGTTTCAGTACTTGGTCACAAGTATTGGGATGCTTCATCCATAATATGTCTTATCTCTCTCTATTTTGTAAAGTTTTGTAAACTGGTACTTAGTACTGATTGTTATCAAGTTAATACTGATTGTGTTAAGTTAATACGGATTGGCAAGTCAATGCCTTGGATTATGTTTTCTTGGTTTTGGACTAACTTTTCAGGTATAATACAAGTAGTATGGATATGGTTTGGTGCCTAGGTGATACAACCCATGTGGTTTTCTTGCTTATGCTTACTCTGAAGCCACCACATGATGGGACTTGCTGTAATAATGGAATGTGTGATACCAAAGCATTTTGTGGCATCTTGTGCTTATAATGAACATGAATTGACGGTTTTAGTTGGTCAGATCATTCTACACTAACCAACTCTTTGCCATTCTATCTGTTTACAGATAGTGTGACTAGCCTAAGGGCATCTGGCTTAGAGAACAGCGAGCAAACGTGAATCTAACACTTGTGTTGGAGGCAACACCTACCACGAGTGAAACCCCGTCAGGAAGGCCCCTTAATGGGACTATCCATCACAAAAAGTGCTATGACCTGAAACCATTGGTTTTCACCAAACCAGAGGCCATATGAGGGCGACCTTGATTAAGTGTCTGTCACCACACTTAATCCCTTCAAAATTGGGGTTTTAGTATTATAGTTTCCAAACTATAAGATAATACCAGGTAAAAGTTAATACTGATGGTTATAAGTTAGTACTGATAAGCATAGTTAGTAATCATGAACTAGCCGTTAGTACTTATTCCAAAAGTCTGTTATGCAATGATTATTTTTGCAAGTAGAGTTGTTACCGTCTGTTTTCCTATAAAAGAGTTTCCTAATTGGTTATTCTTCACTTATTCCATAAATATCTATAAGGCGGTTCAACCAATATTCTCAAAATCTCTAAAAAGTGCATAACTCTTCAATTGCTTTCACCACAGAACAATAAAGGCTTTTACGACTTAATCCCACTTTTCTAACCGTAACTTTGTTCATCCATGGCTGCTCTTGACTTTGTCGACAAACACAATATGGTGGCATGCTTGGAATTGCCAGATGGACATGATGAATTTGCATAGATTTTAGCTTTTCTAAACTGTAGCACCATCAGGTTTGCTCTTCTTTTAAACCCTACAATCTTATGTACCCCTGTCAGGAAGTTTTGGCAAACTGCTATTGCCTCAACAATGAGGAAGGGTACAACAAGTTGGTACAGTGGATGGCACTCAAATTGTTATTATGGGGCATCTCTAGAGAACATCTTCATCTTAGAGATGTGAAGGTATTACCACTTTGCCACCACTGAAATTATTGAACAACTCACATTGATGGGGTACGCATATGACAACACTATTAATTTTCACAAAAGTCAGCTTTCTCCACAATGGAGGTTCTCATTCATACCCTCTTACACCTTGAGTCACAAAAGGACTGGCTAGGATGCTTTTCCCAAAGCATAGCCATGTTCTTTGATCTTGCAACAGTGTGTGCAATTTTTCAAATTACATATTTGAGGGTATGCTTAAAAATGCTTTTAGTAAAACCAAGTTTCTGATGTATCCCAAGTTTATTCAAATGTTTTTGGATCTTCAAAAACAAAACCTACAACCTCATAAAACATTTATCCATCAAAAGTACTCACAGCCAAAGTGTTTTCCAATATGTTAAGGACTGTGGTAGGGTACAGTGGGGTTGTAGTGCCATTATTTCCTAACATGCTTATTGCAGAGGGTGAAGGACCATCAAGCACAGGTGGCTCCCAACACACACCCACAGGTTCTGAACATTCACCACCTCAACAAACTTCATCAACCACTAGGCACACCAGAGAGGAGAGTGGGACAGCTCAACCCCATTCTTCTCCCAATCTTGTACCAGATGAGCCTATCCCAGGTGATGAAGGGGATAGAGTGGTGAGGGCTGCCACTACTCTACCAGGCTTAGAAGCTGGTGAGGAAAGTGGTAACATAAATAAGACCCAATCCACGCCAACACCTAGTGAGCAATCACAGGGTGGACCTAGGTACAGGATAAAAAGGGGGTGTATCTACTGTGCTAGGCCTGGGAGTGCATCTCAAATGCCCAGTGACCCACCTCTCAAGCAGTCACAACTGGAAGTGGTGAGGGCGTTTGACACGAGAATATGACGGCTTTGTAAAGATTTTATGCGAAAGGTGAACACACTGGAGCTTGCACTAGATGAACATAAGAAAGCTGCATCAAAAGTTCATAACAGAATGCTACTAAAGATGAAAAGGCTCGAGCATCAAGTTAAACTGCTTTCCAAGACAACTGAAGAAGCCCTTCCAGTCACTACTTCAATCAAAAGGAAGGCCAAGTTCATAGTTTCAAGCACATACACAGAGAATTCTTCCAAACAGGGGAGGAGTTCTCACATACAAGGAAGAAGAGAATTTGGTCAATAGCAGGGTGGTCAAGACTTTCAAAGACCTTTACTGGGTGATGAAGAAGATGTTCAGACAACCTCACATGCAGAAGAAGTGCCAGACTCCTACATGGACTATAAGTACTATCCCAGTTAGTACTTATAGTGTTGTAGTTAGTACTGATAGCACAATAATTAGTAATCATGGTGTTCATCAATCCGTACTAACTCCTATCCTTCAAGTGGCTGCTAAAATACAACAAATCACAACAACAGAGGCTACCATCACCACCATTACACCACAAGAAGACATTGATGAAGAGAATAGGGTAACACATGCAGTTCTGGGACTCCAAAGCCTGAAGAAAACAATCCCTATCTCTCCAACCTTCAAGAAGCCACCTGTCCTGTATCTCAGAAAGAAGACAAAACCGCAAAGCAACCAAACCTAAAGAAAAAGGAGTCACCATCAGAGAAGGAAGTGCTCCACCATCTCCAACTTCAGTTCCTAAGATTTATTCCAAGGACAAAGGTAAAGGAATACTTGTGGAAGTACCAAAGAAGAAGAAGGAGATTGAGAGGTTAAATGAAGAAGCAAAGAGAACTTGCCAGAGTGGGATGAGCAAGATTTGCGAAAGAGGTTGCTGAGAAAGAAAAGAAGAAGATGGCTAAAATTAAAGAAGATTGGTAGACTTGGGATGACATGAGAGCTAGAGTTGAAGCCACTCAAGAGGTACAACAAAAGCTGCAACAGGATCAAGGAAAAAGTGTTAATGAAGTAGCTCTGATGTTCAGTGAAATATTGGCTAGAAGACAGAGCCAATTCAGACAAAGAAGGAAGTGGAAAAGGCTTCAAAACCTCCCAACAAGAGTCAAAAAAAGATGTACCTGTGCAAATACATCAAGTATTAAGGTGAAGATAAGATGACCTTGAAGCAGCTCAACCAACTAGCATGGGAAACACTTCAAAAGCTTGCTGACAAAACTCAAAGAAGCATACTTAACTTTAGGTCTATGTCAGATGCTGATTTCATCAGAATTTCACAACCCATTGATCCCATTACAAGTTTCAAAAGACCATCTGGAGAAGAAGGTTCTTCATCTGCACCTAAAAGACTGAAAGCAACAAGAGATAAAGGTGGACTACTGAAGAGGAACTTAATTAGATGATGATAATTGAATCCCGAAGATGCATTATACCTGAACCCATCAACACTAGGTATCCAATACTTGGCTGGGATATCTACACTGAAGATGGAAAAATACATTGGCAGTTCACGAGAAAGGTGGAAGGACAAGTGCTTACTTGTATCTGGTAGATCTATTTGCTTGTATAGACATGGATGATTTGCTGAAGCTATGGAAATTGGTCAAGAACAGTTCAGAATAGAGATCCATAATGACAAGGATCCGTTACTTTTTGAGTTGCAGAATATATTTGAACCTGACCTAGCTGGAGAACAATGGAAGTATCAAACTGAAGAAACCTGGACATTGCTGGATTCATGTGGACTACACTTGGTTACTACACGCAATGGAACAGACATTTACATGCTGGTTGAAAGAACTTACCCTCTTGCCCTAGGAACACTTCTGGAAATGCTACAGCAGGCTAAAGACGGGCAATGCAAGTTGAGATGGCTAAGGAGTTGCTGATAAAGATTTTTGATCAGCCGAAGACCTAGCAGTAGTAATGTTTGGAAAAATCCTCAAAAGACTGAAGAAAACTTGTGATTCTGAAACCCAATCACAATTTTAGGGGAGGATTATTGGGAATATGCTTTTTGGGAGTTAATACTTATTTCAATAGAGTTAGTACTGATAGTGTTAAATGATAAGTATTAACTAGTTAGTACTGAAGTAGAAAGTTAGTACTGATAGCTTTAAGTTTGTACTGATGTAAGTATGGAATGTCGTGTAAGAGTTGTAACAACATATCTTCTATTCCAATAGAAGATATGATATACTTAGTCCATAGTTATCTCTGTAAGGGATCTCCTTAGTGTATAAAAGGAGATCCTAGCTAGGTTAAACATACATCATATATATTCTAGCCGTCTAAAGTAGAGCTTCAAGTTTGTAAACCCTAGTACTAGGAGAGTACTCGATATTACTTAATAATATCGAAGTGTTGTGTGTTATACTCTGTTTACATTGTCTTTGCTTTAATCTTCTAAGTGCATTCAAGTAGATTCCGCATACTTGTGTGCATCTACAACAAAGTTTCTCATTGTTGTTTTAGAACCATCCAAGGCAACTAATACGTTTGCAAGCTAAGTGTTCTAGATCCAAGGTTTGGAATTTCACAGAAGGTAAGGTCATAGGACCTTAATTTGTGAGAACAATTTCTAAAACAATGGTTTGTAACATCTTAACAATACTTATGTAGAGTAGGATGTAGTATGTAGGAATTGCCATGATTTGGCATTTAAAACCTTAACTTAGGAACAAGTAAGATGAGGTTTTATGACATCTTGATTTCACTCAAGTAGTCGTCATCACTCATCTTTGATTACCTTTTAGTTCCCTCACACTTGCTATGCGTTATACTTGTTGCGTGCATGCATTTACTGATTGTAGAAATGACTAGGATAAGCATTTGCTAAGAGTGCAAATATTGCACAATTGCTGAGAGGCTCTGGTCTGCAGTAGCCAAATCCCTGGGCTATAACTAGCCGGATCCCTCCAATGAGGGAACCGGGATCCTGCAAACAGAGACTGATCAGATGATATTACATCAAATTTGTCTCCCGGATCACTTCATCTTAGCTAAACATGATTATTTGAGAGCACTTAAGTCTCAAGCTCAGAGATCTTACATTCACCCGTAGCTAACTTAGGATCAAACTCTAAGTGCTTTTGATTTATCAACTCACCAATACTCACCATATTTCCGCTCCAATGCTCACACATTTCTCCTCACATCTTAAAACACTTATTTTGATATTTCTATCAATTTTAGCAAATTGATTTTAGTCATTCTTACCTTAAAATAGGCTTAAAACTAGTTTTTAATTTTTCTTTATTTTTTTAGAATTTTTCAAATTTCTCTTAAGCCATCATCTGATCTCTAGGATCAATTGCCACCATTTTTCATACTCAAATCAATGAGTATCATCCTTAAACATATTGTTACACTATCAAAAAGTCCACTTTCCAACCCAACACCATCATTAAGTATCCTCACTCTTTGTGGTTGGACATTTAAGTCACCTATCACTTAAGACATCTAAGGAAAGTCAAAACCTCAAGATTTATAGGCTTTAGAACTTACAAGAGCATGATCACTTCACCATATTTCTGTCTGACAGACGGATCCCTGGTTTATAACCAGACGGATCTCTAGTGAGAGGGATCCGTGTCTACAGAAAGCTTCTAATCAGCTTTTCCTTCAAATTTAAACCATCTTTGGTAAACTAAACACTTTTAGTTACCATTTAATGATTCCCTAGAGCTAAACAACATCATAGTTGACCTTGGTGCATGCCTAATTCCCTTAGTGGTCATGAATTTAATTCTTTAATTCAAATTCACCCTTTATAAACCAAACACTCTTGAGAGGTGAAGTCATCACTCTTACCACATTCCTAAAAATCAGTAGTTAGAAACTTCTATTGCATTCTCACCATCACTATGACTAAAGCATCTAGCAACAACTCTTCAACCAAAGGTTCATATGATCCATGAGATATCATCCACCGAAATATGTTGGGTTTTAGGTTCCTTGGATTTGATGAGACAAAATAAATACAAGAATGAAACAAAGGGACTTAAAGTGACAAAGATGAAATCTACAAAAAGATGGAAGGACTTGCTTGCAAAAGAATATTTATTATTTAGTCCTTTGTAGTATTTTGTAAACCCTAATCCTCTAGTATATAAAGAGGACATGGGGTGTAGGTTTTAATAATTAAGTCTTCCACAATGTAGTCTAAAGGTGTGTGTGTGTGGTAACCTAGGCAAGGTTTGTAGTGAAACGCCTAGGGTTAGAGTTTGTTTAGTTAGCCCAAGGATCTTTGATCCCTGTTACAAGTTAAGTGTAACCGTACTATTCTGATCAAATAATATTTGAGGCTTGGAGTGATTATTAAATATAAACCTTGTTTCAATAACTATGATTTGTTTTAATTCCGCTGCGTGTACATGTTCTATTATCATTGTTATTGTGAAACCCTAAGGCTCAAAATGATCTCAAGGAATCTATTAAACTCCACAATTGGTATCAGAGCTTGGGGAGCTCGTTACCTAGGGATTCACAAGGTTTTATTGGTCGAAGAATGGCGAAAAGAAGTAAAACTACGAATCTGAAAATTCTCGTATTTTTCTGCAGTACAGTTTTAAAAACGCGATAACTTTTTCGTTAACCGTTGGATCATAACGAATTTTCGGTGGACTTTTTTATATCATATAACTTTTCACCGAATGGATTGTCGATCTGAGCTTTCTATCAAAAGTTATTCAACGAATGGTTGGCCGCAAACTGTTTAATAATTTAATTTGTGAGTTTTCATGCATATTCAACTTCTTGAATTTGTTTTACTTGTTCTAATTCTTGATGGAGGTTGTTTATACATTGTGTGGTGTTTATGATTCATGGTTTAAAGAGCTTCTAGTGTTTTAAACCACTTCTAGTGTTTTCTGAAACCATCGATAGTATTCTCGAAACCACTGATAGTGTATTCTTGAAACCACTGATAGTGTATTCTTGAAACCACTCGATAGTGTATTCGAAACCAATGATAGTGTTTTCTCGAAACCACTTCTAGTGTTTTTCTGAAACCACTTCTAGTTTTTCTAAAACCACTTCTAGTGTTTTTCGAAACCACTTCTAGTGTTTTTCTGAAACCACTAGTGTTTCTCGAAACCAATCCTAGTGTTTTCTCGAAACCACTGCTAGTGTTATCTCAATTCCAATCACCGGTGTTTCTTATGCGTTATTCGCTATAATGAGGTTTTGAATTGAGGGAAGCTGTACATGTTTTTTGTAATGATATTTTTGGTGACACACACATGGGATTTTGTCTACACACACAAGGAGTTTGGTTATTTTATCTTAAAGGTTTTAAAAGGTCGTATTTGGTTTATTGGACTAGTTGATTACGAAGACGGTTGAATATCACTAATTTGATGTTGTAGTTGAGTTTCACAGGTTTGTGTTCTTATCATATCTCAGTGGGTGTTACACTTTGTAGATAACTTGTTCGTGCTTAAAGGATGTTGACGAAGACTTGCAAAACCTAGTTTTCATATGGTCATGGATGGATGAAGACCTAGTTAACTATCATTTAAAGGAGTTACATTGTAGTGCTCAGGTTCCTCATTGAAGATGAGGATTTTGTCAAGAGATTGCGGTCTACTTATATGGTGTTAGTATAAGTTTGGAGTCAAGTGGATAGTACAAGACATAAGACACAAGTTTGGGTTATTTTACTTCTTCATCAAATTCGTTATAACTTGGTTTTCTTAACAAGTGATCATTACATAGAGCTTACTGATTTGAAGAATCATTTTCATGCACCACTAAAGGGGAAGTTTCTAATGTTTACATTCTCTATTTGTTGATAACAAAAAGGGGAAGAGATATTGGAGTGCTATGGCATGGATTAAGGGGAAGACAAAGGAAGATAAGAATGTTTCATTCACGGAGATGTTTACATCTCAACTTCTGCTACTTCGCTTAGGGAAGTTCTGTGATAACTAATTTTGTTTGTTTGTCATCATCAAATAGGAGAAGATTGTTGGGTTTTAGGTTCTTTGGATTTGATGAGACAAAATAAATACAAGAATGAAACAAAGGGACTTAAAGTGACAAAGATGAAATCTACAAAAAGATGGAAGGACTTGCTTGCAAAAGAATATTTATTATTTAGTCATTCGTAGTATTTTGTAAACCCTAATCCTCTAGTATATAAAGAGGACATGGGGTGTAGTTTTTAATAATTAAGTCTTCCACAATGTAGTCTAAAGGTGTGTGTGTGTAACCTAGGCGTAGGTTTGTAGAAACGCCTAGGGTTAGAGTTTGTTTAGTTTAGCCTCAAGGATCTTTGATCCCTGCTACAAGTTAAGTGTAACCGTATTATTCCTGACTCAAATAATATTTGAGGCTTGGAGTGATTATTAAATATAAACCTTGTGTCAATAACTATGATTTGTTTTAATTCTCAAGGTACATGTTCTATTATCATTGTTATTGTGAAACCCTAAGGCTCAAAACGATCTCAAGGAGTCTATTAAACTCCACAAAACATCACCCGTAAGAGGTCATAATGTTGGAATCCCACCTCAACAATCCCAATCAACAATTGCTAAGAGAACCGCAAGAATTAGTTTTAGACCTCTTGGGTTAGAAAAGGGTTCATCAAGCTCTAAACCAAACAGACCTAGTTCTAGTAAAGCGCCTAAGCCTTCATTCCTAGAACATAGACAACATTCATTCACCGAACCTATTTCTCATCCAAATCTCTATTCATTAGAGCACCAACTCACCAGAAATTCCACTCACACAACCTTCTCAGCAAATAGGAACCACCTACATCACCAAATTGTCCATCATTGGAGACAATGAACCATCAAGGACTTGATCATATAGAGGACTTTCCATTACCACCACCCCCATTCTTAGAGGAACCTCATCTTACATTGCTCAATGTACCTCCACCATCATTTATAAAGCCTACTCAAACATCCAATCTCCTCTCGTTCCTAAACAAGACAATAATTGCTCTAACCGTCTAATCACCCAAGGACTTGCTCAAGAAGGCCAAATGAGTTGCATTTCTTGTTTAATCATCTTCTTGAACGATTGGACCAAATCAACAAGTCTACCCATCCTTAGCTTGCCGCTTTGATGCTTTTTAAGTTTTTGGTCACTTATTAGAATTAGTTGAAAATGTATTACATGGTTAAATCATTCTGTTAGTTTTAGAGATTTGTAGATCATTTCTCATAGTTTTATTGAATGAATTTACATGTTTTATGCCATGTTATCTTGAGTATATGTTTTGTGCAAGTTTCATATTCACCTGATTGAAAATCACATTTGTTACATCACCTTGATCTTTTAATTTTTCGTTGAAGACGGATCCCTCCTTCCTATGGATCCCTCCAAGAAAACCGTGGGATCCTGCTTTCTACTAACTTAGTCTTGTTTATGAAATTATGCATATATTTGTTTTCTAGCCCTTGTTTTGTAGATTTTCAATATACACATGAAGACTTTGACACCCTAAGCTGGGGAGCTTTGTGTCAAAACAATACATTGCAAAATCATATGCAATATAATCGTCATTTGGATTACATTTCATGACGTCCCTTTGCAAAGTTGCAATCATCAAGGGGGAGCATTATTGTCACTAAGACGAAACCATTTGCAAACTTAGTTGCAAACCATGAGCTTAGTAATTTTTATTACTTGACGCCCTCACAAAGGGATGGACTCACATGGAGTTAAGACGGGAAATCTTCCGCCACTTGCCCCTCTATATTTTTTCTTATTACATGTCTTCTTTTAAAACAATGTGTTAGTTTCTTTTCTTTTTTCAACTAGCAAGGAGAAGAGAGTAAAACTCCAATTCAAACGTTATGAATTTTAGTTTTTCCTTAAAATTTTATGTTTGTCATCAACAAAAAGGGGAAGATTGGAATACATATATAGTCCGTAAAAACGTTTATTTACATATTACGATCTTCTAATGTTTTGTAGATAACAAAAGTAAAATCATTTTAAAGAAACAAATAAAATACGTAAATGGTTTGAGCCAATAGTCTACTAACACACTTACGTTTTCACATAAAACACTAAACAAGTAAAAGTGGTTTTATGATTTAGTAATACATATGTACAACAAGTAGTGTTTACATATTGGGCAAATATATACATAACTAGTATGTATCAGAATGGGTAATACAATGGGTAGAAGTTTAAATATTTGACCCATTGAAAAATACATTGAATATTGTTGGGTAAAACCCAAAGTCCATGACCCATACCCATGGAGCATAACCCATAACTCATTGCATGACATCATGCATAAGTCATATATGGATATTATCCATGACTCATGGACTAGATGCATTGCATCTTGTAGATACATTGTATCTACTTTGTTAGGAATTGGAAATTCCATGTTAAAGTGTCACACCCCAATTATAGTCTTAGCATATGTTAGCTCAGATTTGTAGTTATTTACGTTGTTTGTAGTTAATTAGTTATTTAGTAGGTGAGAATAGTTTAGTGGTAACGCGTGGAGGAAGGACGGTCTTTACCCAACCGTATGGCTGATCCACACCAAGGAGGACATTAAGTATGTATTATAAATACCCTCTACCTCCCAAGGTAGAGGGTTGGACCTTTCACTCAATCCTTTTCTTTCTTTGTTTACTTTCTCTCTCTAGAAAGGCTCCCACCTTCTACTTTCTCTCTCTAAATTTATAAAACCATATGCCTAATATTATTATGTTATGATGTGTTTGTGAAATCCAATATCCTACAAATGGTATCAAGAGCCATGGTTTGATCATCTCTTACATATCCTTGGATTTCTAGTGGTTTTAGATGGTTTTTGAGTTTGAAAAAGTTTAGTGGATTTTGCATCATTTGGATCATTTCTAGTATTAAAGTTTGAATTTTGGGTGTACTTTTGTGTTTAGGAATCATTG
The DNA here is from genome assembly GCA_910596185.1 of Chrysanthemum makinoi. Lineage (NCBI taxonomy): Eukaryota > Viridiplantae > Streptophyta > Magnoliopsida > Asterales > Asteraceae > Chrysanthemum > Chrysanthemum makinoi. The sequence continues at coordinate 204,986,938 of OU343224.1, forward strand.
TAGCGCTTTGGTTTTGATTTGGTAAGCTTGAATCAACGTGGTTGAGCTTGTTTTGGATTGAAAAGGTGTTTTTGAAGTTTTCTTGCAAATGATTTGGTTCTGTATTTTCATCGTGAGCGACTTGCTTCAAAGTAAAAGTTAGCGAAGTTACAAAGTGTTAGTTGTTAGCGACTTGAGCCTAGCTACTAGTCATTGAGACAAGCCGACAAATAGTACAAGCAGTGGATTCTCCACTACGGCTAGCGACTTGGTAAGGTTAGCGACTTGCTTTAGAAATTGTTAGCGAAGTAGTGTAAATTGTTAGCGACTTGATACTAGCGCGCGACTTGGACCTTAGCGAGTTGCTCTTTAGCTTACTTGACTGCTGTAGCGACTTTGGTTCGTTAGCGACTTGTGTTTAGCGACTTAGTTCATAGCGACTTGTGTTTAGCGACTTGGTGACTTAGCGACTTGTCTTCATATAGCTGTTTGTTGATTTTCCGATAAAACCAAACGCCATAACCTTTGAACCGTAACTCCTTTCAGTTCTACCCATCTAAACGACCGTGAGAACGAGGAGAATGGCATCAACGAATGAACTAGGTCAATCTTCGTGGCCTAAACCGCCTGAACGTAGTTATTAAGGTTTTTCTGTTTTTAGACCTAAATTTCTTAGTAAAAACGGGCATAAACCAATCCAAATCTCAACCAAACAACATCTCTGTTAATCCTACAAACAATCATATGTCCTAACACACAATTGTCTATCATTGTGTCGATCCATCAGTTATCTTAACACATTCCATTGGTCATTGCTTAACGGTTTGGTCTTGATTTTAGTAAAATCGCGCGAAAGATTCTATTTCTCGGTTTAAATCATAGACTTGTAAAATCCCGTGCATTCTACCACATCATGTCTTACTCTACCGACCTAGTGATTTCAAAAGTGCTTAAATCAGATAATGTGTGGACAACAATGATAATTTATGCTACACTGATCGATTAAAGATGATTGAATTAAGCAATGAGGATGTGAGGTCTCCGTGTTCGAATCTAAAGAGAGAGAATTGCACCAATTTAGGCTACAAAATGCTATGCTAATGGAAAGTAACATTGAACCTTATCAAGCACTTCACTCACCTCGCATGCCTTTTATCCACAATTAGGGATCGAACATGTAGTGCCATCTTCCTTCGTGATTTACCTACACTGACTAGAAACTTGTTGTTGAACTTAGAACAATTGGAACAACAACTTGATAAGGAAAAGGTTCAAAAGGATAGTTCCAGTAGTCGCACTTCAGTGATCCACAAACAATTTCACCTACCATCGGGGAATTTACATCGATTATGATCAAGACATGACAGAAGTGTCTTTCAAGAAACACACGGAATGGAAATTAAGCGTGTTCATAGAGACACTTATCCATCTAATAGATAATGTGAGAAGTATATTGAGAAGTTACTCAGACAGATGAAAAAGGATGAGTGTCTGCAGTGCGAGAGAGATTGTTGTGATAAGTTGGGTAATGTATCTATTGAAGAATCGGTGTTTGCTGAATGCAGAATTTCAGAGACAACAAATAATGATGAGTCGGGTAAAGCACCAGATGATGGATCAGTTGAAACGAATACAGAGGCTCCGAGATAGATAAGCTTGACACAGCCAGCGGTTCAGTGACTCTTGTTACACATGATGTGGATGCATATTAGAACCAAATTGAGTAGGTATCATGTGATGAGGCACCCTTAACTGTTCAACATAGTGCATCTGCTAATGTACCTAAACATACTGATCTTATTGTTGAACATGATTCCAAATGTTCCTTGGTTGGAGGCCGAGTCTAATAATTTCAAAATAAATGATATGGTTGACAAAAAGGCTTTTGATGAACTTTCAAACAAATTCTCAAAACTTGAAAAACATTGCATTTCTCTTGAATTTGCGACATGAAAAGAAGAAAGTTTTCAACTTAACAAACCATGTAAAATCCTAACTTCCCATTCCGCGAACTTTTTGAAATTAACACTTTGAAAGCTCAGCTTCATGACAAAGAGTCAACTATTAACAATTTGAAGAAACATATTTCTAATATGCATGTGAAAAGTAATTTGTTACAAGTGACTTGATGTTTAATACTATTGATGACATTCAAATGAGAAATGATGAATTAGCGGTTTGTGTGGCCAAATTACTAAAGGAAAATGAGTCTTTGAGAAAGCATCACATAGAACTAAGTGACTCTCTCAAAGAAGCTAGAACTAAGTCAATGGAGCAAACAAACTTTGATATCAAAATTGATGAACTCAAAGCTCAACTTCGTGAAAAAGAGTTTTGCTATTGTTGCCTAAAAATGAGCTTAGGAAAAATAGTAGGGAAAAGTGTGAACACTAAGTTTACAAAACCATCATCCTTGGGGAAACCAGTTTCTCATCCCATTAGAAACCGGTCCATTGTTAGGTAGCCTACCGCTATATATAAAAAAGACCAAAATTTTCAAAAACACGGTTTGCCTTCCAAGTTGATGAGAAACAAGTTTTTTCAAAACCGGTCTCTTCACTGACTTACCTAAGAATAAGGCTTCTAGCCGTTAACTCTCACTCAACACGTAGCCACTTCTACTCCCAGCACCTTTAGGATTAGTTCGAAAACAGTGTCAAAACCAAGCATTAAAACCCGAATTCATAGATATGAATGACTTGTGGAAGAACTATTATCTAGAAAAAGCTAGGAAAAGGCACAGATTCGAAAAGACGGAATTTTAGGTGCAAGACCTAGGTGAGGAATTCTCGAGATTTCAAGGCACTGCTAGTAGTTGTAAAACCACTACCTAGGAACACTAAAAGACTAGGATTGGCATGCATCTAAGAGCTATGTGCATAAGAATGCTAAGCATGTAGAAAACAAACTAGAAATTCTGAGGTCATTTCCACATAAGAAACATTTTCCTAATTCACATGCCAAGGTACAATCCACTAAGACTACCTACATGGCTAAGGTTCAACATGTATATGCAAAACAAACCTAAAACTTCATCTAGATGGATCCAAATCACAAATCTTTGGAGTCTAGGAATAATGATAAGTCTTCCAATTTGCATAAGAATATCAACAATCGTAGACCTTGCCATAAGTGGATGCCGTATGGTAGAATGTTTAAGGATGCTAGACTTAGGTGGATACCTACCTTAAAGTCATTTACCGATGACAAACATCAGGTTGCCGTGAAACCCCAAAGGGTTTGGATACCAATGTCACTAACCAAAATATATGCAATCAAGTTTGTAATATTAGTGCAGTAGTCCTTACTGCTGCATGATTTCAATCCTTCACTACATGGACTGGCTTAAAGTATGGATTACAAATAGATTGATATCTCATAACTCACGAGTTCAAGTAACTCAATCTTGATATTCTTTCGGCTATATGACGCCTGCTCACATCAGCCTTGCCTCGCATATCATCATTATGGCGCCTGCAGATAACACTTCAGGCCTCGCCTCAAAGAAAAGAAAAGTGTACGTCAAGGCGCTTTATCTTCAAAGAAGAGAAATCTTCATGTTTATGACCATTCATCGCATTCTTCACCAACAAGCCATGTTTTCCAATGCTCATTCACCATCAATGGACTAACGCTCATTGGTGTATATTCTTATTCACTTGTTCAAATCAAAAATGGCAACTTCGAATGCAATTTTTGAGGGGAGAAGAGGAATATACTAAATGGTGATGGATGTTTGATTAATGGTCATATGACTTAATGTTTGATGACTCTCCTCCAACGCCTAATGTTTCACTCACTAAGGATAAATGGGATTTATTGTTTGGGATTCATTGTTTCAAGATTTGTTTGATGAGTATTTCCAACCGCTAGCTTAATGTTGATCATCTAAGAAGTACAACTCGCACTCACTCAAGAAACCCAATTCCGCTCTTCCTCAAGGCGCTTGATAATGACTATCATAATATTGCAGCTTGCACTCATATGAATAATGATCCTCTCTTTGGTATTCCTTTACCAAATCTTCACGGATTATTGTTCATGAATAATGATCCGCTCTTTGGTATTCCTTTGCCAAATCTTCATGAATTATTGTTCCTCTCGATGGCGCACGCTTATAAATCAACCACATGAACTTAAAGGAAAATGACTACCTCATTCGTCAAGACATTATTGGTGAATCTTCAAATCACTTACATGTATCACTTTT
>OU343224.1:204991226-205045442 GCA_910596185.1 Chrysanthemum makinoi
AAAATCCAAATGTTACTTAAGATGTCAAATAGTCCAAATGACGCTAGAATGAAGTTTCGAAGTTAGTTAACTTTAAATTTTAAAGTTTTGCTATCACTTATTAATCACAACATATTGAACGCTTACGCACAGCGATAAGGCTACCTAACGCTATGATTCATTTATATACAAGTTTGCACACGAACAATTCACGATGAAGGTCAATCAAGGCTTAGGGCGATAAGTTACGCCGTAAAACGGGGAGTGGTATGGCGCGTAGGCGCAATGGCGTAGACTTACGCCAGAAGAAATGTTAATACGTAGGAAAAGGGGACCTTAAGCGAGAGCTTACTGTAGGCGATATAAGACCTTACGTAGTAAGGCTTACTCGCAGTAGACCTTATGCGCGAGTCACCGCTACGCGATATCCTTCACAGATACGCCAGAAGTCCTTTTGTAGAACCTTACGCTGCACAGTTACGCTGCGAAGATCTTACGCTATACTCTACACGTAAGGTGATCCTTATGCGGAGAGTAACAAGGACCTTGATTCTGAGTTTTATGCGTAGCAAGCCTGAAATAAAATCATCATATCATCAATCTTAACATGTATAGTCATTTTAAAAAATAGATCATGGCATGAAACTCATTTCTCATTTAGCCGTAGAAAGTCATACGCCTGAAGTCAAAACCCTAGAGTTAAGAATTACGATATGATTTCTAAATATAGAATTGCACCAAACGCCTTCGTAGGTCTTAGGTGTTGTGAGATTTTATAACCAAGTTTAACATCCAAAAGTCATTGAATCAAAAATACCCAAACCTAAGAACATTAAACCCTAAATTCCAATTTCTAATCAATTAGTGTTTCGGTTGTTATAGGCCTGGAAATCATTAATTCAACATGATATTAACATCACACAACAATCTTTTGACCAAAACCTTCACATTTGAAAATACCCAATAACTATGCATAAACCCTAAATTTGAATTCACTCAATTGTTCGGGGTTCGTTTTGATGGTTAAAATGAGTTTATTGATGTAAGAAAACATTTTGACACTATCTTTAACCAAAAACACCATTCTTGATTAGGTGTTCATACGCTTTAAGCATAGAACACAAATCAATCATATGCAAAAATTTGACCGTGGATTCGTGTAAAATCAAAACCAATGTTTAAACACGTTAAGAACATGAAAAACTTACAAATTGATGATCTAAAACACGATTTGAAGAACTAATTTTGTATGTAGGATTTTGGGTTAGGAGTAATAAATGTGAAGTGAAATGTTAGGTGGAGTGTTTTTATTAAAATGACTTTAACCTTTTGGCAGTTTTGGTCCCTCCACCTTTTCCTTTTTCATACAAAGCCATTTAACTTCCATTTTGGTTACCAAACAAAGATTTTTAGAAAGAAACTTTGACGCATACCCTCTAACTTAAGAAAATAATGAAAGGTTATAAATTTTAGTCCGAGGAGTGTCGCTTAAACCAAAAATTTACCACCATTGATAAAAGAAACAACCGATATGAGTAACATGCAAGTACACGGATGTTTTGAAACAGCTTAGTATTTATTTCTCCCTCAACACTTGATCGGAAAAAAAATATTGAATTTTGAAAGATTAGAGTGTTGACGGAAGAAATGTACTTGCCATGTTGAAAGAAAAATAGATAGAAGAATATTTTTGTTGTTTTATCGGATTTTATATTTTTGTATTTTTTTTTGAAAAATATTTACAAAAGAGATTTTGGTGTTTGAAAGGTTTTTAAGACTGTTTTAGGAGGTCATCCAATACCTCTTGAGTCAAACACCTCATACCAATCCGGTGGACCAACTCATTAAACCTAGCGGAGCTAAGGCTTTGGTGAGAAGATTCGCCAATTGGTATTCTGTACTCCACAAAATATAATTCAACAGCACTGCTCCACGTGGTCCTTGATGAAATGATATCAAGATCGATGTGCTTTGATTTCGAAAAGTGCTGAACTGAAGTTGCACGAGATCGCAATGGCACTCGATTGTCGCGCACATCGATTCTGTCAAATACGGAACCATAGTCTTTGAGTTGTGTTCTCTTCCAAATGACTTGAGCACAACACGTATTACGGCTACATATTCTCGCCTTTCGCTTGAGGGACAACACGCAGTACTCAATCTAAGCATCCCCCGTCGGCCCTCAAAAGTGCTGATTGTTTCAAAACCGTAATCCTTCTGGATACCGTGATCCCCAAGTTAATGGTTCCCTTGATGTATCGGAGGATTCTTTTAGCCTCAGAGAGGTTAGTTTCAGTTGGTCGCATCGATAACGGAGCAAAGATATACGCAAAGACAATATCAGTTCAAGCTAGCGTGTTAGATACATGAGAGACCCAATAATACTACGGTATTTTGTAGGGTCCACCAATTTCCCATGTAAATCAGCGCCTAGCTTCTTGGTATGAGCCATTGGTGTGGCATAGGTGTCACAGGTTTTCATTCCAAATTTGTTTAAGAATTCAAGGGCATATTTGGATTGACTCAAGAAAATACCACGGGTGATTGATGAACTTGTAGTCCTAGAAAGAACGTAAGTTCACCCATCATGGACATTTCAAAATTTTTCTTCATTAGTTTTGCAAAAGTTATTGAAAACTTTTTATGTGTAGACCCAAAAATGATGTCATCCACATAAATTTGAACAATTAAGATATGTGCCCCGTGATATTGTATGAAAAGAGTAGGGTCAACCTAACCTTTGGTGAAATTATTGGCAATGAGGAAAGATGATAGCTTATCGCACCATGCCCGAGGAGCTTGTTTGAGACCATACGTAGCTTTGTTCGCTTTGTAGACATGGTTCGGAACGGATCAACGAATCCTTCCGTTGGTGACATAAACCGCTTTTAGTTGTCCATTGAGAAACGCAGCTTTGACATCCATCCAAAGACCCATATTCATATGAGCCGCGAACGCTAGAAATATCCGAACAGCCTCAAGACGAGCAACCGGAGCAAAAGATTCTTCAAAGTCAATACCCTCTTCCCGACGATAACCCTTAGCCACCAGACGTGACTTATTTCGATAACGCTTCCTTCAAAGATCCAATTTGTTTTTCCAAATCCATTTGAGACCAATGACGAAGACCCTCGTTGGTCTTTCAACCAGCCTTCCATACTTCAAGACGCTTGAATTGGTTGAGTTCTTCTTGCATGGATTCAATCCAGCTTGTCTTTGTCATTGCGCTCTTTGATGTTTTTAGGTTCGATTGGCGCAGTGAGTGCATAAATGCAATGTTCACCATCCGAGTGAAGACGCTTGTCTCGTAACGACTGGTTGATTCGGGTTGCCAATAATGTTTTCCAGAGGATGGTCTTTGTCCATCTATGTGTGGAGGGTTGATGTTGGTATACATTGTGCAGATTTTGAGGATTCAAATGGCTTGTTGAAGATTCCGCGACATCTTGTGCAGCAGCCTCATTAGCAAACGGGTTAAAGAACGCATTTGGATCAAAATCGCAGGGGGGTACTTCATTCGTAACATCATCAGCCGATTCATCATTGTTGGAAGCGGTTTGTTCAACTGCTGTGTTGGAGTCAACTGGTGGTGCTTCTTCAACCGTAGTTGTTGTAGCAGTGTATCGTATAAGAGTATTATCGCCAGCAGCCGAAACAAATGGATACACCTCGAGCACGCTCATCAATATCGTCACAGAACAGAGGAGCAAATAACCTTTCCATTTGTTGACGAGTAAGTCGGGGCTTTGTTCACCGATGATGGGGTTTGGGGAAGTTTAAGCGGTTGTGACCGGTTCCAAGTCGTTATACTCGAAGCCATTTCCGTAAGTTCATCAAAATGAGCATGAATCGCTTCCATAACCTCCCTTTGTTCGACGATTCCAGATTCGGAAACCTTTAGAATTATCACAATATCCAATAAAGACTCCAATGTCATCTTTGGCTTTGAGCTTTCCAAAGTCATCACGATCATTATTCGGATAGCAAAGAGATCCAAATACATGAAAGTGTTTGAGATTCATTTTTCTGTTGTGGACAAGCTCAAAAGGTGTTTTGTTGTATGCTTTGTAATCATAGAACGTTTTGAGTATAGCATGCAGAGATACACGCCCATAAGTAATCTGGAAGTTTAGCATTGATTAACATTGTTCTCGCAGCTTCCACTAACGCTCGGTTTCGCTCTTCAACAACTCCGCTTTGTTCTCGTGTGCGCAATAGATGTCCGATGTCAATTCCCACTTTCTCAAAATTCACGAAGAGTTTGGTTAACAAATTCAGCGGCTCGTCTGCTCGCCGATTTGTCGAACGGTTTTCAGAGTCAACTTGTATTTTCGCGGAGAAAGGTGATGATCATCCGTGGAGCTTGATCTTTGCTTCAAAGAAAGTAGACCCAAGTCCAGCGTGAATAGTCATCAATAATTACTAAGATGTAGTGTTTGCCATTGATCGCTACGCCAAGATCGGCCACACAAATCCATGTGAAGAAGATGAAGCACATGCCGAGAGTCGTGGTTCCACCTTTGAAGGAAAATGAGCACGAGTGCTTTTGCCTTGTTCACAAGCTGAGCAAAGGGGATCTTTAGAATACCAAATCGTGAGTCCTTCAACTAGTTTGTGTCAAGCAAGGTTGGTGATGGTTTGAAAGTTTAGATGTGAGAGACGACGGTGCCATAGCCGTGATTTTGTTGATGTTGCCTTTGAAAGTAAGCAAATGGGAGATGAAGCAACCATGTCTTGCATTGAGATAGTGTAAAGACTGAATTACGCCGAAATTGCATAAGGTCATTTCCTTGTAGATCACTTAATGAAACAAGTTTTCTCCCGAAAGCAACCTCCAAATCTCCATCACGAATCCGACCTATCGAAAACAGTGTGACCGAGGCCTTCCACATAATAAACTCTGCTAATTTCGATGTTCCCATTGATATAGTCTCCAGAGCCCATGATAGGCGGTGATCATTCCCCCGACCAAGGCTGCCAATGAACTTTGCAATAAAGTTTGATAACAGCTTTAAGGTTGCCTCGTCATGTGTCGAACATCCGCTATCAACAATCCAGAATGATTCAGACACCCGCATTACAACGCATCTACACAGATGGAATAGAAGTAGATGTGGAACCCAAATGTTAGAGGGTTCCTGAGTAGGTATAGTAGATATACACACATCAATAGCTTTAGGTATCCATTTAAATCCTAGTGTGTTATATATCCATTTTTTCCATCTCCAACTAGTATTTGCTTTAGTCTTAGTGAATGCACTAGGTGGTACTACATTCCTAGGAGGTGAAACTGAGCTACAGGACAAGAAATGCTTCTTAGAATCTAAAGAGGGCGGTCTACCGCATGACTTAGAAAGATTAGTGGGCCTAGAGGTATTCCCGTTCTTAGGATTCCTTAAACGAGAGATGATAGCTTTAGCAACACATTTATCATGACAATTAGAATTCATACTTTTACCACAAATAACACAAGGTGCATCGATCAATATCAAAAGTACTTAAAGGTTTAGCATTCGTTACATCACTATTTCTATTACATTTGCCCGACGCAATATCTATAGTGGAAGCAACGTGAGTCTTATTCATAGTCCTAGGGTGTTCTTCTACTTTAGCATTCCTTATTGATCTTTTCTTAGGTCGCAACTTCCTATTCTTTGATGTAGTGCTCCTAGGCCGTGAAGCGGACGCTTGGAAAAGACGCAACTATTCCCTTTTCAAGAGAAGAAGCACGCTAGCAACTTGTGATTTGGCAAGAGGGATTCTAGGTTCATGATTACTAAGTGTTACTGGGCTATTCTCTTAATCACGGTAGGCGGAAGTTGTTCATACTTTCCTAACATTTCTCTTAACTTGAAGATAGTGTGAAACAGATCTTGATTTTCGGACCTAATATTTCCAAAGAAAATGCATAACTTCTTTAGTGTGTGCAAGATAATGATCAAGTTCATTTGATGCTTCATCACGAGTCTTTTTGAGTAAATCAAATATGACACCATATTCCTTTTAACTTTTACAAGTTCTTGTTCATATTTTGAGATTTGACACTTAAAAGACACGCTTTGATCATCTAATTGCTCAATTTTAGGATCAAGATTTTGCAACGAATCGGGCATTTTGTGTTGAAAAGCAAGTTGTTGATCGTGAATATCTTTTTGACACCAATTAAGACGACCTGTTGCATTTGAAAGTTCGTTTGACAATCGCTTGTTTTCAACTTTTAAGGACTCGACCAAGCACATTATCGTTGTTCTCAACATTTACCACTAATCAACAAGACGTCAGAGATATAATCAAATGCATATGACAAAGAATTCAATAACACAAGATTATGGACATCAGATGACATCTTCCAAGAGTCGATCAACATCTTTTCTCAACATTTTCTTTTACGTTTAGTATTAGAAATAGATGTTTCGCTTCTAAAACGACCTTCATCCAAGTTCCTTATGAAAGTCCCTTTCCCAAGACAATGCACAACTTTTCAAATTTTAACATTTGGTAAAAGATTTTTCTGAAAAATGTCTCTTTGTTCTCGCCCAGAGGCGATTGAAAATGTTGAACTTTGATTTTCGAATGATATTCTATCTCATGTTGTAAAGTTTTGAGGTCAGCCATGAAAAGGTCAAAATATCTAAGAATTTTGCGATTTTCCGGTTTTGAGTTTACTTCACTGATGGAAGGTAAAGGACCATAAGTTTGTGCATAATCCGGTTTGGGATTAACATTAGAAGACTCAGACGTTTTTATGATAATCCTTGGTGTGTTAGAAGAATCCGTTGGTGTGACGAAAGTGACCGCTTTGAATAGTTAAAAGGTTTGTTGTAAACAACTTTTTCTAATTTTGATCGACTCTCGCCTTCTGCATCTAATTCCTCTTGACGATGATATTCAACAACACTCATAAATGTAATTATCAATTTTATATTCTCGTGACCGAAACTTCGTGATTTGGTTTGAATGCTTTTGTTGAAAGCTTAGGTTTGTAATCAGCAAGATTTGGTCCATATCCATTTGGATTTGGTTTTAAAGTAAACTTTTCAATAGCTGTGACCGACTCATCATGTTTGTAAACAAATGCTTTAAACTCTTTAAGTTTGTTTTGCAAGCCGATGATTTCTTCAAGATGATCATCTATTCGTTGAATGCTTTTTGTATGCAGAGAACTGTTTTTGACAAGTTAACAACTCAAATTTTAGCTTTTTGATTTTCCAAGGTGAGCGCTAATTTGCTTTTTATGTTCATGTTTCAGCTTGTTCTATTTCGCACAACAAAGCATTCTTCAAGCCGCTAGATCACGATCTGCCTCTAAATATTTTTCGCTTTGATGAGATTTGGCAAAGGCCGCTTCAAAACCTTTTCAATGCTTCTTGAGTTTTGAAAAGTTGAGTTGTTTTTTGTAAACATTCAAAATCCTTGGTTAATGCGGCATTTTTGCTTTTCAAGTCCTGATTAATGGCATGACATTTTTCCACTATGGTTTGTTGGTCTTTTATTAAACGAGCAAAAACTGATGAGGCAAAAGTTCGGTGTTCAACGGAGTCACAACATGATCATTACTGAGATCCTCAAGTATAACCACGGAGTCTATTTGATTATCAAGGAAACCATTGGTCATCTTGATCGCCAAATATAACTACGGGTCTAGTTGAAAATCGCCGGAATGAGATGTGGACGATTTTGAACATTCCGAGCCTTGCCGATTCGTGATGTTGGCGAGATATGAGATCGAGATAAATATGGTTTGTTCGGTACCAGACAAGCCATCGCTGTCATACACTGGGCCTGTCACTCATGTGTAACTCATGCATATTAGCCATCAACATAACAAATTGCATTGGCCGCAAGTCCTCCATATCATCATCGAAGTCTGATTTGCCATAAAGCTCTGTCTTTGTCTCGTGAGAGTTCCACCAGCTTCATCCTTAAGAGCCAAAAGAAGAGCTCTTTGTGATAAGCACGCCCTAGTCCTCGGCTTTGGGCATGCATTAGCCAGTGTCCCTTCTCATTGCAGCTTGTAGCATCAAGACCATTCAACCCATTCCGAGCATTTCCTGCTCCACCACTTGAGCTCTATTGTTATTCCTACCCACAACATTAAACCCTTGACCACCCCCATCTGACTAACCATAACCACGATTCTCAACTTCAACTCGCCCATTGTTCACAATAGCTTGATTCCTGTGTTAGATGAGGAACTAATACGATTGTTGGATTTGTTGGTATAACGGCTAAAGGCATTAGCAATCATAGCAAATCCTTGTTGCAATGCTTCGAACGGATCTGATTCCTCATTAGCTTCAATCCATGCTTGAGCATTGTTGTTGTTGTATGGAACCAATTGAGTTTGTTGAGATTGGTGCTTAAGGATCATATGGTGTGATTGTAGCAGTTGGTTGAGTTGCCGGTTGAGGAGAATAACTGTTTTGAGCATATAAGGCAAGTTGTTGATTTTCCTATGTGAAGGTGGAGCAATTTGAGCACGGAGAATCCTTTCCCTATCAACTTCCTTTTCATGAGGCTTCAAGTAATCATACAACAATCCATATGTAGAATGATGCATGTTCTTTGCTTGACGGAGAAAAATGACATACTTCTCCCATTCACTTAACTTACGCAGCATGATGATGTTGTGTTTATCCAAATCATTGATGATGTCAAAATCATGATGATAAGACTCTAGTGTCTCTCCGTGTTCAATCATGAAGTGTTCATAAGCCAAGTAAATTTTGGATTCCATATCCTCCCGATTGAGTGTATCCTTCCATAAGAAGATGAATATGATCCCACATTTCCTTTGCGCCTTGAGCATCAACACTTCGAAGAATTGGTTAGGTAATCCTAAGAGGATATATTGCATTGCAAGTTCATCAGCTTCCTAGTGTAGAAGTTCTTCGGATTCAAGTCCGCAATGTAAGAGCAATGTTTGATTGTTCATCTCTTGGTGGATTAGCATTGGATCTCGGGTACAATGACAGTAGGCATCTCAAATGGACCTTCCAAGATAACCTTCTTTAAGAACTTTCCATGTGGCTTCTTCAGATCACAAAACCTAAAGAACCTTATCACCCATTGATCGTAGTTTCCCGGAGTGAGCATTGGAGGTCTATCAAGTGATCCAGCATCATGAATTGATTGTTGGTCGCTAAAGCTTCACACATCTTTGCAAACCAAGTGGGTTCCTTCATAGTGTTCCTTGATGGATGTTGATTGAATTCGGATGTGTAGGGTTGAACTTGAAGACTTGGTGGTGGTTGAACCATTTGAGGTTGTGGAATTTCAGCAAGTTGTGGAGTTGTTGGATTAAATTGTTGTTGATAAATTGCTTGTTGTTGATTCCATTGTTGATGTTGTGGAGTTAGTTGTTGTTGACGCTGAGAATAAGTGTAAGGGAAATAGTTAGAGTATGGTGGTTGTGACATGTTGAAAACTTGTGTTGGTAAAAATGGATCTTTGTAGTCGAATGAACCTTTGTTGAATAAGTGTCCTTAGGCGTGACAATCACAAGGACTTATGCGTAAAACACCAAAGTTATGCGTAACAATCAAGAGTTACACGTAGATTTAGCTTACGCTAAGTAGGGAAAAAGCACTAAAGTTATGCGTAGACAAAGTTAGGCGTAGAAAGTTAGGCGTAGGATTACCTTATGCGTAAGACTAGGCTTAGGCTTAAGATGAATCTTATGCGATTTCTACGCCGTAAGCTTTATGCTTATGCGTAAGTTTAGGGTTTTATCCAAGTGATCTTTTACACTATCACAAGTGCAAAAGATATCCAAAGTCGACGATTTTTCGGCTTATCCAAGCAAGAAAACACGGAGTAAACCACGAAACTGATCAAACCAAGGATGTTACGCTGTAAGATTAGGGTTTTGATACGCAGACTTACTCGTGAAAAATGATTTTGCCCAAAGATGTTTCTAAACCAGTTTTTGTATGATGAAATAGCTTCAATAACACCAAAATAACACAAAAGTGTGAAACTTGATGATCCAAAGCTCAAACTAAGCGTGAGGTTTACACCCTGCTCAAAACAAGTTAAAAACAATGATCCACGCATAAAGTTCGAAACCTTTTGCCAAAAACAAGTATTTTAACACCTTAAAACATTGAAAGTACAAGAATCTTGTATTAAAAAGTGTAAAAACGAAGTTTTAAGCTTAACCAAAGAACTTAACTTTACGCTGTAAGACCAAAAACTTCTTCAAAAAGCAATAACGATTCACCCAACTAGTTGGCTATTGATACCACTGTTAGGTCACTAGTTTTACAACACAAGCTTAATAGAAAGAGATAAAGGCGATTGAACAAGAAACCAAACACACACACTACACACATGCTATGACCTATGTGAGATGTGATGAGAGGAAATTGAACAACCAACCCTCAAGTGAGGGTTATATAAGAGTATTTATAGGAGGGAAGCTAGGGCAACACTCCTAGTTCCCATCCTTTTTCCTTATTGGGCTAGGCCTAGGCTTATGGGCCTTCTACATATGCTTAAGGCTAATAACAAACATAAAGGCCATAATTAAGCTAACTATTACATATGAATTACTAACACTTGATTTAGGTTTAGGAGTGATTCCAAATAAAGATTCCGTTATCTCCATATAACCAATCAGCCCAATAATGTATACACGTATTCAACCGTGAGTAGGGACAATCCATTATCACAAGCACGGGTTGAATCATGATCTCCTCTCAAGGATGTCAACCCTAATAACTGATTAAGCTCGATCATGTGAATATGTTGTGCGACCTTGATGTACACATATCTCCTCGATGGTTGCGATCTCATTGGAATCATCATTACATTGTGTACATGAAGCACTAACCGAAAGCACTTTATCATAAACCATATAGAAGATGTTGATAAGCATATCATCTCAACGTACCACATACTTCTCACATTTCTTCCAACTAAACGCTGAAGTAACATTATACCAAAAGTCTCAGAGACCATTTCCCCCAAATGGTTGGAATAATACATCCTTCCCCCAAATAGTTTGAATAATATATCCTTCCCCCAAATAGTTGGAATAATACACCAAAGGCTACGAGTTAAACAATGAGTTTCTCTACGGTTATGACCATTGTCTTTCCGGGATAACTTCAATCACGTAGAAGTGTTAAGTTCATCATGTGTACTCGTTGTGCTTTTAGATATATGTCTCTTTCCCCCTTGCTGGTTTTGATACCTCAAAATCAGAAAACATAATATACCCATAAACTTGAAATCTTGTGAGAAGAACTCAAATAGCCCAAATGAATCCTGTGAGAATCAACCGCTACAGAAACTCTCTCTGACTATCTTTATCAACCCATATGTAGTCAATTTAAAGTGACCACTGTTGAAGAAAACCCGATATACCAAACTTGAAACTGAAGTCGAATTCCCGCATTTGTATCTTAAGCTTGCACTTAATGATGGAAGAACAGGTCGAGAATCTATAAGCAAGCAAATCTCTAAGTACTCACTACTAAAACAGTATAGAGACATTAACACCTCCTTGAGATTATCCACATCGTCAACTGCATGTGACACTGAGTAAAGCAACGTAACTCCTAATAGTGATAGTTAACCAGGTCCTCAACCATCCACCCCGATCATGGTAACTAGATAAACCAAGTTTTAACTCAAATTCTTAATCCCGAGCAAGTTATCACATAAGAACACGCCTTTGTGAAAGTCAACTTCAATCTCAAATAAGTGATAAATGATTAACTTCAAAGTAATCAACTTGTGTCAAATGCCCAAAATGTGAATAAACATACAATCGGATGTACATTGACCCACTAAATGAACCACAAATGATTCTCAACATCGATGCATTCTTCCTAAAAGTATACATGTAGAGACCGAAAAGATTCACCAATAATGTCTTCGACGATGAGGTAGTCATTTTCCTTTAAGTTCATGTGTTGATTTATAGCGCACATCGAGAGGAACAATAATTCATGAAGATTTGGCAAAGGAATACCAAAGAGCGGATCATTATTCATGAACAATAATCCGTGAAGATTTGATAAAGGAATACCAAAAGAGCGGATCATTATTCATGAGTGCAACTGCAATATTATGATAGTCATTATCAACGCCTTGAGGAATAACTGGAGATTGGGTTTCTTGAGTAGTCTGAGTTGTACTTCTTAGATGATCAACATTCGCTAGCGGTTGGAAATACTCATCAAACAAATCTTGAAACAATGAATCCCAAACAATAAATAAAATTTATCCTTAGTGAGTGAAACATTAGGCGTTGGAGGAGAGTCATCAAACATTAAGTCATATGACCATTAATCAAACATCCATCACCATTTAGTATATCACTCTTTTCCTCAAAAATTGCATCCGAAGTTGCCATTTTTGATTTAGCAAGTGAATAAGAATATACACCAATGAATGTAGATCCACTTGATGACTGAATGAGCATGGGAGAAACATGAAGCTTGTTGATGAATAATGTCGATGATAATGGTCATAAACATGAAGATTTCTCTTCTTCTGAAGATAAAGCGCACTAAAAGCTTTTCTTTTCAGGAACGAGGCCTGAAGTGTTATCTGCGAACGCCATAATGATGATGTACGGATTCGAACTGATGTGAACAGACACGAAATAAAGAATATCAAGATTGAGTTACTTGAACCCGTGAGTTATGAGATATCAATCCATTCGTAATCCATACTTTAAGCCAGTCCATGTAGTGAAGGATTGAAGTATCGCAATGAGTAAGGACTACCTGCACTAATATTACAAACTTGATTGCATATATTTTGGTTAGTGACATTGGTATCCAAACCCTTTGGGGTTTCACAGTCAACCTTGATTTTGTCATCGGTAAACGCTTCCGGTAGGTATCCACCTAAGTCTAGCATCCTTAAACATTCTACCATACGGCATCCACTTATGGCAAGGTCTACGATTGTTGATAATCTTATGCAAATTCGAAGACTTATCATTATTCCTAGACTCCAAAGATTTAGCAGTTTGGATCCATCTAGACGAAGTTTTAGGTTTGTTTTGCATCATAACATGTTGAACCTTAGCCATGTAGGTAGTCTTAGTGGATTGTACCTTGGCATGTGAATTAGGAAAATGTTTCTAGTTTTGTTTTCTACATGCTTAGCATTCTTATGCACATAACTGCTCTTAGATGCATGCCAATCCCTAGTCTTTTGAGTGTTCCTAGGTAGTGGTTTACAACTACTAGTAGTGCCTTGAAATCTCGTAGAATTCCTCACCCTAGGTCTTGCACCTAAAATTCCTTCTTTTCGAATCTGTGCCTTTTTCCTAGCTTTTTCTAGATAATAGTTCTTCCACAAGTCATTCATATCATATAAATTCTGGGTTTTAATGCTTGGTTTTGACACTGTTTTCGAACTAATCCTAGAGGTGCTAGGAGTAGAAGTGGCTACGAGTTGAGAGTTAACGGAGCTAGAAGCCTTATTCTTAGGTAACTCGGTGAAGAGACTGTTTTGACAAAAACTTGTTTCTCATCAACTTGGGAGGCAAACCGTGTTTTTGAAAATTTCGGTCTTTCGGATATAAACGCAGTAGGCACCTAACAATGGACCGGTTTCTAATGGGATGTGAAACTGGTTTCCCCAAGGTTGATGGTTTTGTAAACTTAGTGTTCACACTTTTCCCTACACTTTTCCTAAGCTCATTTTTTAAGGCAACAATAGCGAAACTCTTTTCCTGAAGTTGAGCTTTGAGTTCATCAATTTTTGCTATCAAAGAGTTTGTTTGCTCCATTGACTTAGTTCTAGCTTCTTTGACAGAGTCACTTAGTTCTATGTGATGCTTTCTCAAAGACTCATTTTCCTTTAGTAATTTGGCCACACAAACCGCTAATTCATCATTTCTCATTTGAATATCATCAATAGTATTAACATCAGAGTTACTTGTAACCAAATTACTTTTCACATGCATATTAGAAATATGTTTCTTCAAATTGTTAATAGTTGACTCTTTGTCATGAAGCTGAGCTTTCAAAGTGTTAATTTCAAAAAGTTCACGGAATTCAGGAAGTTCCGGATTTTTACATGGTTTGTTAAGTTGAAAACTTTCTTCTTTACTCTGTATCGCAAATTCAAGAGAAATGCAATGTTTTTCAAGTTTTGAGAATTTGTTTGAAAGTTCATCAAAAGCCTTTTTGTCAACCATATCATTTGTTTTGAAATTATTAGACTCAGCCTCAACCAAGGAACATTTATGCGAATCATGTTCAGCATTAAGATCAGTTTGTTTAGGTACATTAGCAGATGCACTATGTTGAGCAGTTAAGGGTACCTCATCACATGATACCTGCTCAATTTTTGGTCTGATATATGCATCCACATCATGTGTAACAAGAGTCACTGGACCGCTATCGTGTCAAGCTTATCTATCTCTGAGCCTCTGTATTCAGTTTCAACTGATCTATCATCTGGTGCTTTACCCGACTCATCATTATTTGTTGTCTCGACATTCGCATTCAGCAACACCCGATTCTTCAATAGATACATTACCCAACTTATCACAACAATCTCTCAACTGCACCAGACACTCATCCACTTTTTCATCTGTCTGAGTAACTTCCTCAATATACTTCTCCACATTATCCATTAGATGGATAAGTGTCTCTATGAACACGCTAATTTCCATTCTAGTGTGTTTCTTGAAAGACACTTCAGTCATGTCTTGATCATAATCGATGTAAATTCCCACGATGACCTGACTAAAATTGTTTGTGGATCACTGCAAAAGTCTGACTGGAACTATCCTTTTGAACCTTTTCCTTATCAAGTTGTTGTTCCAATTGTTCTAAGTTCAACAACAAGTTTCTAGTCGGTGTAGGTAAATCCCTGACGGAAGATGGCACTACATGTTCGATCCCTAATTGTGGATAAAAGCTGTATGAGGTGAGAGTGAAGTAACTGATAAGGTTCAATGTTACTTTCCATTAGCATGGCATTTTGTAGCCTAAACTGGTGCAATTCTCTCTCTTTAGATTCTGAACACGGAGACCTCACATCCTCATTGCTTAATTCAATCATCTTTAATCGATCAGTGTAGCATACATTATCATTGTTGTTCACAGCATCATACAGTTTAAGCACTTTTGAAATCACTAGGTCAGTAGAGTAAGACATGATGTGGTAGAATGCACGGGATTTTACAAGTCTATGATTTAAACTGAGAAATAGAATCTTTCGCGGGATTTTACTAAAATCAAGACCAAACCGTTAAGCAATGACCAATGGAATGTGTTAAGATGACTGATGGATCGACACAATGATAGAAAATTGTGTGTTAGGACATATGATTGTTTGTAGGGTTAACAGAGATGTTGTTTGGTTGAGATTTGGATTGGTTTATGCCCGTTTTTACTAAGAAATTTAGGTCTAAAAACATAAAAACCTTAATAACTTCTGTTAAGAGTGGATTTAGGCCTCGAACATTGACCAAGTTCATTCGGTATGCCATTCTCCTCGTTCTCACGGTCGTTTTGATGGGTAGAACGCTGAAAACGGAGTTACGGTTCAAAGGTTATGGCCGTTTGAAGTTTTATCAGGAAAAGTCAACAAAACGCTATGAAGACAAGTCGCTAAGTCACCAAGTCGCTAAACACAAGTCGCTATGAACCAAGTCGCTAAACACAAGTCGCTAACGAACCAAGTCGCTACACATTCAAGTCGCTAAAGAGCAACTCGCTAAGGTCCAAGTCGCTAACAATTTACACTACAACTCGCTAACAATTTCTGAAGCAAGTCGCTAACCTCACCAAGTCGCTAACCGTAGTGGAGAATCCACTAACTTGTACTATTTGTCGGCTTGTCTCAATAGACAAGTCGCTAGGCTCAAGTCGCTAACAACTAACACTGTAACTCGCGAACTTTTACTAAAGCAAGTCGCTACGATGAAAAATACAACGAGAACCAAGTCGCTAGCAAGAAAAACTTCAAAAACACACTTTTCAATCTAAAACAAGATCAAGAACAGTGATTCAAGCTTACCAAATCAAAACCCAAGCACTTACAATGATTCTAAACACAAAAGTACACCCAAAATTCAAACTTTAACACTAGAAATAATCCAAATGATGCAAAATCCACTAAACTTTTTCAAACTCAAAAACCATCTAAAAACCACTAGAAATCCAAGGGTATGTAAGAGATGATCAAACCATGGCTCTTGATACCATTTGTAACATATTGGATTTCACAAACACATCATAACATAATAATATTAGGCATATGGTTTTATAAATTTAAAGAGAGAAAGTAGAAGGTGGGAGCCTTTCTAGAGAGAGAAAGTAAACAAAGAAAGAAAGGTTAGATTGAGTGAAAGGTCCAACCCTCTACCTTGGGAGGTAGAGGGTATTTATAGTTACATACTTAACGTCCTCTTTCGGACTGTGGATCAGGCATACAGTGGGTAAAGACCCGTCCTTCCTTCACGGTGTTACACTAAACTATTCTACGCTACTAAATAACTAATTAACTACAAAACAACGTAAATAACTACAAATCTACGAGCTAACATATGCTAAACTATAATTGGGGTGACCGACACTTTAACATGGAATTTCCAATTCCTAACAAAGTAGATACAATGTATCTACAAGATGCAATGCATCTAGTCCATGGGTCATGGATAATATCCATATATGACTTATGCATGATGTCATGCAATGAGTTATGGGTTATGCTCCATGGGCATGGGTCATGGACTTTGGGTTTTACCCAACAACATTCAATGTATTTGGTCAATGGGTCAAATATTTAAACTTCTACCCATTGTATTACCCATTATGATACATACTAGTTATGTATATATTTGCCCAATATGTAAACACTAGTTGTTGTACATATGTATTACTAAATCATAAAACCACTTTTACTTGTTTAGTGTTTTATGTGAAAACGTAAGTCTGTTAGTAGACTATTGGCTCAAACCATTTACGTATTTTATTTGTTTCGTTAAAATGATTTTACTTTTGTTATCGACAAAACATTAGAAGATCGTAATATGTAAATAAACGTTTTTACGGCTTATTTGTATTCACAATCTTCCCCTTTTTGTTGATGACAAAACATAAAATTATTTTAAGGAAAAACTAAAATTAAATAGCGTTTTGAATGGAGTTTTACTCTCTTCCTCCCTTTTGTTGAAACAAAAATTAGCGTCGAAAAGAAACTAACACATTGTTTTAAGAAAAACATGTAATAAAAAAAAATATAGAGAGCAAGTGACGGGAAGAGTTCCCGTCTTAACTCCCCCTTGACGAGTCCATCCCTTTGTGAGGGCGTCAAGTAAGAAAAATTACTAAGCTCATGCATTGCAACTAAGTTTGCAAATGGTTTCGTCTTAGTGACAATAATGCTCCCCCTTGATGATTGCAACTTTGCAAAGGGACGTCATGAAATGTAATCCAAATGAGGATGATATTGCAAATGATTTTGCAATGTATTGTTTTGACACAAAGCTCCCCCTAGCTTAGGGTGTCAAAGTCTTCATGTGTATATTGAAAATCTACAAAACAAGGGTTAGAAAACAAATATATAATGCATAATTTCCTGCAAACAAGACTAAGTTAGTAGAAAGCAGGATCCCACGGTTCCCTTCTTGGAGGGATCTGTCTAGGAAAAATGGAGGGATCCGTCTTTCTGAAAGCTTAAAACATCAATGGTGATGTAACAAATGATGTTAACATCAAAGTGAGATATGAAACTTGCACAAAACATATACTCAAGATAATATGGCATAAAACATGTAAATTCATTCAATAAAACTATGAGAAATGATCAACAAATCTCTAAAACTAACAGAATGATTTAACCATGTAATACATTTTCAACTAATTCTAATAAGTGACCAAAAACTTAAAAAGCATCAAAGCGCTTGAAGCTAAGGATGGGTAGACTTGTTGATTTGGTCCAATCGTTCAAGAAGATGATTAAACATGAAATGCAACTCATTTCGTACTTCTTGAGCAAGTCCTTGGGTGATTAGACAGTTAGAGCAATTATTGTCTTGTTTAGGAACCAGAGGAGATTGGATGTTTTGAGTAGGCTTTATAAATGATGGTGGAGGTACATTGAGCAATGTAAGATGAGGTTCCTCTAAGAATGGGGGTGGTGGTAATGGAAAGTCCTCTATATGATCAAGTCCTTGATGGTTCATTGTCTCCAATGATGGACAATTTGGTGATGTAGGTGGTTCCCTATTTAACGAGAAGGTTGGTGAGTGGGAATTTCTCAGTGGTGAGTGCTCTAATGAATAGAGATTTGGATGAGAAATAGGTTCGGTGAATGAATGTTGTCTATGTTCTAGGAATGAAGGCTTAGGCGCTTTACTAGAACTAGGTGTGTTTGGTTTAGAGCTTGATGAACCCTTTTCTAACCCAAGAGGTCTAAAACTAATTCTTTCGGTTCTCTTAGCAATTGTTGATTGGGATTGTTGAGGTGGGATTCCAACATTATGACTTCTACGGGTGATGTTTAGGTGGATGATATCTCATGGATCATATGACCATTCCTTTTGGATGAACCTTTGGTTGAAGAGTTGTTGCTAGATGCTTTACTCATAGTGACGGTGAGAATGCAATAGAAGTTTCTAACTACTGAATTTTAGGAATGTGGTAAGAGTGATGACTTAACCTCTCAAGAGTGTTTGGTTTATAAAGGGTGAATTTGAATTAAAGAATTAAATTCATGACCACTAAGGGAATTAGGCATGCACCAAGGTCAACTATGATGTTGTTTAGCTCTAGGGAATCATTAAATGGTAACTAAAAGTGTTTAGTTTACCAAAGATGGTTTAAATTTGAAGGAAAAGCTGATTAGAAGCTTTCTGTAGACACGGATCCCACGGATCCCTCTCACTAGGGATCCGTCTTGTTATAAACCAGGGATCCGTCTGTCAGACAAAAATATGGTGAAGTGATTATGCTCTTGTAGGTTCTAAATCCTATAAATCTTGAGGTTTTGACTTTCCTTAGATGTCTTAAGTGATAGGTGACTTAAATGTCCAACCACAAAGAGTGAGGATACTTAATGATGGTGTTGGGTAGGAAAGTGGACTTTTTGATAGTGTAACAATATGTTTAAGGATGATACTCATTGATTTGAGTATGACAAATGGTGGCAATTGATCCTAGAGATCAGATGATGGCTTAAGAGAAATTTGAAAAATTCTTAAAAAATAAAGAAAAATTAAAAACTAGTTTTAAGCCTATTTTAAGGTAAGAATGACTAAAATCAATTTGCTAAAATTGATAGAAATATCAAACTAAGTGTTTTGAGATGTGAGGAACAATGTGTGAGCATTGGAGCGGAAATATGGTGAGTATTGGTGAGTTGATAAATCAAAAGCATTTAGAGTTTGATCCTAAGTTAGCTACGGGTGAATGTAAGATCTACTGAGCTTGAGGAAGACTTAAGTGCTCTCAAATAATCATGTTTAGCTAAGATGAAGTGATCCAGGAGACAAATTTGATGTAATATGATCTGTATCAAGTCTCTGTTTGCCCGGAACCCACGGTTCCCTCATTGGAGGGATCCGGCTAGTTATAGCCCAGGGATTTGGCTACTGCAGACCAGAGCCTCTCAGCAATTGTGCAATATTTGCGCTCTTAGCAAATGCTTATCCTAGTCATTTCTACAATCAGTAAATGCATGCACACAACAAGTATAATGCATAGCAAATGTGGGGGAACTAAAAGGTAATCAAAGATGAGTGATGATGACTACTTGAGTGAAATCAAGATGTCATAAAATCTCATCTTACTTGTTCCTAACTTAAGGTTTTCAATGCCAAATCATGGCAATTCCTACATACTACATCCTACTCTACATAAGTATTGTTAAGATGTTACAAACCATTGTTTTTTAAATTGTTCTCAAAAATTAAGGTCCTATGACCTTACCTTCTGTGAAATCCTAAACCTTGGATCTAGAACACTTAGCTTGCAAACGTATTAGTTGCCTTGGATGGTTCTAAAACAACAATGAAAAACTTTGTTGTAGATGCACACAAGTATGCGGAATCTACTTGAATGCACTTAGAAGATTAAATCAAAGACAATGTAAACAGAGTATAACACCAACAGCTTCAATATTATTAAGTAATAATATGAGTACTCTCCTAGTACTAGGGTTTACAAACTTGAAGCTCTACTTTAGACGGCTAGAATATATATGATGTATGTTTAACCTAGCTAGGATCTCCTTTTATACACTAAGGAGATCCCTTACAGAGATAACTATGGACTAAGTATATCATATCTTCTATTGGAATAGAAGATATGTTGTTACAACTCTTACACGACATTCCATACTTACATCAGTACAAACTTAAAGCTATCAGTACTAACTTTCTCACTATCAGTACTAACTAGTTAATACTTATCATTTAACACTATCAGTACTAACTCTATTGAAATAAGTATTAACTCCCAAAAAGCATATTCCCAATAATCCTCCCCTAAACTTGTGATTGGGTTTCAGAATCACAAGTTTTCTTCAGTCTTTTGAGGATTTTTCCAAACATTACTTTCTGCTAGGTCTTCCAGCCTGATCAAAAATCTTTATCAGCAACTCCTTAGCCATCTCAACTGCATTGCCCATCTTTAGCCCTGCTGTAAGCATTTCCAGAAGTGTTCCTAGGGCAAGAGGGTAAGTTCTTTCAACCAGCATGTAAATGTCTGTTCCATTGCGTGTAGTAACCAAGTGTAGTCCACATGAATCCAGCAATGTCCAAGACAGTTCTTCCTCACCAGTTTGATACTTCCATTGTTCTCCAACTAGGTCAGGTTCAAATATATTCTGCAACTCAAAAAGTAACTCCAGATCCTTGTCATTATCTGGATCTCTATTCTTGAACCTGTTCTTGACCAATTCCCATAGCTTCAGCAAATCATCCCTGTCTATAGAAGCAAACAGATCTACCAGATACAAGTAAGCACTTGTCCTTCCACCTGCTCTGTGAATCTGCCAATGTATTTTTCCATCTTCAGTGTAGATATCCCAGCCAAGTATTGGATACCTAGTGTTGATGGGTTCTGAGTATAATGCATCTTCTAGGGATTCAATTATCATCATCTAATTAAGTTCCTCTTCAGTAATTCCACCTTCATCTTCAGTTGCTTTCAGTTTTTTAGGTGCAGATGAAGAACCTTCTTCTCCAGATGGTCTTTTGAAACTTGTAATGGGATCAATGGGTTGTGAAATTCTGATGAAATCAGCATCTGACATAGACCTAAAGTTAAGTATGCTTCTTTGAGTTTTGTCAGCAAGCTTTTGAAGTTTTTCCCATGCTATTTGGTTGAGCTGCTTCAAGGTCCTCTTATCTTCACCTTAATACTTGATGTATTTGCACAGGTACATCTTTTTTTGACTCTTGTTGGGAGGTTTTGAAGCCTTTTCCACTTCCCTTTGCTGTCTGAATCGGCTCTGTCTTCTAGCCAATATTTCACTGAACATCTGAGCTGCTTCATTAATACTTTTTCCTTGATCCTGTTGCAGCTTCTGTTGTACCTCTTGAGTGGCTTCAACTCTAGCTCTCATGTCATCCCAAGTCTTCCAATCTTCTTCAATTTTAGCCATCTTCTTCTTCTCTTTCTCAGCAGCCTCTTTCTGCAAATCTTGCTCATCCCACTCTGCTGCAAGTTCTCTTGCTGCTTCTTCATTTAACCTCTCAATCTCCTTCTTCTTCTTTGGTACTTCCACAAGTATTACTTTACCTTTGCCCTTGGAATAAATCTTAGGAACTGAAGTTGGAGATGGTGGAGCACTTCCTTCTCTGATGGTGACTCCTTTTTCTTTAGGTTTGGTTGCTGCTGGTTTTGTCTTCTTTCTGAGATACAGGACAGGTGGCTTCTTGAAGGTTGGAGAGATAGGGATTGTTTTCTTCAGGCTTTGGAGTCCCAAAACTGCATGTGTTACCCTATTCTCTTCATCAATGTCTTCTTGTGGGGTAGTGGTGGTGATGGTAGCCTCTGTTGTTGTGATTTGTTGTATTTTAGCAGCCACTTGAAGGATAGGAGTTAGTACGGATTGAGGAACACCATGAGTACTAATTATTGTGCTATCAGTACTAACTACAACACTAAAAGTACTAACTGGGATAGTACTTATAGTCCATGTAGGAGTACTGAGCACTTCTTCTGCATGTGAGGTTGTCTGAACATCTTCTTCATCATCCAGGAAAGGTCTTGAAAGTCTTGACCACCCTGCCATTGACCAAATTCTCTTCTTCCTTGTATGTGAGAACTCATCCCCTGTTTGGAAGAATTCTCTGTTGATGTGCTTGAAACTATGAACTTGGCCTTCCTTTTGATTGAAGTAGTGACTGGAGGGGCTTCTTCAGTTGTCTTGGAAAGCAGTTAAACTTGATGCTCGAGCCTTTTCATCTTTAGTAGCATTCTGGTATGAACTTTTGATGCAACTTTCTTATGTTCATCTAG
This sequence comes from Chrysanthemum makinoi, assembly GCA_910596185.1. Lineage (NCBI taxonomy): Eukaryota > Viridiplantae > Streptophyta > Magnoliopsida > Asterales > Asteraceae > Chrysanthemum > Chrysanthemum makinoi. Next base: position 205,013,657 of record OU343224.1, read on the forward strand.
TGCAAGCTCCACTGTGTTCACCTTTCTGCATAAAAATCTGTACAAAGCCGTCATATTCTCAAGTGTCAAACTGCCCTCACCACTTCCAGCTGTGTGACCTGCTGAGAGAGGTGGGTCACTGGGCATTTGAGATGCACTCCCAGGCCTAGCACAGTGGATACACCCCCTTTTTATCCTGTACCTGGGTCCACCCTGTGATTGCTCACTAGGTGTTGGCGTGGATTAGGTCTTATTTATGTTACCACTTTCCTCACCAGCTTCTAAGCCTGGTAGAGTAGTGGCAGCCCTCACCACTCTATCCCCTTCATCACCTGGGATAGGCTCATCTGGTACAAGATTAGGAGAAGAATGGGGTTGAGCTGTCCTACTCTCCTGTCTGGTGTGCCTAGTGGTTGATGAAGTTTGTTAAGGTGGTGAATGTTCATAACCTGTGGGTGTGTGTTGGGAGCCACCTGTGCTTGATGGTCCTTCACCCTCTGCAATAAGCATGTTAGGAAATAATGGCACTACAACCCCACTGTACCCTACCACAGTCCTTAACATATTGGAAAACACTTTGGCTGTGAGTACTTTTGATGGATAAATGTTTTATGAGGTTGTAGGTTTTGTTTTTGAAGATCCAAAAACATTTGAATAAACCTGGGATACATCAGAAACTTGGTTTTACTAAAAGCATTTTTAAGCATACCCTCAAATATGTAATTTGAAAAATTGCACACCCTACCTGTTGCAAGGCAGATCAAGGCTGTGGCTATGCTTTTGGGAAAAGCATCCTAGCCAGTCCTTTTGTGACTCAAGCAGTGTAAGAGGGTATGAATGAGAAACCTCCATTGTGGAGAAAACTGACTTTTGTGAAAATTAATAGTGTTGTCATGTCTGTACCCCATCAATGTGAGTTGTTCAATAATTTCAGTGACTGGCAAAGTGGTAATACCTTCAGCATCTCTAAGATGAAGATGTTCTCTTAGAGATGCCCCAGTAATAACAATTTGAGTGCCATCCACTGTACCAACTAGCTGTTGTACCCCTTCCTCAGTTGTTGAGGCAATAGCAGTTTGCCAAAACTTCCTGACAGGGGTACATAAGATTGTAGGGTTTAAAAGAAGAGCAAACCTGATGGTGCTACGGTTTAGAAAAGCTAAAATATATGCAAATTCATCATGTCCATCTGGAAATTCCAAGCATGCCACCATATTGTGTTTGTCGACAAAGTCAAGAGCAGCCATGGATGAACAAAGTTAGGGTTAGAAAAGTGGGATTAAGTCGTAAAAGCCTTTATTGTTCTGTGGTGAAAGCAATTGAAGAGTTATGCACTTTTTAGAGATTTTGAGAATATTGGTTGAACCGCCTTATAGATATTTATGGAATAAGTGAAGAATAACCAATTAGGAAACTCTTTTATAGGAAAACAGACGGTAACAACTCTACTTGCAAAAATAATCATTGCATAACAGACTTTTGGAATAAGTACTAACGGCTAGTTCATCAGTACTAACTATGCTTATCAGTACTAACTTATAACCATCAGTATTAACTTTTACCCATCAGTATTATCTTATAGTTTGGAAATTATAATACTAAAACCCCAATTTTGAAGGGATTAAGTGTGGTGACAGACACTTAATCAAGGTCGGCCTCATATGGCCTCTGGTTTGGTGAAAACCAATGGTTTCAGTGCATAGCACTGCCTGTGATGGATAGTCCCATTAAGAGGGCCTTCCTGACAGGGTTTCCAGCTCGTGGTAGGTGTTGCCTCCAACACAAGTGTTAGATTCACGTTTGCTCGCTGTTCTCTAAGCCAGATGCCCTTAGGCTAGTCACACTATCTGTAAACAGATAGAATGGCAAAGAGTTGGTTAGTGTAGAATGATCTGACCAACTAAAACCATCAATTCATGTTCATTATAAGCACAAGATGCCACAAAATGCTTTGGCATCACACATTCCATTATTACAGCAAGTCCCATCATGTGGTGGCTTCAGAGTAAGCATAAGCAAGAAAACCACATGGGTTGTATCACCTAGGCACCAAACCATATCCATACTACTTGTATTATACCTGAAAAGTTAGTCCAAAACCAAGAAAACATAATCCAAGGCATTGACTTGCCAATCCGTATTAACTTAACACAATCAGTATTAACTTGATAACAATCAGTACTAAGTACCAGTTTACAAAACTTTACAAAATAGAGAGAGATAAGACATATTATGGATGAAGCATCCCAATACTTGTGACCAAGTACTGAAACCTTCCCAAATCAAAAGCTTTAGTTAAAAGATCTGCAACATTAAACTCAGTATCAATCCTTTCAACCTGAATGAGTTTCTTTTCATTACAGTCTCTTATAAAATGATGTCTTATCTCTATATGTTTAGTCTTAGAATGAAAAACTCGATTTTTTTAATGCATATAGTACTGTTGTTATCAACATAAATGACAGTGCCCATGAAATTATACCCATAATCAAGCATCTGATTCTGAATCCAGAGAACTTGACCATAGCAACTTGCAGCAGCTACATACTCAGCCTTAGTTGTAGAGTTTGCCACAATGCTCTGCTTCTTGCACTGCCATGAAATCAACCTATCACCAAGAAACTGACATCCTCCTGTGGTTGATTTCCTATCAATACTTGCCCCAACATAATCACTGTCAGAGTAAGCTACCAGATCAAAGGGAGAGTCCTTAGGATACCAAAGGCCTAATTGAGCATGGCCTTTCAGATATCTAAAGATTCTCTTAACTGCATGCAGGTGAGAAAGCTTTGGAGAGACTTGGAATCTTGCACATGCACACACAGCAAACATAATATCTAGTCTGGAGGCAGTCAAATACATCAAAGATCCAATCATGGACCTGTAGAGATGCTGGTCAAAATCTTCACCATCAGCATCTAGAAGTAGTGGCTTATTGTGCTCCATAGGAGTGCTTGAAATCTTTGTATTTTCATAGCCAAACTTCACTAAAATCTCCTTGACATATTTATCTTGACTGATAAATATGCCATCTGTCTTCTGCTTGACCTGTTGCCCAAGAAAGAAGGTGAGTTCTCCCATAGAACTCATCTGAAACCTGCCATGCATCAAATTCTCAAACTCTCTGCATAGATCCTGCTTGGTTGAACCAAAAATAATGTCATCCACATATATCTGTACCAACAGGATATCAGTCTTCACATTCTTGATGAATAAAGTCTGATCAATCTTCCCTCTTCTAAAGCCATTGCCCAAAAGATACTTGGTTAGGGTTTCATACTAAGCTCTTGGGGCCTGATGTAGACCATAGAGTGCCTTATGAACTTTTTACACTTTGTCTGGAAAGGTTGGATCTTCAAAACCAGGAGGTTGACAAACATACACCTCCTCCTCAATCTTCCCATAGAGGAAAGCACTCTTCACATCCATATGGTATACTGTGAAGTCTTTATATGATGCATAAGCTAAGAAAAGTCTGATAGCCTCAATACTTGCCACTGGAGCAAAGACTTCTTCATAATCAATCCCTTCATGCTGTGTATACCCCTGAGCTACCAGTCTAGCTTTGTTTCTTATCACTACACCCCTTTCATCCTTCTTGTTTCTGAAAACCCATTTAGTGCCAATAGCTCTCTTGCCATCAGGAAGATCCACCAGAACCCATACATCTTGAAGTTTAAATTGGAGAAGCTCTTCCTGCATTGCTTCTACCCAGGATTCATCTTCAAGAGCTTCGTAGACTTTCTTTGGTTCTACTTGAGAAACAAAACAGGCAAAGACATGTTTGTGAGGCACCATGATTTCTTTCTTCATAGATGGCACTGAAGAATCCTATTTCACTATGCTGAACTTTAGATCTTGTAGTTCTTTCAGCATTGACATCCCCAATAATATTCTCCAAGGGATGATCCTGATTGATTCTTTTGTGTGGTGTAGCAGGAACAGCATATGATGATGCTATATTAGTCATATCGATCTCATCAGCTTCACCAAAAGGATCAGGAACCTCTGTATTGACTGATAGAGTAGTCTGAGGACCATCAATACTAAGATCTGGCTCATCAGTACTAACTTGTGGCTTATCAGTATTAACCACAGTTGTACTGAACACTTGAGGTTCGACCACTTGTTCATTAGGATTTGTTGCATCTTCTTCAGTATTAGATTCATGGGTCTTTGGAGGCTGATTATCGGCTTTGTTTGCCTCCCCTGAAGAAGTGCTTCCACCTGAGTTGTCATTCCAAATGGGCAATAGAATGCAATCATCATCCTCATCAGAATCTGCATCTGGACCTTGCTTTTCTCCTGCAATCATGTTAGAATCCACATAAACAGGCACATAATTCATAGATTCTGTTAGCATATCAATATCAAAAAGCCATATTGGTCCGTGCCCCTCTACACTAGGTTTATCCTCAAGAAACTCTATGTGCAGATTCTCCTCTACTCTTCTGGTTCTAGAATTATAAACCCTAAAGGCTTTACTATTCAATGAGTAGCCAACCAGATATCCACTATCAGATTTTCCATCAAACTTACCTAAATGGTCAATGGTATTGAGAATAGAGACATGACACCCAAAAGGTTTAAGAAAGTCTAGTGTGGGCTTTCTACCTAAAATAGCTCATAGGGAGTCTTGCCATGAGGCTGCACAATCAGTACCCTGTTCTGAACATAACAAGCAGTATTAACTGCCTCAGCCCAAAATGTTGTGGGTAATATTGAATCTGCTAACATAGTCCTAGCAGCCTCAATCAATGTCCTATTTCTCCTTTCAGCAACCCTATTTTGCTGAGGAGTTCTAGCTACACTGAATTCTCTTTTAATACCCTTAAGTTGACAGAAATCATTCATCACTTGGTTTTTAAACTCTGTCCCATTATCACACCTAATGATTTTAACTTTCTTATCAGCTAGATTTTCTACTACAGCTATGTAAGACTTAAGGATTTCACTGGTCTCATCCTTAGTGTTCAAAAAGAAACCCAAGTAAATCTGCTAAAACCATCGAGTCACAACCAAACAATACTTCTTAAAATTCGGCTACTTACCTGGTGGGGCCAAATAAGTCCGTGTGCAGCATATGAAGTGGTTGGGTGATAGAGTTAAAAACCTTGGGCTTACAAGAGGCTCTATGCTGCTTTCCTTTGAGATAAGCATTACAGGTCTGTTTATTTTCAAATCTTTTTGAAGGTAAACCTCTTACAAGGTTATTTTTAGCTAAAAGATTGATTACCTTAAAGTTCACATGACCTAGCCTTCTATGCCATAATATAGATTCATCCAAAGAAGCTGTAGCAACTAAACATGTAAGATTGTCTTTGGGCACTAAGTTCTTCATATTTACACTATAAAGATTGCTTTTCCTAGGAAACTTAAGTAGAACCTGATCATCACTAGGCAGCTTAAAGTTAGGAGATAAAACCAAGCAATCAGTATCTGTGAACAGAACAAAATTCTTCTTGTCACACATTTGTGACACACTAAACAAATTATATTTGAGTTCTTTCACATAGTACACACCTTCAAAGTCCAAATTACCAGTCTTGATTGTGCCTTTACCAGTAATCCTTCCACCTATTCCACCTCCAAAAGAAACATATCCTCCATTCAAATCAGTGAAGTCTAAAAGATAGGATAGATTTACAGTCATGTGCCTGGAACACCCACTATCTGAAAAACCAAGATCATCATTATTGTTTGAGTGTGCCTGCACATAGAATAAAGGAAATTAGTTCCTTTTAGGGACCCAATCCATCACTGACTTGGATCTGCCTCGTGCATCAATGTAATCATATTTCTTGAGAGTAACTGATGCACTATTGGGCTGGGTGGTCTTTCTCACCCAACAAGCTGAGGGCTTAACAGCATTGCCCTTGTTTCCCTTTGCAACATTCACTTTAGAGCCAGCTGGTTTCATTTTAGGCTTAAAAGTATTAACTTTTGGCCTATCAGTATTAAGTTTGGGCTCATAAGTATTAACCTTTTTCTTGTAAAACTTGATTTGTTCATCATAAGAGTTAAAGGTTTTTGCAGATTTAAAGGACCTTGGTGAAGTAGATGATGATTTTGAAAAGTTTCTTTTAGGTCTTTCATCAAATACTCTGGGTTGTGGACTAGCAGTATTAACTGGCCTTGCATAATTCAAAGATTTTATGCCAGTTTTGAGAAAAACTGCTCTGGGGGTCTTGATGGGTTGGGGTCTAATAGGATGCTCTGGGGGTCTTGATGGGTTGGGGTCAAAGCAAGACTTGTTATACATGACAAATTCATCTCCTAGTTGCTCAGATTTTAACTGGTTCCAGTTTCTCTTGTTACCTCTAGGACTAGATGACCTGTTTCTATACATCTCAGCATATTTTACTGGCTTTCTAACAGGTTTGTCAAATGATCTTACAGGTTTAGTGGCCTGTACTTGCTTAGGTTCACTAGAATCTACACTAGCCTTTTTATTTTCAGATTCAAACACCTCAGGTAAGGAGGTGTCACTAGCACTTTCAAAGACTTCATCAGTCTTTTCAGGGAAAGTACTTTTGATTGTAGGGCCTCAGACAAATGTGGGTTCCTGAAACTCTGCTAATCCAGTGTGGGCAAGATCTATACCAGGAGGTGAATGAACTCCTCTGAATGGGTGTGGTACTGCATTATAACCCATACCTGATTTTGCTTTGCCTATTAGAGCTTTTTCAAGAAATTTATCAACTCTTTCAGTGTTATAATGTTTTGCGTCTTGAAGAGCCTCAATACTTAAGTCTATGTTATCTTTAGCTATAGTGACTTTCTCTAGTTCTTCTTTTAACACATTTATGGTGACTTCTTTAAAAGAGATTTCCCTATTAAGCACAGCAGTTGTTTCAGTAAACAGAGACTCATTTTCCTTATAGTGCTTAACTTGTTTTTCTAAGACTACTAAACATCTCTTATGATTTGCTAAGTTATACTCAGTTTTAGAAAGTTCTTCAGACACATTATCAAACATAGTTTTTAGCTCTAAATATTTGCTTAATGGAATGCATGTATCTGAGCAATTTGTTTTAGTAATTACCTCAGATACCAAAGCCATGTTGATTGGACTTTCTTCTTCATCAGCCATGAAGCTCCAATCATATCCAGCACTATCAACAGCCACCATTGCTTTAGAAGAGAAGTTGTCAGCATCAGTGTGTCTCCCCTTGCTCCTAGGGCTTCTGCATTCCCTGGTAAAATGCCTAAGCTTGCCACAGTTGTAGCATTCAACTTTTCCCTTGTCAAACCCAGCAACATCTGCATCATTGATCTTAATTTGCCTTCCAGTTTTATTCATGAACTTTTTTGCCCTCATGCTGATCAGGGAAATGTTCCTTTTGATGTCCATCTCCTCCATGTCATCTTCATGAATCTGTCTCAGATCATCATGAGTGATTTGGGATCCATGACTTTGTTCAGCTATGAAAGCATAGATTGTGTCTTCATTGATACATGCTGCAGTAGTCACTGAGCTATCAGTATTAACATTAGTACTAGGAGTACTAACATCAAAGTTATCCACATCATTGCTAGTGACAGGGTGAGCCACAAAAGCTATGTTTTGTGACCCAGAACTGGAAGATGCAGCTACTTTCCTTTTCATATCTTGTTCAATCACCTTAAAGCTGTTGAACAGATTGTCCAACTTCATGGTTTCGAAATCTGGCTTGTTCTTCCATACAATGACATGAGTGTCCCATTTGGGTGATGGAAGACTTCTAACAAACCTGAGGTTGATATCTTCCATGGAGAACTCCACATCCAATACAGCCAGTTGACTAACAAGTTTTGGAAGCCTATTATAAACGGAGTCAATGGACTCAGTTGCACCAGCAGTGAAGTTTTCAAATTCTTGCTTCAATAGAGTCTTTTGAGTTTTCTTGGTGACAGAATCTCCACCAAATCTGGTTTCAATGGCCTTTAACAGACTTTGTGCATTTTTGCGTTTGTTGAAGGTGAGTTGATGATCATCAAGAATTGCCATAAGTAACAGACTTCTCGCCTTGAGATCATTGCCTCTTAGAGCCATTTCTTCATTGGTTATAGGATCACCTTTCCTAGTAATAGCAACTTCTTACCAGTGCATTTGTAGGAGTCTCCATAGAGCACAATGTTCCACAACTTGAAATCAGTTACCAAAAAGTAATGCTCTATCCAGATTCTCCAGTGTTCATATTCATGTGGTTCAACTTAGAACTCATTGGATTGCGTTGATTAAAATTGAAAATCCATTTTGATTTGTCAACACAAGGATCTTCTAAAACAAAGCAGACACAAGCTCGATGCCACTTGTGAAATCCCAAACCTTGGATCTAGAACACTTAGCTTGCAAACGTATTAGTTGCCTTGGATGGTTCCAAAACAACAATGAGAAACTTTGTTGTAGATGCACACAAGTATGCGGAATCTACTTGAATGCACTTAGAAGATTAAAGCAAAGACAATGTAAACAAAGTATAACACCAACAGCTTCAATATTATTAAGTAATAATACGAGTACTCTCCTAGTACTAGGGTTTACAACCTTGAAGCTCTTCTTAAGACGGCTAGAATATATGATATGTTTAACCTAGCTAGGATCTCCTTTTATACACTAAGGAGATCCCTTATAGAGATAACTATGGACTAAGTATATCATATCTTCTATTGGAATAGAAGATATGGTGTTACAACTCTTACACGATATTCCATACTTACATCAGTACAAACTTAAAGCTATCAGTACTAACTTTCTCACTATCAGTACTAACTAGTTAATACTTATCATTTAATACTATCAGTACTAACTCTATTGAAATAAGTATTAACACCCAAAAAACATATTCCCAACACCTTCCATCTACACCTCCTTCCATTTCACTCCCGTCTTCATCCTCATCTTCATCCCTTCACTCTTCATCCCACCATCTCTACTTCCTTTTCTTCAAGAAGTTAGCGAAGCACTTGAAGATCCCTTTAGTTTGTTGCCACTCTTGTGATAGGCTTGGAATATCCGGAAATTGATTGATGTAATCTAAAGGGTCAAGATCGGTGTTTCCAATGGGGTTGCTACTTCCTTCTCCTTCTCTTTGTATTTCCCTCTCATCCGATGAATCCGTTGGTGGGTGAGGTCTCTTGCCATCCACTATGAACCTTGTAGTCTTTCCATCAGATAACGGCACCATGACTTTGTTGCAAAAGCTATGATCAAAGGAATACGGAAAAGGCTCTAAAGCAAAGATGAAGTTTGCTAGATGGGATAGGAGCATTGCATAAGGGAGTACCATCTTGTCCATGCTTTTCACACTCGCCATTCTCTTTACCATGTAATATGCGAGGTTGAAGCGAGTCTCGATCACAAGGCAATAAATCATGAGAAGCTCCGACGCATTAGGATGATCTTTGTTTCCTCCTAAGCAAAGCACATTCTCCCTTACCACGAGTTCCCATTTCTTGTACAACGGGAACATTTCGGAACGCTCCATTTGAAATGGATCCTTATAGATCACTTTGGAATTTCTCGTGACCCTCGATGGAGATGCCCTTTCCATGAATATGGTATCCCTTATCGTGGTTGCTTAGGGATTCTCATGTAGTAGACTTCATGTATGATCTACCATGTCGTGTAGCTCGCCAAGAACCATTCATTGGAATACATGCACACTACTTGATATGGGACACAGAGTATTCTTCCAAATTCTACAAGAGAGAGGGTGTACTCATGCTCATTGATAATGAAGGCTATTGAGATGATCCCGTTATCATTCCTAACGATTCTCATTGTCTTGTAAAATTCAAGCACGAACACCGGACAAATTTGCTCGTTTATGTCCAAAATACAATCAAAGCCAATTCCTTCAAAGACTTGTCGGATGTTGGTGTTTGCGAGGAATGATGGTTCAACCACACGGCCATCATGAAAAAGCCTCTTTTCTAGCAACTTGAAAGCTTACCTATCCTCCGGGCTTAGACCTTATTTTCGATGGTACATTGGGATATAGTGGTATCATCATGATAATCTTGTTGGCGGTTACTAGGCATGATTGTTCCTATACAACAAAACCACAATGTGGTGTTAATTGTGTGAATAGTAGCCTAAAGGGTTTGATCACAATTTTGCTCAAAACATCTTAATTGAATTCAAGGAATGAGTTTCACTTGTATTAATAATGTTAATTCTTTGATTTAGATTATCTTAGAAAACAATGTGGTAACAAATTATGACAAACCCATTTGAACCCAACTTCTAAAGATGAAAATTTTTAATCCTAGGAATCAAGGAATAGAAATAACAATGTAGTGTAGATTATACTTACACAAGAGATTGTTTTGCTTGAAGGAAATGATCAATTTGCTCCTGTGAACAGTAACTAGGTTTATGTTCGTGAGTCTTTGATAGAGGAAAGTGATAGTGAAACTTCCACAATGATCATTTCTTACTTATCTTGTCTTCATTTGCACGGATCCCACTGATCCCTTGTAGGAGGGATCCGGCTAGTTCAAACGCAAGGATCCGGCAAGACAGCAATTATTCAGCTTAAGTATTCCTTGATAATTTTGGTTTGGGAGTTCTAAATTGTCTAGGGTCGATGTTTATGCTCCATAACTTATGGTTTGGGTTTTTCGGGTTTTACTAGTCCTATTTGACGAGGTTCCCTTTTTATGAATAAATCATAATTCTTTGGGAAGTTTTTAAAGATTATGATAAAATCTCATTTTATCATAATGTAAGAAATTTCACATGGATACTCATTGACATAGATGAAATGTCAATAATCCTTTTGTGAGGAGTAATGATCAAGGCTCGAATAGCGTTCATTATCACTAGTTTGTAGTTTTGTCTATAGAGATCAACGAAGAATACTATTCTTGATGATGAGTCTAATGTAGATAACTACTTTAGTGATTATTAAGAAAGCATAAAAATACTACTAAGGTTTAATCATGATTAAAAAAAATGACCTAAGACAGAATTATTTGTAATTTATTAAGAATCATACCTTTGCTAAATATTCTGTTAGGATCCAATATTTATTGTGTTGATGATTCGGGTGGTCTTGGATGATCAAAGTACATGTTTACCATTTTAGAGAGAGAAAGTAGAGAGGAATTGCTTGAGAGGTTTACACAAAGGTTAGATTGAAATGAAGCACCGCCCCTTCCATGGATGGAAGGGGTATTTATACTTACACAATACACGACCTCTATCGGCACTTGGATCAGGTATCTGATGGGTAAAGACCGTCCTTCCTCGCGGTGTTGCACTATACTATTACTATTTACACACTAACTAATAAACTACTAAATAACGTAAATAGCGTATACGAGCTAACATGCTAGATAACATTAGGGGTGACCGACTCTTCACTATGGAATTTTCTAATTCCTAACAGTCTCCCCTTAAGGGAGGTCACCCCATGTTTACATTTTGAATCCTAGCATTATTAATGACTTTTGTTCTTGAGCTCGTAGACTTGAATTCTTCATTTCTGCAATCTTTGTGCTTTAGAAGCGATTCTTTAAGGTCCGATAACTTTGTACATTAAGTGGAGGCCTTTAAGCGATCCACATCTTTGATGATCTTGAGCTTTCATTGAGATCATCAGCCACAGTAAATCTCTGGATCACCCTTTATTGTGTTGCCATCATGTGAATTTGTGACTTTCGGACCGACATGCTCACACTTTTGAATCATGACATCTTACCATCAGAGTAGCGGAAGCCTTGGTTTGATATTTGCGGCGTGCAGCACGAACATAGTATAGAAATATCGAGCGGGTTATGTAGATATGCACCGATCATGATTTCTTCAAATTAAGTGTGGATCTTTGTGAGCATGCGGCTTTGGAATGACTCCTCAATTACGATGGTACCGCCGTCCAAATGTACCGCAAACAACAGTTAGCAATAAATCACATGAAAGTGTCTTTGATCACTTTCGTTGAATTGAGGTACCACGGTTCCCAGTTGATCAGTACAAATCACTTTTGTGAGTAGGATTCGAAGAATCTCCTTGGCGAGGGTTTAGCGGTTGTTCTAGCTGTTCTCAAACGGAGCGTCTCAAAGAAGACAACGAAGGTGAGTGAACGGCAATTGAGATTCACGATTGATGAAAAATGATTTGAAAAACAATGCGTATTGCTTAGAAGAAGAGTTTTGCAATACTGACGAAGGTTTTATGAAAAAGATCAATTTTCAATCAAAATACTTTTTGTATTTAAACGAGTACACATTCGACGTGCTAGAGAAAGAAGGTTTGCATCGAGCGGTTTTCAAAATTTTTTCATCAGATACTTTTGTGTTTGAAAACATAAGTACACATTCGACGTGCTAGAGAAAAAAAGGTTTGCACATCGAATGGTTTTCCAAAAGTAGTCAATTCCATTCTGGACCAAGGTTGATTCAAGTGAATCGCCCCATGTTTCTATCCAGTTGTCACAAGCTTGATCTGAAAGATCTCACATGTCACCACCAAGAGCTTGTTTGATGTTGGCTCTAGAAGGATTTCCATCTTCATCGTTAATATTTTTACATATCTTTCGGATGTTACGGCAATACCACAAGGATAATGCGTAGGACTCTTAATATATTCTTACTTTTCACATTGTGTGAAACAGTGAGTCTTCATTAATTTTGTGTCCTAATGAGATATTGTGGATGATCTCTTGGCTCTAGACTCAATAGTGCACATTTGGTTCCTATGCCAGAGACTAGGGAGAGGGTCTCCTTCTTCAATATCAACAATCTCTAAGAGAAAGTCGATAGATTATGTAGGTTTCTCGTGAGAATGAAACAAGTCCTTTTAAGAGGAACTTGAGTAGCTTGGGAATTTGTAGTGCAGGTGCATCCTTTGGTCCATGATGTCTTGTCTTCAATACCGGTGTTACCTTAGTAACAACCAGTAGCATATGTATTGAACCGGTTTACGCCTAAGGTTGAATTATTGGAGGCTATTTCTTTTCACCCTTTTCACATTCAATTCTTTTTCATTCTTCAACCCCTTCAGTGCTTACCGAGACTTCATTACTAGAACCTTGTTAGGTTTATTCCATTACTAGCTGTCTCGTCGCACTCTTCCCATATTCTCATTTTTCTCCTTTTTTTCATCATACCTAAGGACTTCTACACTATCTAGTGGATTGTTTCTGGGTAGATCCCTCGGTTGGCGGCGTGGGAACTAATACCTAACCTAACCATCCTTATAACACCATGCATAAAGTAAATTGGTCGGTCTTTTGGTACAGTTCATTCTTCCTTAAAACCAATTGAAAAATCATTTGGAAAAACAATCAAGGTACTTGTGATATGAGATCAAAGCATTTTGTACCTTAATAGTTTTGATCATTTAGAAAACCTCCCCTCAACATGTGCGTATGATTTAGAAATTGTTTACACATGGAGGCAAGAGGACTTTGAAATATTTTCTTTGATCACAATTTTCATAGAAAAAGCCATTTGATTTTCATGGTAAAATTCTCCCCCTCAATATGTGCATAGGATATTTTAAATCATTTTATCACATAGAGGCAAGAGTTCTTTTGAAGCACATCCACGATCACACAAGCCATTAAGAAACCATTTGAAAACTCAATCAAGGTACTTTATAAATCTCTTTAGAAAGCTTTTGTACCTCGATAGTTATGCTCCCCTCCGATATGTTTCAGATTGGCGGCGTTTAGCACATAGAGAAGCGACCTACACAATTTCATCAAATCGATCACCTTTTATCAAATTTCATTATTAAATCACAAATTCTCCCCCGATCAAAATATCAAACCCTTTGAGATTTTGGATCCCAAGTGATTTAATTAGGTTTAGAAAACATGGGAGAAAATGTGGCCTTGTTTAAATACTCATCTGGTTTTGGATAAATCCTCCTCCTCAACATGTGCATTGTGTATTAGAAATCGTTTGGCACATGCGGGAAGTGCCTTTAAGGACTAAAACCAATTCCATTTAAGCAGATAAGAGATTTAACTCGATCTATACCCGATCAAAATTTCAAACCTTTTGAGATTTGTGATCCCAATTGATTTAAATCATTTAAAAGATTTTGGGGAAAGACGTGGCTAGATTTAATTTTGAAAAATGACAGGAAGGACCATTTAGACATTAAAGATTGTTAGTGTCAGGTATGATTGTTTTAAGAGATCTTTAGGTAAAATAAAACAATTTCACAATCAAAAAACGAGAAAAATTTCATTTTAAAGACCTTGATTTTAAAGAAAATCATACCATGACATAACATTAAATCTTTAGATCACCACTTATTGTTGTACAAGCGGACTCTTTTGAAGATATATTGTTTGAAAATATTTTAAATTAAATCACTCTCCCTCGATGACCAAGACCGATAATTGAGTGACTTAAATTTTGATAAAATGAAGTTCGGTGATTTTCAAAAATTAGTCCAATATATTTTCAAAACAATATTTTCCATTTTCAAAACAATATTTTTCAAAGTTTTAGAAAAATGGTATCATCACGATATCACCTGCAGATATGTTAGGTGGTTGAGAAGCTTCTGTTGATCTTTGTAGGGCTTGGAAGAAAAACGATGGCGATGCAGTGAGACTTCTTCTTACGTTGCATTTTGAATGCCAAGCGAGGTCAAATTAAGCTCGTTTCTTCAATCAATTAGAAAACCCATCTGGCGATGCGGTGAGACCTCTTCGTTGCATTTATGCCAACTCTCCATTGAAGTCAAATTAAGCTCCGTTTCTTCATTTGTCGACCCAAGAAATAGTTACCCTTTCCTTTCGGCATCCAATCATATTCATCTGTGGGATCCGGATCGGGAACATTCTTATATACCAATATACTGCATACGTTAGTGAACACACATACAGATATATGGTGGTCGACATCACCCAACAATGTCGACTAATAAAGTCAATGCAACATATCAATCAGATCATTTAAATGTATGGGAAAAATGTGTTCATCAAACTCTAATTATCTAATCTTAGCAATCATATCCTAGCACCTAGTCCTTCAACATAGGTTAACATCATTTTTAATTAAGCATATTAGGATAATTAAGAAAGCTCGTTAGAAGATATAGATTTGAAAACATTCTCCCCCTCAACCAATAACTCATTTTAAAAAAGATTTTAAAAGTCTCTGAAGTCATTGATTGAGTTTCAAATTTATAAGAACTCTGAATCTGATTGATTTTAAGCAACTCATTTTCCACCATTTTTGATAACACAACAAATATTTTTGGAAGAATTTTAGGCGGAAAAACATTTGTGTAGAACAACGATCTTTTTGACGACATACTTTCCTTGTATTGTTTTAGGATAAGTGCGCGAATTTTTGAAAAATGGTTTAGCAGCACTTTCCTTTCTTGAAGAGCTGGTTGCTATCTGAAATAATAGCAAGCCATAGTTTAAGCAGCTGATGCGGAAATAGCGCAAGCCACCATTTGGCAGTTCTGATCTGAAATAGCGTAAGCCATCATTTGAAGTTCTGATCGAAATAGCTTGTAAGCCATAAATTTTGAGACATGTTTAGAAAAGAATATTTACACCTCCTATTCGAACTTCATCTAAAGTCCGTGCCATTATTGAATGACATTTCTAAGACCGTAGATGTTATCGATACCGGAAGACATGTCTTGAGAAAACAATATTTTTGGTATTTTTCAAATTTTCTTATTTTTATGGGTTTTGTAGAATTTATATTTTCTATTTTCTTTTTTGGGTTTTATATTTTTGTATTTGGTTTTTCTGAAAAATATATTTACAAGGATAGAATAGATGATATAGTCAAAGAAGATGATGATACGATCTGAGATAAGGATATCGAGCAGCCGGTTGTAGATAGAGTCATCATCCCTAAAACTTTAACCACCAAAGCTTCAGACTCTTGAATCGAAGAGATTGAGCCCCTGAAAGTGAGACTTTGCGGCTTCCCCAAACCGAAAATCCATGTGATGAGCAGATTCGAAGCTCTATTTCAAGCTTGCCTTAGCAGTGTACGAGAGAAACACACCATTATCATAAATCCATTTGCTCCTTTAAGACCGATAATCGAATTCTCCATTGGGGTTATATCATCAATAGAACATCAACAGCGTTTCATCCCACACTTAAATAATCTTCTCAAATTTCTTTCCAGGAAGTCTGAAGCAATCCATTCCAAAGGTGTCAAAGAACAATTCCCCAAGTAGTTGAATTGATGCAGGTCAGTTCTTTGTATAATGCTCAAGAACTCTCGAACACACACATCATGAGGGAATGAAAACACCTTCCCATGTTCACATTTTCAGGATGATGCGTGTATGAAGCTCAAGAACCGAATTACACCAATACCCAAGAGCTCTCGAATACACATCATAAGGGAATGAAAACACCTCCCATGTTCACATTTTCTTCCACGATGATGGTGTATGAAGCTCAAGTATCGAAGTATACCAATACCCAAGGAAGGAATAACGATAACATTGAAGAAGCAGGCCGAATCACTGATTATCTCTGCGGATGACAATCTCTGCGGATGTCAACTCTGGAATAAGTGATTATATCTCGAATCACTGATTAAGCCCTCAAGTAAACATTTGGCGCCCATGTACTCTCTCTCCTCACGATGATTGTGATAACATCGAGATCATCACGCACTATGTACCTCTTTTATCTTGAAACTAACACTTTCATCGCTTCCCACATAGTTGGAATAAGAATACTAAGCGCCTTGATGAGTAAAACATTGAGTTTCTGCGGTCATGACATTTGTTTTCCCGGGATATCTTCAATTACTTAGAAGAATTAAGTTCATGAAGTTTACTCGCCATGAGTCAAATCTTGAGTTTCTCTGCGGTAATAACATTTGTCTTCCCGGGGATATCTTCAATTACTTAGAAGTATTAAGTTCATCAAGTTTACTCGCGTTTAGATGCTGGTCTCCTTACCCCTTGCTGGTTTTGACACTTCAGAATCAGCAACTCTTTGTAAGTCCGTATACTAGAAATATTTTTTAGAAGAACATCATTAGCTTCGGATGTATGTGAGAATCAACTATTTGAAGAATATGAGCAAGTCTAATTAGGGATTAAATTTGGCTTTATCACTTCCCCTAATTAGTGCTCTCCCCTAAACCGACAATCTTTATGATGAATGCTTGAATTGAGAAGAAGTCTTTAAGTAATCAAATGCAACTCGTCTTTAGTCTTCTAACATGTAGCGAGAAAATGTAGAACGACGTAGACTCGACCTTCTTCAAGATTGTCAGAATGGGGAATAGATGTTAACATCTTCAACTCACCAAAAAGCATCCCAAAGCATCAATTAACTTACATCTTGCAAATCCCCTTAACTAAAATCCTTCCCAATCAAACAAGAACAAAAAGATGTTCATCAAGGAAATCGCATCGGGCGCAATGACACACAAGATGGTAACACCAAACTACCAATCACATCAAACAGAGAGATTGTTCGGAATCATCATGTTGATGTATACGTGAAGCATTTAGGAAGCACTTTGTTGATAAACTCATCAATCCGAGTGAAGATGTCAACCAACGGCTCTTAGAAGAAAAAGAAACTCCATGTGAAGATGACCCGATAAGAAGAAGCTCGGTTCTTACATGAGTTTAGAGCCGTATGACCATTTATATTCTCAAATATCAAAATGCAAAAAATTCACACTTCTTCTCCCCTCAAGAATTGCATACGGAGATGCCATTCTTGACTAAATAAGTGAAAATCATCTGAATGTTCTATTCACACTTCTCTCCCGCTAAATAAGCACATGATGTCGCCATCTTCATTATAATCGAGCACGTGGAATGAGAAAACAATCATGGTAGCCGGTTCACTTTAATTGGCGCATGGAAAAGTATGAAGCATGTTGTTGAGAATGGTCATAATAAGAAGATTTCTCTTCTTCTAAACATAAAGCGCACTGAGACGTACACTTCTCTTTTCTTTAGAGAGCGAGGTTTGGTAGTATTGGCGTCATAAGAAGATTTTCTTCTTTCAAGATAAAGCGCCTTGAAAGCATACACTTTTCTTTTCTTTGAGGAGCGAGGCATGAGCTGATGTGTTCATACATCATTATGATGAAGTACGAGGCTGAAGCTGATGAGCAGAGGCGTCATAAGAAGATTTCTCTTCTTTTAAGATAAAGCGCCTGAGGCGTACACTTTTCTTTTCTTTGAGCGAGGCTTGGCAAGTATTCAACGTCATAATCTCTCTCTTTTCAGCTCTCTTAGCAAAACATGTAATCATCCCCATTATCATTCAGTAGGCTCTTTGTCGTGACAGCTGATGGAGAAAACCCCAATATGATGAATTTGACCACGAGTAAACTAGAACTCGTGACTTAAACTTGCACATATGTAACAAAGAGCGGTGTCGAGAATTCATGCCCATTTGAATCTCTAAGTACTCTATACTCTTCAACCAACCAACCATCAAGTATAAGGCGTACATCACCTCTTGAAAATCTACAATTGAATGTGACCTGCACTACAAGCGTAACTCCTTAAGTGATAGTTATTTTGTGGTGGTATGAGCCCAATTCCCCCAAGTGGTAAAAGAAAGGTAAAAGACACCCAACAATAACTAGATTTCCAAGTCTTCGTTTTTGAAAATAAGCTCGAACAAGGATCTTGAAGAATCTTCATCCAACCATCCCGATACCTTGGATACTAAGTACACTCGCCCGTGATAATTCACTTCAACCTCAAATAGATAATACTAAATTAACGCCTTGTCACATCTTACGAAAAGCTCAAATCTAGCCTTCTTTGACATTTAAATGAACTTTGATAATGGTTTCATCCTGACCATGGTTAAAAGCACATAACCTCGTAAAACCTTGTAAACCAGCGCCATGAGGAAATCCAAAACACCCAATTTATGAAGTACACCCTTTTATCCCTTCTTTGAAGGAAACCGTAGCACCAGGCATCAAATAAGATCGATATACACTTTCCATTTCTCCGAATGGTTCCATCATACGGGATTTTACAACTCTATGGTTTAAACGAAAAATAGTTTCTTTAGGGATTTTACAAAACCAAGAATAAACGTAAGATAGATCCGAAATGCACTTTACAATTATCAGAATGTTTCCATTGTCACGGGATTTTACAGGTCTATGATTTAAACGAGAATAGGTTTTTCGCGGGATTTTACAAAATCAAGACAAAACCGTAAACAATGTCAGCTTGAAGGTGTTATGACAAATTTGGTTTCGGTGAATATCTGTTTTAGGAGAACATGCAGCGGTTCATCAACGGTTCCATATCCAACATCATCAACCATCCAATCAACACTTTGGTAAATACATCATTCAGCGTTCGTAGGGTATTATAGTGACCACATGGAGAAGTAAACCCGATATACCAAACTTGATCATGAAGTAGAGTTCCCCAGATTTGTTACTTAAGCTTGTACTAATCCTTGTGAAGAAGAAGCGGTGTACCCAATGTACAAAACCTCTTGACGTATCCTCAAGTGCGTGAGACACCGAAGTGATAGTTACGTTGTGGGCTAAGGAAAGAATCACAACCGTAACTAAATAGCCAAGTATTTATCACACTCAATAAACATGAACAAGTCATCTTCGCGGAAGGGTAGAAAGAAAATGGGAAATAATATAGCCTTGAGAAAACCTCACTTCACATCAAATGAAATATCGAAGAAACAATCCCGTAGTCAACCTAGAGCAAATAATAATTCAAGCCGTGACGAAATATCATTCGTGGACATGTATACACCAAAGTGCACACACATACATAACCCAACCTATCTCATCTTCAGTCTCACAAATAACTCTCATGAATTCCAGTAAATCATCCAACCATCTCTTTAACAAATCTCTTAATATCATTGCGAGATCAAAGAGTACATCACGTAAAATTATAAATCTCATAATATCACTTCAAATCATACATAAGCGATCCAAAGAGCCCAAGTCTTCTCATCAATTACCTCCATATTCTCTAAAGTATACATAGCAGTAAAATGATATTAGGTTGATCCAAGGATAACCAAAATTCACCAATATTCTTCTCATATGTAACTCCAATTCTTCTCATCAATCCGTGTATATGGATTTCATTGTTTTATTGAATATAAGTATGTTCCAATTTGGATTGAGACCATGTCCACCTCAGCCCATGTAAGAGACCAATACTAAGCCCATATAATCATGTGACCGAACCCATAATACTCGTCAAAAGCCTTACCCTAATAGATTGGGTATATAAGAGCGCATACTTAGGTATTCTTAACCCTAATATCACTAGTATACCGCACCCCACCTCATATCCTCTCACATTCATCTCAAAATATCACTTAATCAGGCCTTAAAATTACAACTGCGAATCAACCCGCCACACACCTTGATGAAGATGATACCATAGTCTCACCACGGGGATGGTTTGAGGCACATGGCAGCGGCCACAGGGATGATGCTAGAGGTCTTGGTCACAACCACGAGATCAAACTCAACTTAACAAGGTAGGTTTAACATTGTTCCATCTTGTAGTATAGATTTGCGAACCCTTTTAATTTTCGACCAGAATCAAAACAAGAAAAGTATTATTGCTTATTTATTATCTTTCTTGGTTCGTACATAAGACATAACACGTCTTCTATATGATGGGTGAAGAAATCGTGAGTTACCATAAGATCGATATAGATAAATGCAAATGACTCACGGATCTGAGATTGTTGTTGTGATTATTCTTTTATTATTCGTTTTCAAGATCAATGATGTATTCGAAAGTTGTGTTTAGATAATTAATATCTATACGTTTTGATGAGCCTTACACACATTGGCGAGATAAAAAACTTTCTCTTTTATACGTTTTGACTTTGAGATCGGTGATGGATTATATGTGTCTATAGACCCATGATGGTCTTGATGTTTTTCATTTTGACCACGACTTAAATCTGAGATCTTGGGTTACAATCTGTTGTATTGAAGTGGGTTTAGTTGTAGATGATGGATTTGGTTTTTAGATTAGGTATAGTGGTCTTTGGTCTTGTGGTTGAGGTCTTCTATCATTCTTCTTCATTTCTTTTTGTCCGATCACTAACATACATTTGAGTCAAGTCGCTACCACACTTTTGAGTCTAATTACTAAGTATTTGTCTTGAGTCAAGTCGCATTTAGCATAAGTCATTAAGCCAGTTGCTATGCCAGTTTCTAGCCCAAGTCGCTAGCACAATTTGCTCACGACTTGTAAGGAAAATTCGCTATGATTAGTACCAAATTAAGCTAGTCTTAATAGTCAAAAAGGGATTAGTCAAGTCGCTATCTTCTTCGTCTTTCAAGTTGCTAACTTATCAATATAAATTGCTAGGTCAAAGGTTTAACTAGGTAAACACTAAAATACAATGCATCAAGACAACTTGTAAAGACAAGTTAGCCACGAGAACTAAGTCGCTAGATAGAATGACCAACTCGCTACCAAGACTTTTGACATTTTAAAATTAGGTTTTCGACCTCTTCTCCGACCATATTCATGATAACCCGAAAATAGTTTTGACCAGAAAAATGCATAAAGGATTGCTTTGTTTTGACCAAATAGACCCTTTGCTTGGACATTTAAAACAGACCAATATGACAAGCGGTAAAATCTTTGTTGGACCAGTATAGTTTGGACAATAATTCAACAAAGTCATAAAAAGAAAGTAAACAGGATGTTTTGTGACAAGAAACCATGATAGCGAAGCATATGACATTTTGACTCAAAAGTCAAAACAAGAAAAACAATAACTCGCTAATAAGAACTTTGACAAAAACTTGGTAAAAACAATTTAAATACCGGGACTTGTTTAACCATACGTATCAAACCACTAGACCGTAACACAATAACATCATCACATTACACGCATCAATCATCCCAATTGCCGCATCAACGCCAACAAGTAACCATGTAAATCATCAAAACAACATAACGGCTCTTATACCAATTGTTGGGATCCAATATTTATTGTGTTGATGATTCGGATGGTCTTGGATGATCAAAATACATGTTTGCCATATTTAGAGAGAGAAAGATAAAGAGGGTGTTCTTGCTGAGGTTTACACAAAGGAAGGTTAGATTGAAATGAAGCACCACCCCTTCCATGGATGGAAGGGGTATTTATACCACACAATACATGACCTCCTCGGCTGTGGATCGGTATACTGATGGGTAAAGCTAAGTCCTTCCTCCGGTGTTGCACTATACCTATTCTCTGTACCACTAACTAATAAACTACTAAATAACGTAAATAATGATATGTCTACGAGCTAACTTATGCTAGATAATATTAGGGGTGGCCGACTCTTCACTATGGAATTTTCTAATTCCTAACATATTCTTTTAAGAAAGAAGTATTTAGAAGAACTTCTAGATCTTCTTGGGATGCCCAAATTCAAGTATTGAGAGTTCTTTAACAAAGAAAATATTAGAACGTTCTATCATTGTCCAACATTATAAAATATGATGATTTTTAAAACATGACCTTTATAAAAATCCTTCTGAACAACATCGGATCATATCAAGTTATTAAGTACAACATACTCTAAGAAACTTATTTGAAGCTCGATGCCAATTGTGGAAAACTAGAAGGGGGTTGAATAGTTTTACCAATTAAAACTTCGTTTTAAAATATTTAGATCGACTTATGTCAATCTATTTAGATGTGTATGTTGGGCGTTGATAGATAGATATATAAAAGTGAAATGAAAGATAAAGAGTAAGAAGCACATAACCACGACACAGTGTTTATAGTGGTTTAGGCTACAAGGACACCTTCCTTGCCTACTCCCTTTCCACGAGTCACCTACCGAGAGTTACGTAATCACTACTCGACACCAACTCCTTATGGCGGAAAAGCCTTCACAGCGTCGCATACTCTTTTTGGGTACTAGGCTAGACATGGGGTTCTTCCAGGGTATAACCACACCTATGCATGCGTCCACCCTTTATCACGTACTTGAGGCTAAATACGAGTTCCATTCTAATTGAGGAACTACTACCCAACAATACACAACACCTATCCCAAAGGAGATCAAATCCTTATTACAACACCATCAAGGATATCAATATCCTTGGATACAACCTATCTTTATTTTTATATCGATGCACCTCATGATTATACACCTGGCATCTTTCACTAATGCCCTTGACTTGACTTCTAGGCACCTTCACTAATGCCCTGACCGACGTTTGGCACCTTTCACTAATGCCTTCGTCTTGACTCGCTGGCATTCTTCACTAATGCCTTGGCAAGGCGTTTAGCACCTTTCACTAATTCTTTCGTCTTGACTTTTTTAATCCCCACTACATGCCTTTGACACAACACTATGGAGGAAAAGACTATCAACAAAGAGAACCTCGGTAGTCTTGATGATGATGAAGTATGGCAACTCATGGACTTAAGCTTGCTCGACTTCAAGAGGTGGTGATCTACTTAAGAGAAGACGAGAATCACACAAACAAAATACAAACTACATAGGGAGATCCTTAGGATATGAGGTTAGAAGATTACAATACTTGGAGAAAGTATGTGTGGGAGTGGCAAACCAAAATGAAGAAATGGCTCACTATTTATAGAATTTTAGCTCTTGTTCCACGGATCCCAATCCCTCACTTGAGGGATCCGTCGATGTAATCTGGGGATCCGTGTGTGGCTCCTCTTTCCCATGGGTTTTGGGTCATGGGTCATGGGTCCTAGACTTTGGACCATAGGTATCTAAGTAGATACAATGTATCTACAAGATGCATCTCTAGTCCATGGGTCATGGGTTTAAACCATGGGTCATGGATAATATCTATATATGATTTATGCATGATGTCATGCAATGGGTTATGGGTTATGCTCTATAGGCATAGGTCATGGACTTTGGGTTTTACCCAACAACATTCAATGTATTTGGTTAATGGGTCAAATATTTAAACTTCTACCCATTGTATTACCCATTATGATACATACTAGTTATGTATATATTTTGCCCAATGTAAACACTAGTTGTTGTACATATGTATTACTAAATCATAAAATCACTTTTTACTTGTTTAGTGTTTTATGTGAAAACGTAAGTGTGTTAGTAAACTATTGGCTCAAACCATTTAAGTATTTTATTTGTTTTAGTTAAAATGACTTTACTTTTGTTATCGACAAAACATTAGAAGATCGTAAAATATAAATAAGCGTTTTAACGGCTTATTTGTATTCACAAATTTATAAGTTAGGGCCATGTAGCATTGGTTTAAAAATAGTTTACAACAAATACAAGCCCACAATAGTTATAACAAGCATGAGTACTAGCACCTCACAATTGGTGTTTGGATTCTCTCATCTCTAGGGTTTATATGATAAATATGTAAGAAAATGGATGATAAACACTCATTACTTGGCATAGTACATAGATTACCATACGCTAGAGAATAGTTCAAACCTCTAACGCTTTGGCGTAAGCACCTAGAATAACTATCTAGAGGTCT
Source organism: Chrysanthemum makinoi (assembly GCA_910596185.1). Lineage (NCBI taxonomy): Eukaryota > Viridiplantae > Streptophyta > Magnoliopsida > Asterales > Asteraceae > Chrysanthemum > Chrysanthemum makinoi. Next base: position 205,038,075 of record OU343224.1, read on the forward strand.
TTACAAAGGGTTGTAGCGTTAGGTTTAGGGTAGGGAAGTAAATGGTTTTTGGATAGGGATATTTAGTGGTGGCAGTCAAAAATCATATTTACAAGCATGTAAATTGTGATTCTTTAGCCAAGACTCGTCTCACTAACACTAAATAACTTGAAACAAAGCATAAATATAAACTTAAAAAATATAAACATAAAGATAGATGTATGATGGTAGCCGCATGTTTTTAACATAACTCTTTTTCTCTTTTCGATTTTTTTTTTTTCATACCTTTACTCTACCATCCTCTCGATAACATCAAAATAAAAGGATTTATAGGAGAATCTACACTAGAATTTATTTCACTAACACTAATTGACCCAATTTGAAAAGATCAAAATACTTAGAGTACTTAATTATGTAGACAAAGGGAATTTGAATTTATCACGTTTCCAGTTACTCCTAAAAATATTACTTTAACCCATGAGTCCCGATCGTCCCAAGATTGTATACTGATAGATATGACTGGCTTTGCAACCATACAAGTAACTAGATAATTGAACTAAGGGTTTAAACAATGATTACAATAATGCACCAAAGATGAGTGCATACAAGGTATTCAAGGTTGGGTGTAACATTTGGGGTGGATTATAAACAATGCTCTTCATTGATATTCGAACCGAGCATCACAAGAACACAGAAAAGGTAAAGGCTCGAGAGGTTAACTAGGGGTATCGTGTACTAAAAGATGAGTACATGCTTAAAGGGTGTGGAAAAATTACTTTCAACGATGTGGATGATAATTATAATACAGGTTTTAAAACAAGGGTTATCCTAATGCCTCTTTATCATTTTATTTGAAAATCCTAACTACGAATGTAGTCTCATTTGGCGATCTAGGAATGTATTGTAAAATAAACCGTAAAACGTTTATTAATATTTTCGATCTCTTTGTGTTTTGTTGATAACAAATGTAATGTTATCTTAAGTATAATTATAAGGATACATGTTATTTTTGTAAAGCATTTACATATAGCAATTTAAATACAAAAATGTAATAATTAAGCATTTATTGTAATAGTTTATTAGGATGGGTAAAACCACCAAACCATGGATCTTAACCCATACCAAAGAAGACTTGATACAATGTATACTTAGATACATTGAATCTAAAGAAAACCCATGGACCAACCCATAACCCATGACCCATAACTAAAAAACCCATGGGCAAGAGGAGTGCCACGGATCCCTAGGATTACACTAGACGGATCCCAAGTGGAAGGGATCCGTGGGATCCGTGGAGCAGAGGAGAAATTTGCCTATAAATAGAGAGCCATTTCTTCATTCTAACTCACCCCTCTTCTTACTAAATCTCTCATACACTCTCATTCTCTTCTAACATATAGATCACTTGATCTAGAGTTGTTCTTCTTTCTTTCTATTGTGATCCTCATATAGGTCCTTCTCTAAAGCGAGATCACGGGCATTCTACAAGTCATCCAAGCAAGGGGTCCTTGATTGATTTGTCACTCCACAAGATTTCTATAGCAAAGATCTTGTATTTGATATTTCACATATTTGTTGTGTAATAAGTCGTGTTGGTTTGGTCCACCGTACTTTCTGGACTCGGTATCTAGCTTTGTACGGAAAAAGTGTAAGCAACGTTGTGAAGGCTTCTCCGCCAAGTGAAGGAGTTTGTTGACATAGTGCTTGAACTCTCGAGTAGGTGACTCGGGGAGTGGAGTAGGGCAACGAAGGTGACCTTGTAGCGAACCACTATAATGGTTGTGTCTTTCTATCCCTTAACTTTATTTATTTGCTTGCATTATCATTAGATCTATACTTTCTCAACATCCATACGATTTCACATAATATCGAATCTAAAGTTTTGAAATCAACTTAAAATCGGCAAAACTATTCAACCCCCTTCTAGTTTTCCACAATTGGCATCAAGAGCTAAGTTTATAAAAGTTTTAAAATAAAATTGTATTTTAAAAACTTTTCGATCACTATGGGTTTCGAAAATTATAAGGAAGGGCAATCTATGCAACGACCACCACTACTTGAAACTAATGGTTTTATATATTGGAAAAATAGATTTGAAACATATGTGAAGTCTAAAGATATTGATCTTTGGTACATTATTGTTGAAGGTGATTTTGAGGCTACCTCAAATGATGATAAAGGAAATTTAGTTCACATACCTCATGATAAACTAAATGATGAAATGAAGAAAAAGCTTTCTAAAAATAGTGAAGCAAAAATGGATTTATATAATGCTTTACGAAAAAGAGTTGAAAGAATTTCTATGCTTAAAACCTCTAAAGAAATTTGGAATTCTTTAGTTGTAACTCATCAAGGCAACCAACAAGTTAAAAATAATAAAATTGATTTATTTGTTCAACAATATGAACAATTTTCAATATCGGATGATGAAACTATAGATCATTCATTTGCTAACTTTAATACTATTATTACATCTTTACAAGCACTTGATGAATCTTTTCTAGCCGTAACCATGTTAGGAGATATCTAAGGGCACTTCCATCTAAGTGGAGATCCAAGGTGAACGTAGAGAAAAATTTGACAATCCTCACTTCGATGAACTCATAGGCAACCTAAAAGTCTACGAGCTTGTCCTTGCTAAAGATTTCGAAGCCTCAAAGGTGAAAGAGAAACACAAATCTCTTGCCCTTAAAGCCAAAAGGCTTCGAGCGATGAGGAGAACTCATCTTGAGTAGTGACGACGAAGAGTACGCTATGGCGGTAAGGGACTTTAAAAAGTTCTTTAGAAGAGAGGGAAGATACGTCAAACAACCGTATGACGATAAGAAAGGCTTTCGGAAAAGCAAAGAGGACGAGAAGCCAAAGGATGATCGTACTTGCTTTAAATGTGGGGACCCAAACCACTTTATTAGTAAGTGTCCCAAACGGGACGATCAAAAGGCGTTTGTGGCCGTGGGGAATGGCGGCAGCGAGGAGGATGAAGAAATTTGTCTCATGGCAAATGACGAGGTATGTCTGAATACTATAGTAGCTCATCACTTGATGACGACTCATTGCATAATGAATATGACAAACTATGCAATATTAGCTTAAAACTAATTAACAAAAACAAGCTTTTAAAGAGTCAAAATCAAAGTTTAGATAAAGAAGTCATAGAATTAAAAGCAAAACTAAAACGTTTAGAAAGGGTAAAATAGCAAGTGGTGAATGTGAACTTTTCGTTCAACTTCAAACACTAGTGGATCACTTAGATTCTAAAATTGCTAGAATGAGCACGAACACTTTAGATACAATAATCGATAGTGTTAAAACCGGTAACAATCAAAAGGGTTTAGGTATTCAACAACTTGATCCATCAACTAGTGAAAGTAAAGAAACACAATTTGTTAAAGAACTAGAAAAACCGACCACTGTTGTGGCGGATCCTGGATCCCAAAAAGGGAACCGGCTAGTGTAGAAAAAGGGATCCGTGGATCTGCTGTAGCAAACATTAGTAATAATGTAGCTTCTTCATCTAGAACTGAGTTTGTCATAGTTAATAGGAAGAAACCAAATCATGTCACCACTAGACAACCACCTCCAAAATATAATCCTACTTTTGCAAGAAACAAAGCTCCATCTTTTCAAAACCTAATTCATTTAGGAGACCTAATAACGTTTACCCGAAAAGTAACCATCAAATGGGATGGAATCAAAACATGCACAACGGTTTTCCTTTTCAAAACTTTGCTCCATGGAATGCATACTCATCTTATCCATACATGTCTAACATGAATGGAATGTTTAACACTAATGGACCCATGAACAAATGGGGACCAAACTTTTGAGTTTATTATTGTTTTAGGTGTGCTTAAAGGTTGACCTAGACCCCGATGAATGGGTCAAGGATAGCGGGTGCACAAGGCACATGACCGGAATAGGGATCTATTCTCCACATATGAATCCATTAATGGAGGTAATGTGGTGTTTGGAAATAGCAAAGTAGAATCATCGGTAAAGGTACGATTTCTAACACATCTCTAACCATTAACGATGTGTGTCACGTAGAAAACCTAAACTTTAATCTCTTAAGTATAGGACAAATATGTGATAAAAAGTGCAATGTACTTTTTACCGAAACCGGTAGTAAGATACTTAAAATGGCATAACCATAGGAAGAGGAATTAGGAAACATGGAGTCTATGTCATTAAAATCGGTAATGAACCTAAAGACAAACTATGTCTTACCTCTATGGATGATACTTCGACCTTATGGCATTGAAGATTGGGTCACGCCAACATGCGACTTCTTCAATCGCTATCATCCAAAGATCTAGTAAGAGATCTACCTAAGTTAAAATATGAACATCATTTTTGTGATGCTTGTAATGTAGGAAAACAAGCTCATTCGAGTCATAAAGCTAAAAACATGGTGTCTACAACTAGGTGTCTAGAATTACTACATATGGATTTATTTGGTCCATATGCTATCCAAAGTTATGGAGGCAACTACTACACTTTGGTAATAGTGGATGACTACTCTAGTTATACATGGACAAAATTTTTAAAGAACAAAACGGAAACTTTTAACTATTTTGAAATATTAAGCAAAAAGATCCAAAGACAACTAGGAAGTCCCATAGTGTCTATTAGGACGGATCATGGTAGGGAATTCGATAATGAAGTGCAATTTGGAGTTTTTTTGTGACGCTAATAATGGTATTTCACAACTTCTCGGCTCAGCTCCACAATCGAATGGGGTAGTAGAAAGAAAGAATAGAACTCTACAAGAAATGAGTTGAACCATGCTTAATGAACAATCCATACCTCAAAAGTTTTGGTGTAATGTCGTTGATACTTCAACGTATATACTCAATCGAGTCTTAATTAGACCAATCTTAGGAAAAACTCCATATGAGTTACTACGAGGCAAAAAGCCTACGTTAAATCACTTTAGAGTCTTTGGTAGTAAATGTTTTATTCTTAACACTAAAGATTACCTTACAAAATTTGATCCTAAATCAACCGAAGGTATCTTTTTAGGTTATTCGCCAAATAGCAAAGCTTACGTCATATTAAACAAAGAAACAATGAAGGTAGAAGAGTCATTAAATATAAAATTTGATGAAAGTCCACCCAAACCCTCTCCACCTCTTGTCGATGACGAGATTATAGAAAGTGAAGCTATAGTAATAAAGAAAAAGATAAATGAAGAAGAAGAACCTCTAAGTGATGAAATAATAAACATTAAAGAGTCCAAAGATCACCCCGTAGATAAAGTCATAGGAAAACTAAACGAACGAACATTAAGGTCTCAAGTTCAAAACCAAAGTAGCTTGTTTTGTTTCGTTTCAACCATAGAACCTAAGCATACACAAGAAGCCATAAAAGATGAAAGTTGGGTAATGGCTATGCAAGAAGAACTAAATCAATTTGTTTCTAATGATGTTTGGACACTTGTCCCTCCACCTAGTAATCAAACCATAATAGGAACCAAATGGGTTTATAAAACAAATTAGATGCAAACGGAGTAGTGTCTAGGAACAAGGCTAGACTCGTTGCTCAAGGGTATAACCAACAAGAGGAATAGACTTTGATGAGACCTATGCCCCGTGGCTAGATTAGAGTCTATAAGAATACTTCTTGCGTATGCTTGTGCTAATGATCTAAAGCTTTATCAAATGGATGTCAAAAGCGCTTTTCTAAATGGTTTCATAAATGAAGAAGTATATGTAGCTCAACCTCCGGGCTTCATTGATTTTGAAAAACCAAACATGTGTATAAATTAAAGAAAGCCCTTTATGGTCTTAAACAAGCTCCAAAAGCTTGGTATGATAGACTCAAGTCATTTCTAGTTAAACACAACTACACCATGGGGTTAGTTGACAACACACTTTTACTAAGAAAAGAGAGTCACATATAATCATAGTACAAATATATGTAGATGATATTATATTCGGATCCACTTGTCAAGACATGTGTGATGATTTCTCTAAAATCATGCATGACGAGTTCGAGATGAGTATGATGGGAGAACTTAGTTTCTTTCTTGGTCTACAAATAAAACAAGTAGAAGATGGTATCTTCTTTAATCAATCTAAATACATCAAGGAGATGTTAAAGAAATTCGGTCTAGAAGAGTCAAAACCAATTAGGACTCCAATGTCATCCGACACCAAACTCACAAAAGATGAGGACGGAGAATCCGTAGATAATACTAAATATCGTGGCATGATAGGTAGCCTTCTCTACCTCACGGCAAGTAGGGCGGATATCATGTTTAGTGTTTGCTTATGTGCTAGGTTTCAAGAAGACCCTAAAATATCACACCTAGAAGCCGTAAAAGGATATTTAGATATATTAAGGGTACAACACAATTAGGATTATGGTATCCTAAGGGCACGGGAGTAGAAACAATTATTGTATATGCAGATTCGACCATGCGGTGATTACGTTGATAGAAAAAGTACAAGTGGGGTATGTACTTTTATGGGATGTTGTTTAACATCATGGTTTTCTAAGAAACAAACGGCACTTGCAAGATCAACAACCGAAGCCAGTCGTCTCGCGGCAAAGCATGCCAACAAGCACTATGGATGAAACAAGCGTTAGTAGACTACGACATCCATCTAAGCGACATAGCCATCCTATGTGACAGCAAAGGTGCAATCGACTAAGCAAGAATCGTATTGCATTCTCGCACAAAGCATATAGAGATTCGTCATCACTTCCTAAGAGACAATGTTCAAAAGGGGAACATCTCTATTGAGAAGGTAGCATCCGAAGACAACATAGCCGACGTCCTCACCAAACCGTTGAAGCGGGAACAATTCAACCTACTTCGTCTTGGTCTTGGTCTAATGGAACAAACGTCGTAATTTAATTGACTCTACAAGGTATGTAAACACTAGCCTTCTTCTTTCTGAGTCTAGGATTTCTATTTCACGCACAACTCACAAACAATACCGGAATTTTCAAAACCCAAGATGAGTTTTTACACTTATAGTTTTCTTATTTTTTAAGAAAGCCTACTTTCACAATGTTTTCTAAAAGATGATACCTTCCCGTATCAATTTCACAAAAGCAATTTCTCACGTATAGGACAAATCGCTTTTTCATTATTAATACAAAGTAAAAACCCGTTTTCATTGCATCTCATGTCTTTTGAATGCTAAAGGGGACACATAACTAATATGTGTTTTCGGGTACATTCATTTAAGCAACAATGAATTAGGAGCATCGATAACACAAAATTACGTACTCATGTACTAAATATGTGTTTTCGGGTTATCTCAATAGAATGGTTTTATACTTCTAGTTTATTTTCTATTTCTTTTTAGGGGTCGAGATAACCGAAACTCCAAATAGTTTGCATATAGGCACACACTAGGAAAATTGTTTCCAAAAAGG
>OU343224.1:205045542-205100603 GCA_910596185.1 Chrysanthemum makinoi
CAACACTTGGGGAGATTGTTGGAATCAGCTCATAAGCCTTAATCAAGTGTTAGTAATTCACGAGATGTAATAGTTAGCTTCTTATGACCTTTATGTTTGTTATTGTTTGAGCTTATGTAGAGACCCATAAGCCTAGGCACAGCCAATAAGGAAAGGAAGGGAACTGGGAGTGTTGCCCTAGTTCCTCTATAAAATACTTGTATAACCCTGGCTTGAGGGTTGGTTGTTCAATTATTCCTCTGCAGCTCACATCTCACATTTAGGTCATAGCATAGCGTATGTGTGTTGGTTATTGTTCAATCGCCTTTATCTCTTTCTATTAAGCTTGTGTTGTAAAACTAGTGACCTAACAAATGCACTTGGTAAAATGAAGATGTTGATGTATTGCTCCCCTGAATAGACAACGGGTCAATCTCGAAGAGTAATGTGTACATCGGGGATGCACAAGGCTCAAGTTCTACTTCTTGGGGAAATGGTCTTTATTCTTAGTTTGTTGGTTTGGGGGGAAGCTACCAAAGTCTCACTGGAGGCTCAATTCTCTCTTGATTCAAGAGCCTCGAAAGCTTTGGTGGTGAAAGTTTAAGATATGATTTCTATCTTCTAGCGTGTTATGCGATATCCTTATCTAGAATTACTCATATCATCATCTTCTTAAACTATATCATCTACTCTATCTTTGTATATATTTATCATAAAAACAAAATACAAAAATATAAAACCAACAAAAATCCATAAAAATCAGAAAATTTGAAAAATTCCAAAAATATTGTTTTCTCAAGACATGTCTTATGGTATCGATAACATCTACGGTCTTAGAAATGTCATTCAATAATAGCACGGGACCATAGATGAAGTTGGCAGGAGGTGTAAATATTTTTTTCAAAACATGTCTCAAAAAATGGCTTCACGTTATTTGACTGTAACCCGCTTAAAAATGGCTTGCTATTATTTGAGATAGCAACCCGCTTTTCAAAGAAAAGGAAAGTGCTACGCTAAACCAATTTTCAAATATTTAGTGCACTTATCCTAAAACAACATGAGGAAAGTATGTGAAGACTGCTTTTTCCTACACAAATGTTTTCCGTAAAATTCTTGAGAAAAATATTTGTTTTAACAAAATGGTGGTAAATGAGTTGCTTTAAAATCAATGGAATTGAGTTTTGGTAAAATTGAAAACTCAATCAATGACTTGGCTTTTAAACTTTTCATAAAATGAGTCATTGATTGATGGGGAGAATGTTTTCAAATTTATATCATCTATGACTTTCTTAATTATCTATATGCTTAATTAAAATGATGTTAACCTATGTTGAAGGACTAGGTGCCTAGGATATGATTGTTAGGATTAGATGATTAGAGTTTGATGAACACATTATTCCCATGCCTTTTATGATCACGATTGATATGTTGAATTGACTTTTATTAGTCGATTGTTGTTTGGGTGATGTCGACCACCATATATTTTTATGTGTGTTCACTAACATATCTTGGTATATTGGTATATAAGAATGTTCGATCGGATCCCACAAATGAAGATGATTGGATGGCGAAAGGAAAGGGTAACTATATCTTGGGTTGACAAATGAAGAAACGAAGCTTAATTGGACTTCTATGGAGAGTTGGCATGAAATGCAACGTAAGAGGTCTCACTGCATCGTGAGATGGTTTTCTTCATCATCAAATGGCGGAGCTTAATTTGACCTCGATTTGGCATTAAAATGCAGCGTAAGAAGTCTCAACTGCATCGGCGAGCGGTTTTCTTCCAAGCCTACTGACAACAACAAAGCTTCTCAACCACCTGCGTATCTTTGTGCTGAGGACAATTAGTGATGATACCATTTTTTTTAAACAATTTTGAATAATATTGTTTTGAAAATGGAAAAATATTGTTTTGAAAATAAATTGGACTCAAAATTTTGAAAATCACGGACTTCATTTTTGTCAAATCTTGATGATTTCAAATTAAATAATTTCAAACGATATTTCTTCAAAAAGTTCGTTTATGCGTTATAATGTGGTGATCTAAAGATTTAATGTTATGTCATGGTATGATTTTCTTTAAAATCAAAGATCTTTCAAAATGAAAATTTTTCTATTCTTGTTTGATTGTGAAATTGTTTTATTTTACTTAAAGATCTCTTAAAACAATCATACTTGACACTAACAATCTTTAATGTCTTAAAATGGTCCTTATCGTCATTTTTCAAAATTAAATCTTGCCACGTCTTTCCCCAAAATTTTCTAAATGATTTAAATCAATTGGGATCACAAATCTCAAGAGGTTTGAAATTTTGATGGGAGAGATCGTGATTTAAATCTCAAATCTGTTTAAATGGAATTGGTTTTAGTCCTTCAAAGGCACTCCTGCCTCCATTTGCCAACGATTTCAAATATACAATGCACATGTTGAGGAGGAGGATTTATCCAAAAACAAAGATGAGTATTTAAACGGAGCATTTTCTCCCATGTTTTCTAAACCTTATTAAATCACTTGGGATCCAAAATCTCAAAGGGTTTGATATTTTTGATCGGGGAGAATTTGTGATTTAATAATGAAATTTGATAAAAGGTGATCATTTGATTCAATGTGTGGCTCTCTCTCAATATGTGCTAAACTCTTTCATATATTGATGCACATATTGAGGGCAGTAGTTTCTTAATGGCTTGATAACAAGTAAATGTGCTTGAACTCTTTCCTCTATGTGATAAAATGATTTCAAATCCTATGCATATTGAGGGGAGAATTTACCAAGAAAATCAAATGGCTTTTCTACGGAAATTGTGATCAAGAAATTATTTCAAAGAACTCTTGTCTCCATGTGCTAAACAATTTCTAAATCATATGCACATGTTGAGGGGGAGGTTTTCTAAATGATCAAAACTTTTAAGGTACAAAACTCTTTGATCTCGTATCACAAGTACCTTGATTGTTTTTCCAAAATGATTTTTCTATTGGTTTCAAGGAAAAGAATGCGTACCAAAGACCCACCATTTTACTTTATGTATGGAGTTATAAGGATGGTGAGGTTAGGTATTAGTTCCCACGATCCTTGAAGCAGGAGGGATCTACCAGAGGACAATCCACTAGATAGTGTAGAGTCCTTAGGTATGATGAAAAGAAGAGAAAAATGAGAATGTGGGAAGAGTGCAGTGAGACAAGCTAGTCTGGAATAAACCCAACAAGGTTCTAGTTATGAAGTCTCGGTAGCTTGAAGGGGTTGAAGAATGAAAAAAATTGAATGTGAAAAGGGTGAAAAGAAATAGCCCTCCATTAATTCAACCTTAGGGCAGAAACCGGGTTCAATACATATGCTACAAGTTGTTACTAAGGTAACACCGGTATTGAAGACAAGGCGTCATGGACCCGGTGGCCTTGCGCACTAAACTTCCCAAGCTACTCAAGTTCCTCTTAAAAGGGCTTGTTTCATTCTCACGGGAACCTACATAATCTATCGACTTTCTCTTAGAGATTGTTGATATTGAAGAAGGAGACCCTCTCCCTAGTCTCGGCATAGGAACCAAATGTGCACAATTGAGTCTAGAGCCAAGAGATCATCCACAATATCTCATTAGGACACTAAATTAATGAAGACTTGCTTTTTCGCACAATGTGGAAAGTAAGTAATATATTAGAGTCCTACGCATTATCCTTGTGGTATTGCGGAATCAAATAGTGATATGTAAAAGTATTCACGATGAAGATGGAAATCCTTCTAGAGCCAACATCAAACAAGCTCTGGGTGGGTGACATGTGAGATCTTTTCTAAAGATCAAGCTTGTGACAACTTGATAGAAACGATGGGGCGATTCATTCTTGAATAAACCTTGGTCCAGGAAATGGATTGACGGATACCTTTGAAAAACCAGTCGTTGTGCTTAAAAACTCTTTACTTTGCTTTTGTCGGTATGCGGATATTTCAAATTAAAGGTGTTTATGATTGAAAATTAATTTTCATTAAAACCTTCGTTGTATTGCAAAACAATGATCTATTGGCCGATGTCGATTGTTTCTCAAATCTTTTTTTATCAATCGGTGAATCTCAATTCATTTGGTTCACTCATTCCGTGTTGTCTTCTTTGAGGCGTTCGTTTTGAAACAGCTAAAGCGTGAAACCTGTCAAAGATTCTTGGAATTTTACACCATTCACTGACGTACTTGTACTAATCAGCGAGGAACCGTGGGCCGTGTACCTCAATTCAACGAAAGTGATCAAAGACAATTTTGTGTGTTTTATTGCTAATTGTTGTTTGCAGGTACATTTGGACGGTTGCTTGCTGATCAGAATTGAGAGTCAACCCCAAAGCCGCATGCTCCACGGCATCCGCACAATTGAAGAAATCATGACTTGTGCATATCTGGAACAGAACCTGGCTCGATATTTCTATACTATGCTTACTTTCTGTTGTTGCAAATATCTTGAACAGTACAAATCAATCGCGGACTTTGAAGAATCGCTACAAAAGCACAAAATTTAGGAAGTGAAGAATTCAAGTCTGAGCTCAGAACAAAGTCAAAGATAGAATGCTAGGAAGCAAATGTATTTCATGGGGTGACCTCCGTAGGGAGATTTTAGGAATTGGAAATTCCATGTTAAAGTGTCGGTCACCCCAATTATAATCTAGCATATGTTAGCTCGTAGACTTGTAGTTATTTACGTTCTTTTTGGTTAATTAGTTATTTAGTAGCGTAGAATAGTTTAGTGTAACACCGTGGAGGAAGGACGGGTCTTTACCCACTGTATGCCTGATCCACAGTCCGAAGGAGGACGTCAAGTATGTAACTATAAATACCCTCTACCTCCCAAGGTAGAGGGTTGGACCTTTCACACAATCTAACCTTTCTTTCTTTGTTTACTTTCTCTCTCTAGAAAGGCTCCCACCTTCTACTTTCTCTCTCTAAATTTATAAAACCATATGCCTAATATTATTATGTTATGATGTGTTTGTGAAATCCAATATGTTACATACTTGGATACCCATGGTCCAAATTCTAGGACCCATGACCCATAACCCATGACCCATAACCCATGACCCATGACCCAAAACCCATAGGCAAGGTGGAGCGTCCCATGGATCCCCAGGATTACACTGGACGGATCCCTCAAGTGAGGGATCCGTGGGATCCGTGGAACAGCAGCTAAAATTCCTCTATAAATAGTGAGCCATTTCTTCATTTTGGTTTGCCACTCCCACACATACTTTCTCCATGTATTGTAATCTTCTAACCTCAGATCCTAAGGATCTCTCTATGTAGTTTGTGTTTTGTTTTGTGTGATTCTCTAGGTTCCTCTTAAAGGCGAGATCACCACCTCTTGAAGTTGAGCAAGCTCAAGTCCATGAGTTGCCATACTTCGTCATCATCAAGACTACTGAGGTTCTCTTGTTGATAGTTCTTTCTTCCTCTATAGTAGTGTTGTGTCAAAGGCATTAGTGAAGGATGCCGAAAGAGTCAAGACGAAAACATTAGTGAAAGGTGCTTAAACGTTTGTGTCAAAGGCATTAGTGAAGAATGCCAAAGGAGTCAAGACGAAGGCATTAGTGAAAGGTGCCAAACGTCCGTGTCAAAGGCATTAGTGAAGGGTGCCTAGAAGTCAAGTCAAGTAGCATTAGTGAAAGATGCCAAGGGTGTATAATCGATGAGGTACGTCGATGTACAAATAGAGATAGGTTGTATCCAAGGATATTGATATCCTTGATGGTGTTGTAATAAGGAGTTGATCTCCTTTGGGATAGGTGTTGTGAAGTGTTGGGTAGTAGTTCCTCCATTGGAATGGAACTCGGTATTTAGCCTAGTACCGGATAAAGGGTAGGCGATGTTGTGATAGGTGTGGTTCTACCTTGTGGAAGAACCCGATGTCTAGCCTAGTACCGGAAAAAGAGTAGGCACTGTTGTGAAGGCTTCTCCGCCATAAGGAGTTGGTGTCGTGTAGTGATTACGAACTCTCGAGTAGGTGACTCGGGGAGTGGAGTAGGGCAAGGAAGGTGTCCTTGTAGCCGAACCACTATAAACACTCGTGTCGTGGTTATGTGCTTTTCACTCTTTATCTTCCATTACACATTTATATATCTATCTATCAACGTCCAACATACACATCTAAATAGATTGACATAAGTCGATCTAAATATTTTAAAATGAAGTTTTAATTGGTAAAACTATTCAACCCCCCCCCCCCCTTCTAGTTTTCCGCAAAATTGATTGGCCAAAAGCACATTTGCTTGAGGACAAGCAAATTCCAAGTGTAGGGATATTTGATAAGAATTTAAAATATACGTTTTTAGAGGGTCATTTAAGCCCTAAATCGATACATTTTTTATAACCGTTTCTACTTAAAATCGTTTCTTTTCACATTTTAGGTCTTTTGAAAGTAAAATGCTGGAATGAAGCATATTTGGAAAAAAAGGATCGAAAACATGAAGAAAAGGGAAAAGTAAAGATCTAAGGTTGTTTCGCAAGCTTGACGGCGTCCTAACCCAAAGGGTGACGCCATCCCTAAGGAAGTTTTCTAATTAGATTGCACACGACAGCTCAGGTGAAAATTTGGTTCTAAAGCATGACTACGTCACGCCTTATTTCTGGAGGGCTTCTACTTTTAATCTTTAATAGAAGACCAAGATCCATCTCAAACGAAGTCCTTAAGCAAGCCAGACGGCGTCACAGTTTCTCACCCGATGCCGTCACAAGCTGATCAAGACTATCACAACATGCGGGCGAAGTAGCTGATACGGTTTTGGCCATAACTTTTGCATACGAACTCGGATTTAGGCGATTTGGTGAAAACATCTTTGCGAAGGCGTCATTCTATAGATCTGTTAGGTTCCCATATATGTAACACAAGCATCAATATGTAGAAATAAGATGGAGAAGAGATCGGTTGAACAATATCCAAACACACACACACACGTAAATATAGAATGGTTAGGCGTAAGGTATGAATGAGAGAATAAATTGAACAACCAACCCTCAAGTGAGGGTTATTACATAGTATTTATAGGAGAGGGAGCTAGGGTAACACTCCTAGTCCATTCCTTTTCCTTATTGGACTAGGCCTAGGCTTATGGGCCTTCTACATAAGCCTAAGGCTAATTACTAACATAAAGGCCATATTAAGCTAACTATTACATGTGAATCACTAACACTTGAATTAGGTTTAGGAGTGATTCCAACAATTTCCCCCTAAGTGTTGGTGATGAAAGAATCTTGACGGTGAGGGTGCTGATGTAATAGTAGCTTTGACGTCTTCTGACATTCTTCTTTCTTGTGAGAAGAATTGTCTTGATTCGAACAATCTCCCCAGTGTAGAGAAATTGTTTCTTTGAAGTATTCTTCTTTGACGTCATCATTGTTCTTTGATCATTGCTCTTTTTGATGGTAGTGTTAGTATGTTGTTGTTGACTGCATCAGGTCAGCTTCGCTGCTCTAGTGTCTCCACGTCTTTCTCCAACATGCTCACATGCTCTTTAACGTTGGATTCTGAGTTGATGAAGTTCTTTAAGTCTTTAAACTTTGTAGATTCTTTGTTGACGAAGAATCATTCTGACTTTGTGTTGCCTTTGATTATGAGTGAACTTTCATAAGTGATGTTGTTGGTATGAGCATGTGAAGAATCACACGATCAGTCCGCTCCGAGCTTCCATAAGAAGTAAACATAAGAAAGGTTAGTAATAAGCGGATTCCGGCACTTAGAAGTTTGAAATTCGAGAGTGTTAACAGCATAGTGTGAAAACACAACTCTAATTCTCACAAAGGCCGTTCCTGAACCAGAGTCCCACAAGTGAGATAACGCGATGTACCAAAGTACATCTACGGTTCAGATGAGTCGCTGAGGTACACCGAAGTATCACTGAAAAATATTGGATTTCACATACACATCAAACCATAACACAAAGTAGGCGTATAATTGGAATTCTAGAGAGAGAAAGTTAGAGGTTTAGGGAATTTTAGTGAGAGAAAGAAAATTCTTATTATGAGCAATACACGATTGTTTTTCAAATCTCTTTTCATCAATCAGTGGACTTAAATTCGCTGGTTCACTCACTCCATGTTGTCTTCTTTGAGACGTTCCGTTTGAGAACAGCTAGAGCAGCACTTGCGAAACCTCAAGGAAATTCTTGAATTATACCGATAACGCGATGTACTTGTATCTTGATCAACGGGGAACCGTGGGCCGTGTACCTCAATTCATCGAAAGTGATCAAAGACACTTTAGTTGCGCTTGATTGCTAACTGTCTTATGCAGGTACACCCGACGTTTGCAGCTGATCAGAATGGAGCGGTCAATCCATAGCCGCATGCTCACACAACACATTCATCTCGTAAGAAATCATGATTGGTGCATCAATGACTCCGATATTCTAACTCCATGCTTCTGCTACGCTGCTGCCAATATCATGAATCAACGAAAGCTTTCGCTACTATGATGAGAAGATATCATGATCCAGAATGTGAGCATGTCGGTTCGAAAGTCACAACATCACATAATACCAACACCACAATGGATGTATCAGAGATTTTCTATTAGCTGATGATCTCAAAAGCTGGCTCAACATTATGGATTAGTAAAAGACCTCCACTTGGATTAACCATACATGCAATGAGTGGAATCAATGACTCTGAAGCTCAGGAGCAAAGTACTACATCAAGAATGCAAGATCAATTGTTAATGTAATATATGATTGTATTCAATGTCATTTTAGTATATGTTTGAGGTGACCTCCCTTAGGGGGAGATTGTTAGAATTAGAAATTCCAGGTATTAAAGAGTCGGTCACCTCAAGTATATGTAATCGTTAGAAAGCTCGTAGTCACAGTACTTTTATGTTAAGTAGTATTTAATTTAGTAACACCGTGGAGGACGGACGGGTCTTTACCCACTGTATGCCTGATCCAAGTGGAGGTCTTTTACTGATCCACGTGATAATAATGTTGAGCCAGCTTTTGAGATCATCAGCTAATAGAAAATCTCTGATACATCCATTGTGGTGTTGGTATTATGTGATGTTGTGACTTTCGGACCGACATGCTCACATTCTGGATCATGATATCTTCTCATCAGAGTAGCGGAAGCTTTCGTTGATTCATGATATTGGCAGCAGCGTAGCTGAAGCATGGAGTTAGAATATCAGAGTC
The DNA here is from genome assembly GCA_910596185.1 of Chrysanthemum makinoi. Taxonomy (NCBI): domain Eukaryota; kingdom Viridiplantae; phylum Streptophyta; class Magnoliopsida; order Asterales; family Asteraceae; genus Chrysanthemum; species Chrysanthemum makinoi. The sequence continues at coordinate 205,054,669 of OU343224.1, forward strand.
ATTGATGCACAATCATGATTTCTTACGAGATGAATGTGTTGTGTGAGCATGCGGCTATGGATTGACCGTTCCATTCTGATCAACTGCAAACGTCAGGGTGTACCTGCATAAGACGGTTAGCAATAAAGCGCACGAAAGTGTCTTTGATCACTTTCGATGAATTGAGGTACACGGCCCACGGTTCCCGTTGATCGATTACAAGTACTTTGTGATCAGGTATAATTCCGAAGAATTTCCTTGACAGGGTTTCGCAGCTGCTCTAGCTGTTCTCAAACCGAACGTCTCAAAGAAGACAACACGGAGTGAGTGAACCAGCGAATTTAAGTCCACTGATTGATGAAAAGAGATTTGAAAAACAATCGTGTATTGCTCAATAGAAATTGTTTTTGCAATATAACGAAGGTTTTAATGAAAATCAATTATCAATCATAAAACACCTTTTGATTTGAAAAATTAGTACGCGGTCGACGTGCTAATGAAAAGAGTTTTAAAGCACAAAGACCGGTTTTTCAAAGGTATCCGTCAATCCATAACCTGAACCAGGATTGATTCAAAAGATTGAATCGCCCCATTGTTTCTGTTCAGTTGTCACATGGTTGATCTGTATAATAGATCTCACATGCCACCTACCAGGAGCTTGTTAGATGTTGGCTCCAGAAGGCTTTCCATCTTCATTATGAATATGTAAACACATCACTCAGATGTTACGGCAATACCACAAGGATAATCGTAGGGACTCAGGATATAATTTCTCTTTCCATATTGTGTGAAACAGAGAGTCTTTATTGAAATTGTCCTAATGAGATTTATTGATGATCTCGTGGCTCTAGACTCAATTTGTGCAATTTTGGATCCTATATCGGAGACTAGGGAGAGGGTCTCCTTCTTCAATATCAACAATCTCTAAGAGAAAGTCGATAGATAATGTAGGTTCCCCGTGAGAATGAAACAAGCCCTTTTAAGAGGAACTTGAGTAGCTTGGGAAGTTGAAGTGCAGTGCGTCACTGGGTCCATGACGTCTTGTCTTCAATACCAGTGTTACCTAAGTAACCACCAGAGCGTATGAATTGAACCCGGTTTTCGCCTAAGGTTGAATTATGGAGGGCTATTTGTTTTCACCCCTTTTCACATTCAATTCTTTTTCATTCTTCAACCCCTTCATTGCTTACCGAGACTTCATAACTAGAACCTTGTTGGGTTAATTCCATTACTAGCTCTGTCTCGAGTCCAGCACTCTTCCCATATCTCACTTTTCTCCTTTTTTCATCATACCTAAGGACTCTACACTATCTAGTGGATTGTCCGTGGGTAGATCCCTCCGGCTCTGGCGGATCATGGGAACCAATACCTAACCTTATCATCCTTATATCACCGTACATAAAGTAAAGTTGGTCGGTCTATTTGGTATTGTTCATCTGCCATAGGAACCAATTGAAAACCATTTGAAAATCAATCCAGATACTTGTGATATATTATCAAAGCATTTTGTACCTGAATTGTTTTTGATATTTTTAGAAGAAGAACTCCCCCTCAACATGTGAATCAAGTATTTGAAATAGTTTTCCACACAGAGGCAAGAGAAAGAATTAACTTCTTTGATTACCATTTTCTAAAAAATATCAACATCACTTCCCTAATCGAATCAAGTAGATAAAGCATTTTGGGGAAGGATGAGGTTTTCATGATTTTGCTCCCCCTCAATATGTGCCTCGAGATTTGAAAAGAGTTTTGCACATACTAGAGGGAACCTGCACATTGAGATAAGTAATCACGTTTCAAATCATAGGTTTAAGATAGATGATCCCCCTCAACATGTGCATGGAAAATTTGAAATCGTTTGTCACATGTGGGAAGAAGAGCTTGTACATCCTTATAAAACCATTTACCGAATTATCAGTTTAAATCCAATTTAAATCACACATTCTCCCCGATCACAATTATCAAATCATTTGAGATTTGTGATCTCTTATAGATTTAAATTGATTTTGAAAGCTTTTGAGGAGAATTGTGACTTGAATATGAAAGCGTTTTAAGCGATAAGGATCGATTTTGAGATTTTAAACTCCATTGGTTAAACATGCATGATTATCTTTTGAAAACAATTGAATGCCAAATAACTTTTTAATTTAATTGAAATCATTCTCCCCCTCAATCAATGACATAGGTTGTTGATTGAGAGATAGATATTTTGACAAATAAATCCAGATGATTATCAAAAATAGAGTCGAAGTTATTTTTTCATAAAGCGGTTCATTTTCATGAGATAAATGTTTTAGAATCAGAGCATGGAATTTTGAAAATATGATACAGTATGGCTCTGTTCTTTCTTTGAAAGCGGGTTCTTGCGACATGACAATAAACCATTTTTTTCTCTTTCTCCCATTTTTTTTTTATAAGAATTCGAGCAACATCTAAAGTCCCGTGTCATTCTTTGAATGACAGCACAAAGACCGTAGATATTATCGAATCGAGAAAAACATGACAAATTGACAATATTTTTGAAGATTTTTTGAATTTTTCAGATTTTTATGGATTTTGAGAGTTTTATAATTTTGTATTTTGTTTTTTGAATAAATATTTACAAGAGATAGATGAAGATAGACCTTTACTCCTCGTCTTCTTCCTGAAGACGTTTGAGTGTTTTACGGTTGAAGGCTTTTCAAGCCTAGTCGTGGAAGAATAAACTCAAAACGTTCTCTTGGAAGAGCTTTGGTGAAGATGTCGCTAACGATATTCGAGACCTCACAAAATAGAGTTCCACCACACCCTTTTCCACTTGTTCCATGATGAAATGATGACGAATGTTGATATGCTTTAGCTCTTGAGTGTTGAACGTTATTGCATGAAAGAGCAATAGCACTTTTATTATCACAGTACATAGGGATTTTGTTGAATACAAAGCCATAGTTAGATAATTGAGATCTCATCCATAGGATTTGAGCATAAAAAGATGACATGGCTATGTATTCAGCCCTTGTAGAGGAAATAGAAGTACTCATTTGCTTCTTTGAAGACCAGCTCACAAGCTTATCACCCAAAAAATGAGCACCTCCGGACGTACTTCGACGAGTATCTTGACATCCTGCATGATCGGCATGCATAGGCTGTTAGTGACATACCGGTGTCCTTCGGGTACCAAAGTCCCATATTGATGGTTCCTTGGAGATACCGAAAGACCCGTTTAACCGCTTCAAGGTGCTTTTTAGTAGGCTTAGCCTGGTATCTAGCACACATGCAAACAACGAACAAGATGTCTGGTCTACTAGCAGTGAGGTACATCAGGGATCCAATCATACTACGATATTTCGTTTGGTCTATCATGATCCCTGAGTGGTCCTCATCAAGCTTGGTTCGTTCAATCATGGGAGTGTCAACGGGGTCACTTGAATCAAATCCAAACTTCTTTAAAATCTCATTTTCATATTTAGATTGATTTATGAAAATGCCTCCGGGACTTTGAAAAATTTGTAATCCCAAGAAAAATGACATTTGTCCCATCATTGACATTTGAAATTTGGAACCCATTTCTTTTGAAAAATGATCATATTCATTGGGGTCAGTCGAGGCAAAGATAATATCATCAACATAAATTTGAACGTGAATTAAATGTTTGCCTGACTTTCGGTGAACAACGTTGGATCAACTGCTCCTTTGCTTTGAAGCCGGTAGACAGAAGAAACTTTGATAGCGTATCATACCATGCCCTTGGAGTTTGCTTTAAACCGTAAGAGCTTTTTCAAGCGATAAAGCGTGAGTAGGATGCTCTGATTCACAAAGCCTTCAGGTTGGCTGACGTAGACGACTTCTTTAAGATCTCCGTTTAGAAATGTCGTCTTTACATCCATCTGATAGACTACCATGTTCTTACTTGCAGCATAAGCTAAGAATATTCTGATTACCTCGATTCGAGCCACTGGAGCAAATGATTCTTCAAAGTCTATGCCCTCCTCCTGACGGTATCCTTTTGCAACCAATCTAGCCTTATTCTTTAAAACATCACCATGCTCATCAAGCTTTACTTTGAAGATCCACTTGAGAGCAATGATCATAGCACAATCTGGAGTAGGTACTAATTCCCATACATCGAGACAATCAAACTCATGAATTTCTTCTTGCATGGCATTGAACCAGTTGTCTTCATTCATGGCAATTTTAACATCTTTTGGTTCGATCTTAGAGAGTACGGAGTTGAAGAAGCACCATAAGGCATCGGTTGCAAGTTGTTTCCGTGTGGATACTGGACTAGAGGGTTTTCCAATGATGTTGTCTAATGGATGATCGTGAGTCCATTTTGAGGTGTTCATGAAGGTGTAGTTGAGGGGACGGAGTAGCAGAGTCGATGTCTCACTGTAGAAGATGGTTCGATGATGATTCAGGAGCAAATATATTTTCAAATGGAGCATCTTCGGGAGTAGCAAAGGGATTGACTTCATTCTGTGAATCAGAGTCATTTCCATGATGTACACTTGATGATTGAAGATTTGTTGATGAACCAGATTGGTCAGCAGCAGGCGCTTCTTGGCTTAATGACATAGAAGTTGAAGGGTTAATTTCATTGACAGGGATAGAAGCAGCCTCTGATAATTGGATTGACATATCATTGTTACTTGGCTCATAATGTTCATCAAACATTGGATCAAACAGTTTCTTTAAATCATCTTCAAAGGGGGGTACATATGGAGTTGCAGAAGAGGAGTTTGGTACAAGAAATGAACCAATGGGACTGTTTTGAAGTGCGGGTCCAGAACTAGAATGTCCAGGAGCCATTTGACCGGTCAGCTCATCAAACGTGACGTGAATTGTTTCCATGATATTTCGGGTTCTCTTGTTATAGATTCTGTAATCCAATAACATAATCTCCATAACCCTTAATTTCACCGAAATGATCATTCCCAAATCTAACTGTCCCGATGAATTTGCTCACGAAGTTCATGAGCCGCGACCGGTCTCCAGTCATATGCTTGGAACAACCTGAGTCCAGGTACCACAAAATGATTTGAATGATCTGCAGTTGAACACAGACAAGAATGGATAACTGGATAATTGGGATCCCCATGCAAGAATGGGTTCCACTTGGTTAGTAACAGTAATTGGAACACCCACATCAGAAATAGAAACATCCATATCAGAAGTAGAAGCAGTAGAATCATTGGGAATAGATGCAATCTTTGGTGTGCGTATTTGACCTATTCAAAGTATGTTCACTTCTTAAGGGAATAGTTCTACCAGTAGGCATCCATTGTCTAGTGGGCATATTCTTAGCAGTTTGAGAGCAAAAATGATTATTCTTATGACCAAAAGGTATCCAATAATAACCTATCTTTATAAATGTTCTTCCTGTGGGCTTCCATTTTTTTCTAACAATCTTTCGTTTTTGCCTTTTTGCCTTCTTAGCACGATTATTACCCTTAATAATTTTAAGCGGGATTTGACAGACATTAGACAAAGCATTCACACCACATTCATGATTAGCAACATTGAAATTCAAGAAGACATCATTACAAGGTTTGCAAATAGTATCAGAATTCGAATTAATTACAGTACGGCTAAGGCTAATACTAGAATCAACACGATTCGTTTTATTCAACTCAAGCTTAAAGTTCCTAGATTGGTCTTCTACTCTCTTCCAATGCACATTCTTGGCTTGCAAGGTCCTATCATTCCTTGTATTGTCTTGAGACTTTGACTGCTTCGCTTTAATGTCACTGATTACTCTGTAGAGGGAATGGGAACATTAGTTGGTTGATCTAATTTTTGCATTCCTGAACTTGATGTGCAAGGATCTGAACTACTAGAAGGCACTTTATTGTTTACTTTCTTAAGACTGTGATTTGAGCTATTTGTAGGCACACTAAAGTTCACTTTCTTAGCACTAACATATTTGGAATCTGAACTACTTGAAGGCACATTAGTGTTTACTTTCTTAAGACTGGGCATAGAAAGGATTTCCTGCTTGGCACTAGGCATAGAACAAGGCTTCACAGCTTTGCCTTTTTCACCTAAGGATTTTGGACATGTTGCAATTACACATTCAAGCAGCTCTTGAGATCGTTTGGCCCGGAGGCAAGCAAACCTAATTTCTCTATCAAGAGGTTTATTAATAAAGTCCTCTTCAACAATCTCACGGAGACATTCTAGACTATCCTTAAGGTGAGCACAATAGTTATGAAACGCAGGTTCATTATTCCTAAGATGAGGAGGAATATATTTAACTGTCACAGTGTATTTGCAATCTAAGGGTGACTTTGAAACAACATTCTTATTAAACACAAGTGGCAGTTTCCCATTTTCCTGACTTCTCAGATTCTCAATTTCCTTTTGTAAAGACGTTATTTTTTCGTTGTTTTGGTCACGAGTGACTTTCATTGAATCATATAACTCTTTAAAGTGTCGTTTAACTTTTTCATTTTCTTCTAGAAAACTCTCGTTTTCCTTTTGTAAGGCATTTACCAAGTTTTGAAGATGAAAAGTTTGAGAGTACTGAGAATCTAAAGGAGGAGGCATTTGGGATCCAGTCACATTGTTCTTTTCACCCTTCAATTGAGAGATTTGGGCTTTCAACTTTTTGATCGTGTTACAATGAGCTCGAATCTGTTCATCACGTTTGCTAATTTCAAAAACTGCATCAAATTCAGGAGCATCCAAGGATGTCTTGAAATTTGAGGTTTTAACATTTTCTTTTAGATGTTGATATTTTAGTTGTAAATCAAAATGTTCAACTTCTAGTTTAGAAAAATGCTTTACCAAATTATCGTGATCATCCTGATCAATTTTTTCATTAAGTTTTGAATTAATCTTTTCAAGCTCAATGACACGATCATGAGAGACTTTCAGAGCAACAGATAATTCATAAAATTAAGAAGCATTAATGGAGCAATCGTAGCGAGTGTGAAACACGTCTTGAGCAATACATTCAGAAATAAGATTCTCATTCAAGGTATGCAAGTTCTTCCTCTCAATCTCATTATATTTTAATGCTCGCTCATAGTCACTAACCTCAACTATCATTGCATCAAATTCCTTTTCCATTCCTTTAATATCTGAATTTATCCCCTTTTAAGACTCTCAAAATGATCTTTTAGTAGTTTGAAGAAAGGCATTACCTCGATTAGATAGAATTCTTTTGTTTGTTCAAAGCCCCTTTCCCCTTCAGTTATCCCAGTGGGTGTGATCCTTTTCTTACAAGTTTTCTCAAAATCGACAAATAGTTGAAGAATAACATATTGACTAATTAAAGTCTTGCTTTTAGTGGAAATAGTCCTAGGAACTAAATGCATTGGTGTATTGGGAGGATACACAGTCGCTGAAGGCATTTTCCTAAAGGGGGGGTTTGTTACAACAAGATTCTCTGCTTTTAGCTTATCTAAATCCTTTTTCCAAAACACTTGTTGGTGTTAACAATGTCGAGGCTTAAACTTGTTCAAGGAAATCCAATTCTCCTTCTTGTAATCATGGGGTGTGATATTTATTTTCTTTTCTTTACATTTAGGATCATCTAGTTTCTTGTTCATCTTTTCCTAGTGACTTCATCCGATTTCTTATCTTCCTCAGTGCACTCAACGCAACTAGGTTTCTGTCTAGGCTTAAGAATTTCATTGCCATCATAAATAACCTTATGGGCAGCTCTAGCCCTTTTAACAACTTCTGGATTTGGTTCCTCAACAAGGGGAGTACTATGCTTATCACTCAGAACTCTGTGCTTAGTGATTAAGTGAGCAGTCTGAATGGTATTTCCTTGTGCGTACACTTATTTTCAAGCTTGTTTTTCAAGGTTTTTAGATTAGAAAAATCATTCAAAATTTTAGATTCCTTAATGCTAAATTCTTGCTTAAGCAATTTAACATTTTCTTGAAGTTCTTGTTTTTGCTTAGCAGTTTTAGAAAGCTTTTCTTGCAAGGAGTTTAACTCTTGTTTTAATACTTCTTCTCTAAACCTACTTTTTCTAATAGTTGTACGCATTTGGTCATCCATTTCCTGCTCACGGGTGGTCAACTCAAATTTAGCACGTTGTTCATAAATAGCAACACGTTCTTTATAGGCATTAAGTTCAGAGATAACAGAATCATCAGAGGCACATGTGGTGTATTCATCAAAAACATAGTCATCGTTGATTGCAGAAGATGCATCACTTGGTACAACTTCACTTTCACTTTGTTTCACATATTGATCATATGGGACAACATTGATATTACCCATATTTTCAATATTTGACTCAATAGTTTCAGTTGATTGTACTTTGTCATGCATCTTTTGCATATCTGCATCATCATATAGTTTTAGTACCTCAGAAATGAGTTTGTCTTTGGATGGACCAGCTTGTGGTGGAGATGAGATCTTAGGAGAGACCATTGGAGAAATGCTAGCCATGAAAATTGTTTGGGCAGAAGGTCCATCATCAACATCAGAGTCGTATGCATCACAATCAGCTACTTGAAAGGCATTCTGATGATTGTGACCTATCTCTTGAATCGGCTGTTCATCAACATCAGCATCATAGGTTTTGGCATTTCCTTCAGCAAGAAATAGTAACTCCTCTTCATCCAAAGCTGCTCCATTGTCTTGAGCTTGTACTAGTAGCATCTTATCCCTGAAGTACTCAGCATTCTGTGGACGTTTTGGAGATGTGCAGTTCCTTGCAATGTGTCCCTCACCACCACAGTTATAGCATTTGATCGGCTTAGCTTGACCTTGATTTGCCACATTCTCTACCGACTCCACCTCTTCCTTGTTCGTACTGTCTTTCTTGAACTGGTTGCACCATGACTTTCCCATCTCTGACTAGAGCATGATTGTGAAGATTGGAAGCAGTTATAATTTCATTGTTGGTGTGAAGACGGTTGGTATGTGGACTGAGTGTCAAGTTTTGTTTAACCATAAGGGCCAGTTGAGTAATGAAGTGTCCCACAGCTGCATCAGCATCAACTTGTTTGAATCTTGGATCAGGAATGAGTTTGTGATTGCCATCACCCATGGGTATAACTTGAGATGCTTTGGTGGTAATTCCAATGTTTGAGTAGAAGGCAGTTGAATCATTTGATGAGCTTGTCTCTCCTGGATTTGTTTTGAATTGTTCAAGAATCCTCTTTTCAAACATGGCATGTCTCTCATTCTGAAGAAGGAAGGCATATAGTTGCTCATAGTTTGTATTCTTCAATCCTTTAGTGAGCTTCACAGAAGTGACAAACTTGTGCCATTCAGGATTCATGTTGTTAACAAACTTTGAGTTCAGCTGAATGTTAGGCATGGTCATTCTGATGTTTCTCATGTCATTCACCAGCTTATGGAATCTCACATAGTACTCATAGACACTCTCATCTGGTTTCATCTTGAAGTGCTCAAATTCATCATACAGTTGAGATTCTTTGTCTTCCATGGTTAATTCAGAACCTGAGAGAAGCATCTTAACATTATCCCATACAGCCTTTGCTTCAGTGTTGTGGTTGATAAGCTTGTATATGTCTTTTGGAAGACCTTGCAATATGATGTTAGAAGCCCTGATATCTGCATCGAATCTCTTCTTCTCCTTATCATTGAGTTCATCATACATCTTTGGTCTGTCCATTCCGTAAATCAATCTACCATCTTCATTGTATCAATTATGTCTCTAGTAGTCTCAACTAGATATGGTCCTTCATCAATTGATTTGAGAATGTTGACCCATTTTCCTTTCCAAGACAATACAATCTGATTCTTTGAGCCCAAGAGTCGTAGTCTGTTCTGTCAAGCATGGGTGGACGAGTATCTGAACCAGCTGCTTGAACATCCTCGACAACAGTGGAGATGATTGTAGGAACGTTGGTAGACATGATGACTGATTAAACGGGATTTTATAACTCTATGATTAAACCGGGAAATAGATTCTTTCACGGGATTTTACTAAATCAAGAGAAAACCGTATTAAAATTCACCCAAGTCGCTAGAAAATCTTGAACCAAGTCGCTAACTACTAAGTAGCTATAAACCCAAGTCGCTATAATCCCAAGTTGCTAGTACACAGTCAAGTCGCTATATAAACAACTCGCTAAGATTCAAGTCGTTAGGAAAATTTTGACACAATTAATCGCTAAGATCCAAGTCGCTAATGTGTCAAGTCGCTAAATAGCAACTCGCTATGCACCAAATCGCTAACACCAAGTCGCTAACGAACACAAGTACAGGTCGCTAACTTCCACCAAGTCGCTACCCGTAGTGGAGAATCCACTAAGTGTACTGTTTGTCGGCTTGTATCACTAGACAAGTCGCTAACCCAACTCGCTAAGACTTTCAACTACAACTCGCTACCAAATTGTAAAGCAAGTCGCTACCAAGAAAACTTTTCCGTGGCTCAAGTCGCTAGCATGAAAAACACATAAACACCACTTTTCAATCCAAAAACAACCCAACCACTATGATTCAAACCTTCTAAATGAAAACCTAAACACTTGTGATGATTCTAAACACAAAAGTACTACCAAAATCCAAACTTTAACACTAGAAATCAACCAAATGATGCAAAAACCACTAAACTTTTTCAAACTCAAAACCCCCCAAAAAACCACTAGAAATCCAAAGATATGTAAGATATGATCTAACCATGGCTCTTGATACCAATTGAAAAATATTGGATTTCACATACACAGCAAACCATAACACAAAGTAGGCGTATAATTGGAATTCTAGAGAGAGAAAGTTAGAGGTTTAGGGAACTTTAGTGAGAGAAAGAAAATTCTTATTATGAGCTCCAACTCTCTACCTTGGAAGGTAGAGAGTATTTATAGTCTTACAATAAAACGCCACATAACGGGCTGTGGATCAGGCATACAGTGTGTAAAGACCCGTCCGTCCTCCACGGTGTTACTAAACTAAATACTACTTAACATAAAAGTACTATGACTACGAGCTTTCTAACGATTACATATACTTGAGGTGACCGAATCTTTAATACCTGGAATTTCTAATTCCTAACAATGACCCCACGACTGCAGACCGTTTGAAACACACTAAGCGTAATCCACGGGGAGTTACCGAAGTGAACTGCTGTCAGGGCTGTTTGATGTTGACCCTGGCAGGAGTTTCCATTCAATCACTGAGGATCACAATTGTGAACCTCCTAAATGTTCTCGACAGTTGCTAAGATACTGTGTAGGACTCGATAACGTACCACTGTTGTTCTTATTGTTGAACAACAAGTGATGAAATGTCAAGTGTACCTAAGAGATCTTTTGATGAATCTCGTGGCTCTAGACTCAATAGTGCGTTTTGGTTTTCCTGAGCGGAGACTAGGGAGAGGGTCTCCTTCTTCAATACCAACAATCTCTAAGAGAAAGCTGATAGTTTACGTAGGGTTCCCTGTGAGAATGAAACAAGCTTCTGTTGAGAGAAACTTGAGTGGCTAAGAAGGTTTAGTGCATGCGTCACTGGGTCCATGCCGGCTATTAATCTTCAATACCGGTGTCATCTAGTGACAACCAGTAGCATATGAATTGAACCCGTGTCTGACCTAAGTTGAATAATCTGGAGGGCTATTTCCTTTCACCCTTTTCTTTACTTTTCTTTTTAATTCTTCAACTCCTTCTTTCTCTGATTCTCATTTTCTCCTTTTTATAATCATACCTAAGGACTTCTAATTCTAACTATTGGTAGTGTCCTTGGGTAGATCCCTCCGGCTCTGGCGGATCATAGGACGGTTATTCCTAACCTTAATCACCTTATAACTCCATTGCCATAAAAACCATTTACATGAAAATCTCTTAAAGTGTTTATAAATGAAAAACATTTTGTACTCTTTGTAAGAGTTTGATCTTTTGCAGAAATACTCCCCCTCCACATGGGCTTAAGATTTTTGACAAAAATCTGCACAGTGAGGAAAGAGCGCGCACTTTTGAATTGATCGACTCAAGATAGACAATTCCTTGCGAGACACGATTACGTTGCATAGTTAAAGAGATACATTGTCAGCTTTTAGGTGACAACTAGCTCTAATAACTACCTTGAAGATGTGGAAAACCCCGAGAGGTTGTCAAACCCGTCAAAGTTCATGTCTATCAAGAGCTTCTTGAATGGGTACAATTTACTTGGATAAGTCTTGGAAGACAAATCTTTTCAATGTATGACTGTTTAGTTCTCGTCAATTTATGGGTTGAAGTCTTTTCACACGAGGATTCAATAGCAAAACACAACATATTTCTTATCACATAATTTTTCTCCCCCTCAAAAATGGCATATACATGTTATTTTTGATGAAATTTTGATAATAAATATGACCATTTTGAGTTTTGTGGGAAGATTACACAAAGAACAAGTTGTGAACAAAGTTTTTAAGTCAAATGCTCCCCCTCAACATGTGATATAAACGGTTGAGGTTTTGAAAATCATAAGGGGAAGTACTTGTTCTTTTAAGCAAAACCTTGAAAAGTGAAAGGTTTGATAGGTTTTACTCAAAAGTAAGAAGCTTTCGCTCCTTTTATAAGGATTGTGGCACTGAAGCGTACCACAGGGTCCTTTATTTACAAGAGCGGGTTGTACACTGTAATGTGTGCACAAGCCACTGTCATATATATAATCACACATCCAAATGAATATGAAATTGAAACTGATTAAGGGGTACCAGGAATTTCAGGTAGGTCAGCAAGAACTCCAGGAATGCAAACTGGTCGTTGATATCCTGTGAGATTAATGCGTTGACGACCACCTACGAAGCTTTCCAATGTTCTGAACTGGTCCCTTCGAAACAACCTTTCATCAATCATCTTGATGATTCTCTTGACATCCCGTCTTTCCATTGAATCCCATCTCTTTTGAGACCAATGCCTTGCTGAATCGCTTTTAACCGATATACTAGCCCATCTCTGACATGCTTCAACGTTGAATCCCCAAACTTGTGAAGCTCATTACACGCCACCAAGCAGTTGCGGTAGACAACTCCAAAGGGTTTGCTGATGAGAGTGAATTGAGGGAGATGGTTGATGTCAGGAAGTTCTAGCTGAGGTCTGGTGAAGTTGACTCGGGTCTGATACGACTCAACAGCAAGTTGAAGATCTTCTACACATTCTTTGATGACTATGCTTCGGATGAAGATAAGCAAGGACTTGATGTATTCACGTTGTACTTCAGTCGAGAATTGTCTCATGCGTCCCGGTACTTTGGCAAGATACAGATCTTCAATGTCGTTGAGAGATAAATTCTCAAAGTCCGCTTCACTGAATGCATAATCCCTTTCGTCTTGTCTTTTGACCACGATATTCTTGAGAAAAGTGTAGTCCCATTTAGACGAAAGATCAACATGTTTAATAGCCACGATTGCTTTAGTACTGAACACTTCATGTTGAGATTTCTGAACTTGGCAGCTTCTGTAGTAGATTCGTCGGCGTATCAGCCAATGGTGAATCCCATACATTGCATCACGGTCATACTCTTCCACATTGTTGGAGAACATGTGGTTAGCTCTTTCCTCGATGGCTATGCAGTTAGAGTATATGGCTGCCGGGAACGGAAGTGTCAGTGATGTAGCGTATTTCCTTGAACCATCGCCACCGTGAAGAAGAAATTCCAAGTCTTTGTTGAAGAAATATCGGAATGGAATCCTAGGCTGATCGGGTTGGCCAATTGTTGGTAGAGGTTTAGACCAGTCGGTGTAATATGGAGGGTTGTCCCGTTTGGTGAAGTCGATGTTTGCTTCGGGGTGGAGCCAATCCATGTTGTTAGACATAGCTCGTGCTATATTATCAAAGTGATACTCAACTTCAATAGCACTTTCCGAGCTGTCTTTGAGCAGTTGAAATGCTTCATTCTTAATTCGCTTCAACTCGGATTTCGTCATCTTTTTCACACGGAATTTTTCTTGCAAGAACTTAGCATGCTCCAATGTACGACCTTCTACCGCATCTTGACCTTCAGGTGGGTAGGGTGTAGAATCAACAAGCTTCGAGAACCAGTCGAATTCAGTGTTATCCTGTAGGATATTGGATTTCACATACACATCAAACCATAACACAAAGTAGGCGTATAAGTGGAATTCTAGAGAGAGAAAGTTAGAGGTTTAGGGAACTTTAGTGAGAGAAAGAAAATTCTTATTATGTGCTCCAACTCTCTACCTTGGAAGGTTGAGAGTATTTATAGTCTTACAATAAAACGCCACACAACGGGCTGTGGATCAGGCATACAGTGGGTAAAGACCCGTCCGTCCTCCACGGTGTTACTAAACTAAATACTACTTAACATAGAAGTACTATGACTACGAGCTTTCTAACGATTACATATACTTGAGGTGACCGACTCTTTAATACCTGGAATTTCTAATTCCTAACAATCTCCCCCTAAGGGAGGTAACCTCAAACATATACTAAAATGACATTGAATAAAATCAGATATTACATTAACAATTGATCTTGCATTCTTGATGTAGTAATTTGCTCCGAAGCTCGTAGTCATTGATTCCACTCATTGCATGTTTGGTTAATCCAAGTGGAGGTCTTTTACTGATCCACGTGATAATAATGTTGAGCCAGCTTTTGAGATCATCAGCTAATAGAAAATCTCTGATACATCCATTGTGGTGTTGGTATTATGTGATGTTGTGACTTTCAGACCGACATGCTCACATTCTGATCATGATATCTTCTCATCAGAGTAGCGGAAGCTTTCGTTGATTCATGATATTGGCGGCCGTAGCAGAAGCATGGAGTTAGAATATCAGAGTCATTGATGCACCAATCATGATTTATTTCGATATGAATGTGTTGTGTGAGCATGCGGCTATGGATTGACCGCTCCATTCGGATCAGCGCAAGCGTCGGGTGTACCGCATAAGACAGTTAGCAATAAAGCGCACGAAAGTGTCTTTGATCACTTTCGATGAATTGAGTTACACGGCCCACGGTTCCCCATTGATCAGTACAAGTATCTTTTGTGATCAAGTATAATTCCGAAGAATTTCCTTGACAGGGTTTCGCAGCTGCTCTAGCTGTTCTCAAACCGGAACGTCTCAAAGAAGACAACACGGAGTGAGTGAACCAGCGAATTTAAGTCCACTGATTGATGAAAAGAGATTTGAAAAACAATCGTGTATTGCTCAATAGAAATTGTTTTTGCAATATAACGAAGGTTTTAATGAAAATTAATTATCAATCATAAAACACCTTTTTATTTGAAAAATTAGTACACGGTCGACATGCTAATGAAAAGAGTTTTAAAGCACAAAGACCGGTTTTTCAAAGGTATCCGTCAATCCATAACCTGAACCAGGATTGATTCAAAAGATTGAATCGCCCCATTGTTTCTGTTCAGTTGTCACATGGTTGATCTGTATAATAGATCTCACATGCCACCTACTAGGAGCTTGTTAGATGTTGGCTCCAGAAGGCTTTCCATCTTCACAGTGAATATGTAAACACATCACTCAGATGTTCTGGCAATACCACAAGGATAATGCGTAGGACTCAGGATATAATTTCTCTTTCCAAATTGTGTGAAGCAGAGAGTATTCATTGAAATTGTCCTAATGAGATTTATTGATGATCTCGTGGCTCTAGACTCAATTTGTGCATTTTTGGATCCTATATCAGAGACTAGGGAGAGGGTCTCCTTCTTCAATATCAACAATCTTTAAGAGAAAGTCGATAGATAATGTAGGTTCCCCGTGAGAATGAAACAAGCCCTTTTAAGAGGAACTTGAGTAGCTTGGGAAGTTTAGTGCAGTGCGTCACTGGGTCCATGACGTCTTGTCTTCAATGCCGGAGTTACTTAAGTAACCACCAGTAGCATATGTATTGAACCCGGTTTCTGCCCTAAGGTTGAATTATTGGAGGGCTATTTCTTTTCACCCCTTTTCACATTCAATTCTTTTTCATTCTTCAACCCCTTCAGTGCTTACCCAGACTTCATAACTAGAACCTTGTTGGGTTTATTCCAGTACTAGCTCTGTCTCAGTCCGCACTCTTCCCGTATCTCACTTTTCTCCTTTTTCAATATACCTAAGGACTCTACACTATCTAGTGGATTGTCCCTGGGTAGATCCCTCCCGCTCTGGCGGGATCATGGGAACCAATACCTAACCTTATCATCCTTATATCACCGTACATAAAGTAAAGTTGGTCGGTCTATTTGGTATTGTTCATCTGCCATAGGAACCAATTGAAAACCATTTGAAAATCAATCCAGATACTTGTGATATATTATCATAGCATTTTGTACCTGAATTGTTTTTGATATTTTTAGAAGAAGAACTCCCCCTCAACATGTGAATCAAGTATTTGAAATAGCTTTCCACACGGAGGCAAGAGAAAGAATTAACTTCTTTGATTACCATTTTCTAAAAATATCAACATCACTTCCCTAATCGAATCAAGTAGATAAAGCATTTTGGGGAAGGATGAGGTTTTCATGATTTTGCTCCCCCTCCATATGTGCCTCGAGATTTGAAAAGAGTTTTGCACATACTAGAGGGAACCTGCACATTGAGATAAGTGATCACGTTTCAAATCATAGGTTTAAGATAGATGCTCCCCGTCAACATGTGCATGGAAAATTTGAAATCGTTTGTCACATGTGGGAAGGAGAGCTTGTACATCCTTATAAAACCATTTACCGAATTATCAGTTTAAATCCAATTTAAATCACACATTCTCCCCCTATCACAATTATCAAATCATTTGAGATTTGTGATCTCTTATAGATTTAAATTGATTTTGAAACGAATTGGACTGTTGAGAAGAAAATCATCATTGTCATCTTTTCCAGTTTTAGTCTTTTCTGCTTTGGCATGAGCTGCAGCCTTTTCATCATTCTTTTCTTTCTCACATTTCCCTTAACTTAACATTTCCCTTCATCAGCCTTAAGCAGCCAACAATCAATTCATGCTTTATGAATTGATTGTTGGCTGCTTAAGGCTTCACACATCTTGCCAAACCATGCTGGTTCCTTCATAGTATTCCTGGATGGATGTTGATTGTAGAAGTTTGTGTAAGGTTGTACTTGAAGACTAGGCGGTGGTTGAACCATTTGAGGTTGTGGAATTGCTGCAAGTTGTGGAGTATGTTGTTGATTAAATTGTTGTTGATGATTAAATTGTTGATGTTGTGGACTTAGTTGTTGTTGATTATAAGTGTAAGGAAAATAGCTAGAGTATGGTGGTTGTGACATGTTGAAAGCTTGTGTTGTTAAATGGATCTTTGTAGTCGAATGAACCTTTGTTGATGAAGAGTCCTTAGGCGTAGAAATCACAGACAAGCCAAGTACCACTTATGCGTAAAAAACACCAAAGTTACGCGTAACAATAAGAGTTACGCGTAGGATTAGCTTACGCGTAAGTAAGGATAAAACGCTAAAGTTATGCGTAAACAAAAAGTTAGGCGTAGAAACCTTAGGCGTAGGATTACCTTATGTGTAAGACAAAGCTTAGGCGTAAGATGAATCTTATGTGTAAAAAGTCTACGCGTAAGCTTTAGCTTATGCGTAATTTTAGGGTTTTTACCAAACGATCTTTTACACTATCACAGTGCAAAAGATATCCAAAGTCGATGTATTTTCAGGCTTATCCAAGCAAGAGAACACGGAGTAAACCACGAAAAATGAAGATCAAACCAAGGACAAGTTACGCGGAATTTTAGGGTTTGGTTATGCGTAGAACTACTCGAAAAGTGATTTTTGCCCAAAGATGTTTCAAAACCAGATTTTTGTGATGAAATATCTTAAATATCACCAAAATAACACAAAAGTGTGAAACTTGATGATTCAAAGTGTCTAAAACAGTTACGCGTAGAACGAAACCCTCGAACAAAAACTAGCTTAAAAACAATGATCCACGCGTAAAGTTTGAAACTTTATGCCAAAAACAGATATTTTAACACCTTAAAACGTTGAAAGGACGAGAATCTTGGATTAAAAAGTGTAAAAAATGAGTTTTTTAAGCGAACCAAAGTTGAAAAACAACGAACCGTATGTTTTACGCGTAGGACCAAAACCCTCTTCAAAAACAATACGTTCACCCAACTATTTGGCGATTGATACCACTGTTAGGTTCCCATATATGTAACACAAGCATCAATATGTAGAAATAAGATGGAGAAGAGATCGGTTGAACAATATCCAAACACACACACACGTAAATATAGAATGGTTAGGCGTAAGGTATGAATGAGAGAATAAATTGAACAACCAACCCTCAAGTGAGGGTTATTACATAATATTTATAGGAGAGGGAGCTAGGGCAACACTCCTAGTCCCTTCCTTTTCCTTATTGGACTAGGCCTAGGCTTATGGGCCTTCTACATAAGCCTAAGGCTAATTACTAACATAAAGGCCATATTAAGCTAACTATTACATGTGAATCACTAACACTTGAATTAGGTTTAGGAGTGATTCCAACAAGATCTGACGTCGTCGCCTTTTGCCTACAGAATTTACCTATACTACACTACAACGATCAGGTACACTGCCTTGAGGATTGCAAAACTTCTTGAGATCCCTCGAGAAGTAAAACTCCTTGTGAGGTTGGAATATCTCGCATCAATAGGCTCTTTGTTGCCTGAAGATGGAAAGCCTCCAAAAGTTTACCCAACTATATATTTTTAATACTGCTAATGAGATTCGAAACAAGTTAAAAGTTTTCAAGTTTAATACAAATTCTACACAATTATTTGTGTTTATCTTGTTGCAACAAGTAAACCTAAATATAGCCATACAGTTTTGTTTTTTTTTGTATATAGAAATGTAGCATCGACCTCATCAACTAACAACGAAATAAATTTCAACCTAACCATCGAGTTACACGACATGCTTGTTTTTAATAATCCGTTGGTTGATAAGTTTTGCATGGCTGGTGAACCCATGGCGTATTCAGATGACCATAATATAAAGCTTAAGTTTATTGGTACAAGGCAACGAGAAGAAAGAACCAATAATCTGTCACTTGCATATGAGGTGGCTGCATTAATTGGTAGACATCTTGACTCCACAAATAAGAGGGATACTATTCTGCACAAACAAATGGCAATCTTAAAAGAATAAGTGAATTGCATGTCTCATATCTACCATTGCAGTACGCTTTGTTTTTCCCCTATGCCGAAGATGGGTTTCGTATTGATTTACCATCAAGACGTTACCGAATATAATGAAAAAAACAAAGGTAACGCGTAACAATGCGAGAGTGGTTTGCATATCGCTTACAAGACATGCTAAATGAATACTCCATGATACTAAATGGAAGATGGTTGTTTCATTAACTTCTCGTAGACACATACGCAATGGTTAAGTTTGAAAGGATGTCGTATATACGTAACTAGAAAAAAGATCTAAGGAGTGAAACATATTCTAAATTGGCAAGCTTGGCAGAATCTTCAGACTCTCAAGTTAAATTACGTCGTAAAAAGGTTGTGTTGCCATCATCATTTACCGGAAGCCCAAGGTATATGATGCAAAATTATTTAGACGCCATGACACTTTGCATGTTTTTTTGATTATCTTGGCTTATTCATAACCTTTACATGTAACACGGTTAGCTTGAAATTTCATGGTTTATGACACATATTGGTTTTCACAATCACAATAACACACAATATAAGAGGCGTATGAAATGAGTTTTAGAGAGAGAAAGTGGAAGAGAGTTGGGAACTTTAGTGAGACAAAGAAAAATGAATTATGAAAGCTCCAACCCTTTGCCTTTCTAGGCATACAGTGGGTAAAGACCCGATGGTTAGGTTGAAATTTATCAACCAACGGATTATTAAAAACAAGCATGTCGTGTAACTCGATGGTTAGGTTGAAATTTATTTCATTGTTAGTTGATGAGGTCGATGCTACATTTCTATGGGCTGTGGATCAGGCATACAGTGGGTAAAGACCCGTCCGTCCTCCACGGTGTTACTTAACAAACTACTTACTAACACTAAAAGACTGTGACTACGAGCTTTCTAACGAATACATATACTTGAGGTGACCGACTCTTTAACTATAGGATTTTCTAAATCCTAACAATCTCCCCCTAAGGGAGGTCACCTCAATTACATCAATTACAAACAGATATTACATTTTGGTGTTCTTGGATTCTTGATTAAGTTCTTTGCTCTGTAGCCCGTAGTCTTTGATTCTTCATGTTCTGCATGTTTTGATCATAATGTGGAGGTCTTTAACTGATCCACGTGATGGTGAGTTTTGAGCCAGCTTTGAGATCATCAGCCACAGCAAATCTCTGACTAATCCTTTGTTGTATCGTCATTATGTGAAATTGCGAATTTTGGACCGACATGCTTACATTTTGGATCATGATATTTTCTCATCAGAGTAGCGGAAGTTTTGTTGATTCATGATATCTGCAGCAGCGTAGCAGAAGCATGGATTGAAAATATCCGAGCCAGTTGATGAAGATATTCATTTATCATGATTTCGTTAAAAGTGAATATGATGTGTGAGCATGCGGTTATGGAATGACTCCTCAATTCTGATCAGCTGCAACCGTCGGGTGTCCCTGCAGACAACATTTAGCAATAAAGCGCACAAAGGTGTGTTTGATCACTTTCGTTGAATGGGGTTACAAGTACCACGGTTCCCCGTTGATCAGTACAAATACTGCCTGTGATCTGGTAGAATTCCTAAGAACCTCCTTGACAGGGTTTCTCAGCTAATCAAGCCGTTCTCAAACCGGAACGTCTCAAAGAAGACAGCACGGAGTGAGTGAACCAGCGAATTGAGATTCGATGATTAATGAAAAAATGATTTGAAAAACAATCGTTTATTGCTTAACAGAAAGTGTTTTGCAATACAGTGAAGGTTTTATGGAAATCAATTATCAATCACAAATATGCCTTTGTATTTTTGAAAACTTAATACACAGTCGATGTGCTGAAAAAAAGAGTTGTTGAGCACGACGACCGGTTTTTCAATGGTATCCGTCAATCCATTTCCTGGACCAAGGTTGATTCAAGAGTGAATCACCCCATCGTTTCTATCCAGTTGTCACAAGTTTGATCTTTCGAGAAGATCTCACATGTCACCCACCAAGAGCTTGTTTAATGTTGGCTCTAGAAGGATTTCCATCTTCATTGTGAATTTTTAACATATCACTCGGGTGTTCTTGCAATACCACAAGGATAATGCGTAGGACTCTTAATAGATAATTTCTTACTTTCCACATTGTGTGAAACAGTAAGTCTTCATTAATTGTGTGTCCTAATGAGATTTATTGATGATCTCTTGGCTCTAGACTCAATAGTGCACTTTTGGTTTCCTATGCCGGAGACTAGGGAGAGGGTCTCCTTCTTTAATATCAACAATCTCTAAGAGAAAGTCGATAGATCATGTAGGTTCCCCGTGAGAATGAAACAAGTCCTTTTAAGAGGAACTTGAGTAGCTTGGGAAGTTTAGTGCAGTGCGTCACTGGGTCCATGACGTCTTGTCTTCAATACCGGTGTTACCTTGGTAACAACCAGTAGCATATGAATTGAACCCGGTTTCTGCCGTAAGGTTGAATTAATGGAGGGCTATTTCTTTTCACCCTTTTCTCATTCAATTCTTTTTCATCCTTCAACCCCTTCAGTGCTTACCGAGGCTTCATAACTAGAATCTTTTTGGGTTTATTCCAGTACTAGCTCTGTCTCAGTCCGCACTCTTCCCATATTCTCATTTTTCTCATTTTTTCATCATACCTAAGGACTTCTACACTATCTAGTGGAATATCCCTGGGTAGATCCCTCCGGCTCTGGCGGGATTGTGGGAACGAATACCTAACCTAACCATCTTTATATCTCCATGCATAAAATAAATTGGTCGGTCTTTTGGTATTGTTCATTCCGCCTCGAAACCAATTGAAAACCATTTGAAAATCAATCAAGGTACTTGTGATATAAAATCAAAGCGTTTTGTACCTTAATTGTTTTTGATATTTTAGAAATGCTCCCCCTCAACATGTGCTTTAAGTATTAGAAATTATTTTAGCACATGGAGGCAAGAGGACTTTTGAAATCTTAGATTGAGAATGAAAGATCCAATCTTTGATTAACATTTTCTTAAATAATCATCATCACTTCCTGATCAAATCTAGTATTTTTAAGTACTTTGGATAAAATATTTCGGGAAGGATGAGGTTTTCATTTGATTCTCCCCCTCAATATGTGCATGGAGATTTTAAAGAGTTTTGCACATATTAGAGGGAACCTGCACTTTGAGACAAATCAATCACGTGTCAATCATTTTTGGTTTAACGTAGATGATCCCCCTTAACATATGCATGGAAAATTTTGAAATCGTTTGGCACATGTAGAGAGGAGAGCTTGTTATTATATATCTAAAACCACTTATTGAATTATCAGTTTATATCCAATTTAAATAAAAAATTCTCCCCCGATCACAATTTTCAAACCCTTTGAGATTTGTGATCTCAATTGATTTAAATTATTTTTGAAGGCTTTTTGAGGAGAAGTGTGACCTGCTTTTGAAAAAATTTACCTGGTAAGGATCAGATTTTGAGACTTTAAACTCCAATTATCAATAAACCTTCATTTAACTGATAAGGATCTGATTTTGAAAACATTTAACTGTTCTTTCTTTTAAAAGCGGGTTACTGCCTGAAATGACAATAAACCTTCATTTTTCTCCATCTCATTTTTTTATGGGAATAAAATATATTACAACTGATCGACCTTCATCTAAAGACCCGTGCTATTCTTTGAATGACAAATTTAAGTCCGTAGATGTTATCGAAACTAGATAACATGATATAAGAAAAACAATATTTTTGGACTTTTTCAAAATTTTCTGATTTTTATGAGTTTTGAATTTTTATATTTTTCTATTTTCTTTTTGTTGGTTTTATAATTTTGTATTTTGATTTTTGATAAAAATATTTACAAAGAATAGATAAAGAGATACCTTTACTCCTCTTCTTCCTCTTGAAGACGTTTGAGTGTCTCAGGTTGCAGACTCTTTAGCCCGAGTCGTGGAAGAATAAACTCAAAACGTTCTCTAGGAAGAGCTTTAGTAAAGATGTCTGCCAGCTGATATTCAGTCCTTACAAAGTATAGTTCAACCACACCTTTCTCCACTTGTTCCCTGATGAAGTGATGTCGAATGTCGATGTGCTTTGCTCATGAATGTTGAACATTGTTGTAGCAGAGAGCAATGACACTTCTGTTATCACAATACAGAGGAACTTTGTTGAATAGAAAGCCATTGTCAGATAATTGAGATCTCATCCATAGGATTTGAGCACAACAAGATGACATGGCTATGTATTCCGCCTCTGTAGAGGATATTGACGTACTCATTTGTTTCTTTGAAGACCAGCTTACTAACTTATCTCCCAAGAATTGAGCACCACCTGAGGTACTTCGACGTGTATCTTGACACCCTGCATGGTCTGCATCTGCATATGCTGTTAGTGACATTTCGGTGTCATTCGGATACCAAAGTCCCATGTTAATGGTTCTTTGGAGATACCGAAAGACCCATTTAACCGCTTCAAGGTGCTTTTAGGTAGGCTTAGCCTGGTATCTAGCACACATGCATACAACGAACAGAATATCAGGTCTACTGGCTGTGAGGTACATCGGGGATCCAATCATACTTCGATATTTTGTTTGATCAACCAAGATCCCTGAATGGTCCTCATCCAGTTTTGTGCGCTCCACCATGGGAGTGACAACAGGGTCACAAGAATCAAATCCAAATTTCTTTAAAATTTCATTTGCATATTTAGATTGATTAATAAAGATGCCTTCGGGAATTTGTGAAATTTGTAATTTCAAGAAAAATGACATTTGTCCCATCATGGACTTTTGAAATTTGGAGCCCATCTCCTTTGAAAATCGGTCACAATCATTAGGGTCGGTCGAGGCAAAAATAATATCATCAACATAAATTTGAACATGAATTAAGTGTTTGCCTAACTTTCTGGTGAACAATGTGGGATCAACTGCTCTTTTGCTGAATCCATTAGTTAAGAGAAACTTTGACAATGTATCATACCATGCCCTTGGAGCTTGCTTCAAACCGTAGAGGGCCTTCTTCAAGCGGTACACATGGGTAGGATGCTCTGGATTCACAAAACCTTCGGGTTGGCTGACGTAGACTACTTCTTTGAGATCTCCATTTTGGAAACGCAGTCTTTACATCCATCTGATAAAGCACCATGTTCTTGCTAGCAGCATTAGCCAGGAAGATTCTGATAGCCTCAATTCGTGCAACCGGAGCAAATGATTGCTCAAAGTCAATACCCTCCTCTTGTCGGTATCCTTTAGCCACTAGTCTTGCCTTGTTCTTCAGAACATCACCGTGCTCATCAAGCTTTAATTTAAAGATCCACTTGAGAGCAATGATCATAGCACAATCTGGAGCAGGTACTAATTCCCATACATCAAGACGGTCACACTCATGGATTTCTTCTTGCATAGCACTAAACCAGGTGTCCTCAGACATTGCTGTTTTGACATCTTTTGGTTCGATCTATGATAATACAGAATTGAAAAAGCACCATAAGGCATCTGAGGCAAGTTGTTTACGAGTGGATACCGGGTGAGACGGGTTCCCAATAATGTTATCCAACGTATGATCATGTTTCCATTTTCTGAGATGTTCATGTGGTTGGTGATGAGGAACTGCTGTAGCAGAATTTGGATCCCCCGATGAAGATGGTTCAGGTGTTGGTTCAGGGGAAAATATATTTTCAAAGGGTGCATCTTCATGAGTGGCAAAAGGGTTATCTCCATCAAAATAGCCAGTAACATTTCCATGATGTACACTTGAGGATTGAGGATTTGAGGATGATGATGAGTGATCTGCAGCAGGCGCTTCTTGAGATAGAGACACAGAAACATATGGGTTATCTGCGTTGATTGGATTAGGAGTCGCCACCGTTGATGGTGTAGAATGATCATTATCAAGAGGTTGATAGTAATCATCAAACATCAGATCAAACAATTACTTCAACTCTTCTCCAGATGGAGGTACATATGGAACTGCAGGTGAGGGATTCTGTACTAGAGAAGAACTAATGGGACTACTTGATAAATGTTGAGGTGCGGGTCCAGAACTAGATTGTCCAGGAGCCATTTGCTCAGACAGCTCATCGAACGTGACGTGAATAGTTTCCATGATATCTCGGGTTCTTTTATTGTAGATTCGGTAACGCTTCCGGTTTGGTGCATAACCAACAAAAACTCCAATGTCCGCCTTAGCTCTTAACTTTCCTAAATATTGACCATCATTCGTTGGATAGCATAAAGCACCAAATACACGAAGGAAAGATAGATCTGGATTTCGGTTGTGGACAAGTTCGCAAGGAGTTTTTCCATGAGTGGTGTGAATAAGGGAACGGTTTTGAGTGTAGCATGCAGTGGCAATGGCTTCTACCCAGAGAAACATTGGAACCTTTGAGTAGATAAGCATAGTCCATGCAGATTCGACAAGAGTCCGATTACGTCTTTCAACTACACCGTTCTGTTGAGGAGTACGCGGAACACTTCTTTGATGGCTGATTCCAATGCTTTCGTAGAATTGGCTTAATTCTTTGTTTACAAACTCAGTTCCATTGTCTGTTCGGATAATCCTGACTGTTTTGTTAAGTCGAACCTGTAGCTGTTTAATAAGTTTGATGATGATGTCTGGAGTTCCATCCTTTGACCTCAAAAACTTAACCCAAGTGAACCTGGAGTACTCATCAACCACGACTAGCACATATTTCTTCCCATTATAGTTTGCACTCTCATGGGTCCGCACAAATCCATATGAAGTGTATGAAGAAATTCCATAATTGAGTTTGCAGGTTTGGGTTTATGAGCTTATTTCTTGCTTTTTCCCTATTGGCATGCTGAACAAAGATGATATTTTTCATACTTTAATCTGGGCAATCCTCTCACGAGGTCCTTTCTAGAAAGATCATTTATGGTTCCAAAGTTCAAGTGATTGAGACGACGATGCCATAACCATGACTTTGTTTTGGAAGCCTTTGATAACAAGCAGATTGGAGAAGACTTCATCATATCTTCGATAGAGATGGTGTACAGATTAGTCCAACGTGTTCCCTTTAAAATTTCAACACCATCTAGTTCTCTGACGAAGCAAGTATGTTTTCTAAAGTCCACTTCAAGATCAGAGTCACAGAATTGACCAACAGAGAACAAATTATGACTGAGTCCTTCAACATAATATACCCGAGAGATTACACTGTCTCCAACTATATAATCTCCGTAATCCACAATTGCCCCAAAGTGGTCATTCCCGAATCTAACAGTCCTGATGAATTTACTCACGAAGTTCATGAGCCACGAGCGATCTCCAGTCATATGCTTTGAACAACCTGAGTCCAAATACCACAGAACGATTTGTACGACCTGCAGTTGAACACAGACAGATATGGCTGACTGGATGACTTGGTTAGTAATTGAGATTGGAACACCCACATTAGAAATAGAAGCAATGACATCATTAGGGGTGGATGCAAGACTATTAGTATTACTTGGCCTATATGTAGTATGATAACTTCTCAAGGGGATGATCCTACCAGTTGGTTTCCATTCCTTAGTGGGCATAGATCTATTCCTATTAGGACATAATTCATTAACTTTGAATGTGCGACCAGTGGCTTTCCATTGATAACCTAATTTCTTTTAACTAATTCAGTGTTTTGAATCTGTAAGGTGATAGCCTCAAGCTTGTTTTGTTTTAACACAAGTAACTCATCCCTACACTTATTCAATTCAAAACTTAACTTGTTGTACTTAGAAAAAAGATTGTATCTTTGCTCCTCTACAAATTTAAGATCTACATTGATATAGTTCATATAGGACTGCCAATCAAAATCATCATCCATAGAAAGTAGAATATTTACCTTCTTCATTGTGATGTTGACCCATTCTCCATTTCTGGCATGATTCTTTCCAACAGCTAGCTTGTCTTCTTCTGAGAGGGCCATCAGTGCGCTGACATGCACCATTTCATCGTCTGATGAGACTGGCTCTTCATCTCAGTCGAAGGTTTCAGCAACAAGACCTTTGTTTTTTCCCTGCACAGATTGAACACTTTTTGGTTCTGAGGGACTGGCCTCAAGTAATGCAAGCTTAGCTTTGATCTTCCTATACTTGGCTTCAAAATCTATTGTTTTGTTCTGGTCAGATTTATTCTGAAAGTTTTGATGAGACTGATAGATTTTAGGTTGAAATTTGCTAAAGCCTGAGGACTGATTTGACCCTGATGGTCTGTAAGAAGGTTCAGAAATTGTTTTTGAAAAACAATCCTTTGCAAAATGACCTTTTTGTGACACTTAAAGCATTCAGTGTCCTCGTTAGCTTTAGCAGTTGAAAAACCTTTGTTTCTTTTAATAAACCTTCGAGAGTTTGAAAGGAGTGCCCTTTCACTGAAATTCAACGTTAGGTCATTTAGGTACTCCTCACTTGATCTCTCATCAGGCTCATCATCAGAATTTTCTTGAAAATCTTGAACCACATTGTTAGAAAAGAAGGCAGTTGATATAGGTGAGGTGATGGTCAGGGACTTCTTGACTTCCTGAGACTTCTTTAAGTCAGGGTATCGTCTCTTGATGAGGTTTTCCTCATAGACAAATTTCCCATAAATTTCAGGAAGCTCAAGAGTTTGGATGTGGTTTGCATTTCTAAGTCCCTGAGAGAAGTTTAACCATTTCTCAAGGAGACTATTAACAAAACCAACATTTATCTCATGTTTGGATAACTTAACACCATCATTAGCCAGTTCATTTAAAAGAGTTTTGTAACGGGTGCAAGTTTGAGAGAGAGTTTCAGAGTCCTTAGCCCTGAAGGTATTATACTCAAGTTTCAGGTCCATTATCCTGTTTTCCTTGGTATCAGATGGACCTTCATGGCTATGGACCAGGTCATCCCAGGTTTGTTTAGCCGTGTTACAGCTTATAACTGACTCCATTATATCATCAGGAAGACATGATATGATGATACTTTTGAGTCTTTAGTCCTGGTTGACCACTCTCCTTTCATCCTGAGTCACATGAGCTTCAGGTTTGGGCAAACCTTCAGCAGTCTTTGGGACAAATGTACCCTCATTAATACACTTGATATAATAAGGTTCCATCCCAATCAAATAGCAAAGCATACGCTTTTTCCATTTGTTGAATTTGCCAACTTCAAGTCTAGGGGCAACAGCTGAATAAGCTCCACCCTTTTTATCGACTAGTTGGGGTACATCAATTTCAGCCATAGGAATCCTGATTTAAAACCGTTTTAGAGCAGCTTAAAAGGTTTTATAATCAGCCTTGCTCTGATACCACTTGTTGTTCCCTATTCACTATCGTTAAAAAGGAATAATTAAGTACTTAAAGCAATTTAACAGTGAATAATGACTGAAATTAACATAAGTAAAACGCACAAAGTAATTTTCAACATCATATTCTTATTAGAAATAAATCAAAAGAATATGTTACCCAAGTACTTGCGGAATAGTACTTGGGATTGAAATGACAAAGTTTGGGTGGCTCCTCTCTAAGCTCAGGCTAAGTCTGAGCACAACTCTTAGAACCCACTGAGCTAGCTCAAGGATAAAGTTGTATTTGGAGGAGTGAAAAGTTGGCTTGTGTGTGTGTGTGTTTTTACAATTCACAAGCTTAAACTTTTCACTCATTCTCTTATGCTATTTATACAAGTATGATTATTAACTTTATCCTAGAAGACAAAAACATGAATCACAGCAAACACGAATATTGATATATTCGGTTACTGTTCACCTTTCTATAGTAGGCGGCGAAGCTTCTTTCCTTGATAGAGAATCGCCGCTAACTATAAATGGGAAGATATGATCTTGATAGATTGAGACTGTGTATAGACTGGATAAACACTTGAGGGACTTAGTTTTATCTGGGTAAAACTTTCCCGCCTAATCCAGCTCATTCTGCAGTCTTTAAAGTCTTCAGTCTCTTCCTTCGTTTGTCTTCAGTGTTTAACAGTTGGAGAGGAGTCGAAGGGATTCAGTGAGTTATTGTCATCACTCACTGAATCCACTATCTTCTTCTTGACTTAGTCTTCACCCTTTAAGTTCAGCCTGCAGAGTGGAGAGGCTCCTTCTTCGCCTCATACTAAGTGTCCTGAAGATAGCTCACTGAGAGACTATGCGCTCAGTGACCTGATTGTGTTTAACGGATTGAACACTTAGGATATTTTCTATTCAAATCCTAGTTTAAGGGGTTTGGGTATTTACTGAACCCAACAGTCTCCCCCTATTTGGATATACAATTAGCCTAAGTGTTTGATCAGTGTAAGTGAGCAAAAAGGCTTCTTCTTACACTGAATGTACTAGAGAATACAATAAGGAACATTTGAGTAATTTAACAAAAACATACATCTTTTATTGATCAGATTACATATTTCCTATCACTAGTACAAAAGGATAAAATGATGTCAGTCCAGATGGATACCCAGTGCTTCACTTTCTTGGTGATAGTGTTTCCCCTGTCGGACGGTCTCTTATCTTTGCATTGGTCTTGACAGAAACTGATGTTTGCTGGGAATGGATCTGAGAGGCCACTGGAATATAGTGATCATTGCGGCTACCAGGATCAATATCACTCCATCTTTGAAATGCTGGGTTTCCATAGACATCAATGTGGAATAGCCCTCTTTCAGGCTCTTCAATCACCAAACAGTTCACAAATTTGACACCCTCAGGCAGATCTCTGTTGCATTCTAAGCCAGGTGATTCACACAAAAGACAATGCCAAACCGTCAAGTTTTCTCACACAAGCTAGCCACT
Organism: Chrysanthemum makinoi; assembly: GCA_910596185.1. Taxonomy (NCBI): domain Eukaryota; kingdom Viridiplantae; phylum Streptophyta; class Magnoliopsida; order Asterales; family Asteraceae; genus Chrysanthemum; species Chrysanthemum makinoi. The sequence goes on from OU343224.1 coordinate 205,084,366, forward strand.
TGTGAATGACTAACCGTAAGAAACTTAAAACAGTTCAGACACTGATTTGCTGATAATGAAGGCTTAAGGGTATGTGTGTACGGATAAAACCTCAATATCGATATCAAAAATAATCACGAAGATGGATTCAAATTTCTTTAGGAAAAAGAATAATAAATCAAATCCCGTGTGTGATCGTTGATACGGATTAGTTAACCCGAATCGTTTCAACGGGCGTGAATTGCCAACGTCGTTTTTGGTTTGGAATTTAATGCTCGATGTTTTGATTTGTTTGATTGATTTTATTAAACTACGGGAATAGGAAAAGTAATTAAGGGAATCTATTCTACGGGAAATCCTAAGTGCAAAATAACTAAAATGTAATTTAATAAAACGTAATTAAAATGCAACTACGTCTAAATTATATCCTAAAATTGCCTAAAAATACTTTTACTCTAGAAATGTAATATGAAAACTATTTAAGAATTAAAACTATTTTTTAGGATTTTTCTGGATTTTTTTTTAGAATTAAAAACTAATTTTTAACTTTTAAAACTAATTAAAATACTAAAAATTATAAAAATTAAGGAGAAAAATATGAAACTATTTTTATAAAATCTAAAATACTATAAGAGACTTTTCAAAACTATTTTTTTATTTTTCTGATTATTTTTCTATTTTCTACTAATTTAAAACTATTTAAATCTAATTTAAATTGTGAAAAATACCAAATAAAAAGGGAAAAATAAGGAAAACTATTTTTTATGCTTTTTATATTTTTCTTAAACTGGGAAAATTGAAAAATTATTTTTTTGAACTTTTTCTTAATTATTTGCAATAAAAGCTAATTTAAAATGCCTAAAAACTGCTTATTTATTAAATAAGAAAATACTAAACAGTGACAAAAAATTATGAAAAACTTAGGGAAATTCTAAAATATTATTATAAAGCTATGAAAAATATAAAAACATGGGCTTATGTGAAGATATGAGGTTGTAGTGTTAACTGTCACCAAATAAGCACTTTAATATAAGCAAATAAGCACAACTAAATAGCACCAACTGATTACAGAAGCTAAATTATACTATAACCACTCTAAATCAACTAACTACTGCTACTCCTAACCTCAAATAATCAGTTTAACAAGATTTGAGCTAACTGATGCTTAAGAAAAATAGCTTCCTGACCCCCTACTATAAGCTGTTGCAAATGCTTATCCAATAAGCTTAAGTGAAAATAAAACTTAAACCTTGAGATATGTGGTCTCCAAGACCACCTAGCGAACTATGACTAAACCAAATTTGAGACCCTAACAAGCTGTAAGAACCTTGCAGGGCTGCTAGGTCTCAAAAGAAAAAACTTTTGACATGGTCTTGACTTTTAAGAACAGTTATGAAGGTTGACTTATTTGAGTTTTGAATCAAATTGGTGAGCTGGTTAAGCTGAAAGTGGATGTAATAAGACCCAAATAAGCTAACCTAACAGATTCTACACCTATATGTAAAATTCCAACAATTTGATTCCAACAGAATAGAGATCAAGAGCAGTTATGTTGATTTTGACTTAGAGTGCAAATGGCGAAGAAACAAAGACAGATATGAAATCAATAAACTATAGCAAACCTAGAGCAACTTAACTACTCCAATATTTTACTTTCTAGCACAGTTTTAGTCCTAATCCAAACACTCTTTCTAAATCACTAGGTAGTAATCAACTCAATCAAAATCAATATGATAAGCTCATTCTAACATCAAAACAGATCCAATACATTGCAACAAAGCTAATATGACAGCAGATATCAATATAGTAACAGATCTAATAGAAATTATAACTGCTACTTAATATTAAGCTAGAAATGAGATTAAGCTTCACACTTACAAGAAGTCCAGCCACTATGGCTTGCAAATCAGCTACAGTACCACTAATCCTAACCCATTTAACATCATAATCAACCCATAACCATTTCTGAACCAAATGAGCACACCAGTTGACTTTTGTTGACTAAGTGTCTTTTGTTGTGTATTGATTGAAATGAGATAAAAAAGGCACAATATAAGCTCACTAAAGCTATATCAAGCTGAAATGAGCTTATTCCATTATTCAAAATAGCTTATTGATTACTTAAAATAAGAAATGGAAGATTAAATTTAAAAACTTGGAACTTTGATTAAAACTGAAAAAGGATTACAAGGAATTGAGATTACAATGAAAACTTTAAGAAAACATTTTATAAACTAATGAAATACAAGAAACAATAAGCTAAATGAAAACTAGGAATTGCACGCATACAATTGTGCTCATGGGTCTTTTATAGCCAAAATCAGCCTTGGGATTCCTCTTGGAAGAGCCTAGAAGTCCTATCCACAGCCACACAATCATCCATTGTCACTTCCTCCAATGATAGAGCTACAAATCATCAATTGAGGTGTTACGGCCAAAAAGGGAGCTCTGTTTGGCCACGCTGGCATTCCTATCTGACAAGTCAGTGGTATCTAGAAGGTGGATATAAGATGCTTAGTACGAGGTAATAGGTTGGGTAAATGGCTGTGGGTAATTGGTGGTAACCAGGGTAAATGGGTGCGTTTGGGAGGAAGGGGAAGAAAAGGGCGCGTTTGGATTGTTTATAATAAATCAAAAGAGTTGACCGGGTCATGGGTGGGTTGAACTGGGTAAAATCCGGGTAAATGGTAAACGGTTGGATAGTATTATTCAAGGGATGGCCGGGTTGTGTTTTTGGGCCGGGTAGAGGGTTTCTATTCTTGGGTCGAATGTTTTGTTTATTGGATTTGGATTATGTTGGATTAGTTAAGTGATCCAAGAGCAACCATAGGGACCAAAGTTGTCAAATCTGAAATTCCAAGGACCATTCTTGTAAATCTGAAAGTTATATCAAGGACCATCTTTGCCAATCTTTTGAATCTTCAAGGGTCACTTTTGCCAAAAACTCAAAGTTGAGGGGCCATTTTTGCCAATTGTTCAAACTTGATTAAAACTTCCAAAAATCATCCTCGGAGAATAAAATCTTCATAAATGCTCAATTTTTATCTTCCGGCTCAGCTTAAGCTCTCTTGATCTCTCGTGCTTGGATTTATGTCTGATTTGGCTCCTTTTTGTGTGTTTTTACATATCCGTACCTGCACAAGCACAAACTCAAGAAAACCACAAATATTAGCAATAAACGGCTCTTCTTGGTTATTTTGGGTCAGTTTTGATAATGAAAAGGTATGTGTTTTAGCACATACCAAAATACCCAGACGAGACCATTGTCGTGTCCCCACGCAATACAATCAACTCACGCTTCTAAAACCAAGGATTTCAATCTCTTTCTACTAAACCTATGAAGAAGTAGCAAAGATTCCTCAAAAGAGATTAAGAAAGCCTTAATTCTAAAAACGCCCCGTTTACTTTTTAATTAACATGTAGATATTACGATTAAGCACATTCCGGTTATTAATGACGGTTTGTTGAACTTTCATGTCGATCAATAACTCCAACATTTTTCAAACGACACGTTAGGATCACGGAGTAGAAAACACAACACAGCGTGAAGTGACCATACGGATAGAATACATCGTCCCTGATTTTTCACCAGTCCCAAACTAAGCGTAAAACCGAAATCATTGTTACATATGACTCTAGATGCTAACACTACCCATGGAAGTTACTTGTGTAATTACCTTTTGCTCCCATTTTCCTATTTTCCTCTAGATTTTTTTATTTTTGTGAGAAATGAATTTCTTCAAATTCTTGTTTCGATAACTTTTATTCCGATAAAGATACAAAGCTTAGTCGATAATTAGTTATCTGCCTTCTCTCAAGAACCATTGTCCCAAAAATGAGGTCCACATCAAGGAATTTTTATTCACTTATATTTTTGACTTTTTTCACATTTTTTTTTTTTTTTTTTTTTGCACTTATACTTTTTATTTATATGAGCTATGAACTACGGAGCTTCACGGGGTAATTCCAAGACTATAGGCTTCATGAAATGAGGATCCCGGCTGGCTAGGCTAAGACCTCACTCAATCCCAGCTAAAGATCCAAGGGTCCGATCTCGACACCGCAACTCATAACTTTACTTATTACTTTTCACATATCACTTATTGCTTATTTATTACGGATCCTTGATGTGTACCCAATTTTTAAAACAAAGATTCTTTTAAGAAGATAAAGAACTAACTATCGCCAAAAACTCGACATCTCTAATTATTTATTAGACAGATATGGGGTGAAACAATTTTGTGGGAACAAAAAGCCATAAGTACCTTCGATGGGCTCTAAAGAGAACCAACTACTCCACGCTTAGCATCTAAACTCATAAGTAACTCTATCATTTCTCGATCTCTGCAAATTTAAAATCCCAAATAATGAGATCCGCAGATGCTTAGCCGATAATTTTTAGATTATCTATGGTTAAGGGAACAAGCTAGGGCTCAACACGCCCGGTCAAGTCATAATTCTATTCCTACTCTCACCAGCGGAAAGTCAACAAGGTGTCAAAACATATATTAACTTAGCAAATGCTACGTCTAATGAAATAAAGTCATGCATATTTAAAATCACTCAGGGAAACTTGCAAATTCTTGACCTTGTGAGCTAGAATTCAGAGCATTTATAGCTTTTATCTAAGAGACTAGCAAACTTTTCAATCAAAAAGACTTAACAAAAGCTTACAAAATTTTTTAAATTTTGCTCATTTTTGCACAATTTTTCATTTTCTAAGGAAAAACGGGGTTACGAGAGTACACGACAAAAAACAAGCAAGTGCGGTCAAATCAAATCGAAGATTACCCTACCCCAGACTAGAACGAAACATTGTCCTCAATGTTTAAAGCAAGGGTATCACGAAAATCTAAAAGCCGTTTATGAAGTATGCTAAAAGATGAACGTTAGTCGATAAGATTAGGATATCGGATTTCCATCAGCATCGATCATGAAACTCGAGTAGAGAAAAGACAAACTTCGAGCCCGAGAGTCTTCATATCGGGAACATCCTAAACACAACATCACAAACAACCAAACACGAAATCGAAGAGCGCGACCCTTCGCGTCACTTATTAGAAAATAGAGAGAAGATAGAGATAAGCATGGGGTGCCTCCCACGAAGCGCTACTATTTTTTGATCACCGAGTCGCTAGCCTGACTCGTCCCCGAATTCATTTGTCCTTGGGGAAGGAAATGGTAGAGATACCAGGGTCAAAAACGGTGTCCTCATTCCCGAAAGAATGAGACTGGGTAGGTTGGGTGGGAAAGAAAATGTCGGGCTCAAGCACATAAAGAATGACTCCTCCCAAACTCACATAAGGCATATGAAAGATCGATCCATCATCCGGTGGTTTTACGGGCGGACGAAGGGATGAAGGATCGATAAAAGAATACTCCAAGAAAGACGGGAGCTCATGGTATAGAAAGGTGTTACTCAAAAGCTCATCAACGAAGGCATCCAAGAGAGGATCCTTATCTCGAATAACATTTTTAGCATAAAACTCATCAACGCGTATCCCAGGGTTGAAAATCTTGTCCTCGGAGAGGATGGAGATCAAAGTGTCATCTATGTGAAAATCCTCACGAGGAGAGGAATCACTTTCGGTTAAAAAATAATATTGGACCTCAGGATCAACAAGTTCATCTGTCGACAACTTCACTTCCTTATCTTTCTTCGAAAAAAACGGATCATCGTATTCTTCTTCATCCTCAGAGATAATCGAGTCGGTAGGAGCAAGTTCATCGGTGAACTCCTCACTTTCTTCGTCAAAGAGTTGATTTTCAAAATTTTGAGTATATTCAGAATCGAATTCGAACAAGGGATTCGTGAATGTCGTTTTGAAAGATTCTGGATCGAAAGATGTCTCAAGAGAAGGTTCCATGATTTCAGAAGAAGGAGTGGGATTGCCACTCGAAGGAAGGTGATTTTCTTAGAAATCGGAGGTGGGACAAGTGGTGTGCTCTTAGAGCTAGCATTTTCCACCACTACAGTTAAGAGAAGGAGTAGACTCTTTTCTTGTTCCTTTTTCCGTTCAGCTTGTATTGTCGACATACTCTTGATCGTAAACCTTGAAAGATCAATTCGAGACTTTTTAGGTTCAACTTTCTTCACATCATTGGATCGAGATGGTAAAATGGGATCACCACTTTCTTGAGAAAATTCAATCACACCGATGCTATGAATCGAATGATCATCGGGTGGAGGTTAAAGGTGACATTTTTTCATAGAACACTATTTTTCATTTCCTTTTCTGATCGTTAACGTTCCTTGGTAATGATGCACAATGACTTTCGCGGTTCTCAAGAATGGTCTTCCTAAAGTGAGAGGGACTCGGGCATCAACCTCTATATCAACTACGGCGAAATCCACGGGAAAATGGAATTTATCCACTCATACCATAACATCGTTGACTACACCAACCGTGTGCCAAGAGGCAATTGTGCGATTAGCTAATTCGATAGTCATACGAGTCGGTATAAGAGTCTTCAATCCAAGCTCATGATATATCGCAAGAGGCATGAGACCTATGCTTGCACCTGAATCGGTTAGGGCATTACATTCCTTAATATCATTTAAGGAGCAAGGAAGGAGAAATTTCCCGGGATCACCAAGCTTCTCGGGAGCTTGGTTCGAGGAAGAATTAAACTGTGTAGGCTCAAGTGAAATCTTTGAAATTTGTTCCAATTTCTCTTCATAAATCATTTCAGCAGCTTTAATCATATCAGTCGTAAGTTTAAACTTTGTTCCGGAAACAACTTTCATTTTGTCGAACCGTGATTGAACAGATTTGCACAGTGTAAGGTTAGAACTCGCATTATGACAATGGGATATAGAAGGAACTTGGGCAACCAGAGGTTGGACGTATTTGGCTTTTCCATTATCAAGAGGAATTACCGGGTCCTTTGTTACCTCGGTCTCTCGTGCTACACTCCTCACCGGAGAGGAAGTAGTCATCGAGGGCCCATCATCTCGAATGGAAACGGATTTCATTTCTCCCTTCGGGTTTGGAATTGTGTTACTTGGGAGAGAACCGGAACCCGAGGGTTGACTCATTTGGCACAAAACAACATTCAACATATTCTCAAGTTTATTTTGCGAAGCATCCATCTTGTTGTTCTGAAGTCGAATTTCGTTCCTAAACTCATTGCTCTGTCTAGTTATCGAAGATTGAAACTCGTTTCTCAAACTTGAAATCTGGGTTTTCATGGTTTGGATGGTAGTATTATTGTTCTGAACGTAATTCGAGAATTCATTAGAGGGCAAAGGTGGAGCTTGATAGCTTGAAGCTTGATATCCTTGATTGTAATTGACCCCTTGATTCGGGTATTGATTTGGTGGGGCTTTGAATTGGTTTTGAACATTTGGTCCACGAATTTGATTCTGATTAAAAGATCCCGATTGTCCATTGAGAAAACCGGAGGTACCATTTGATTACTAACACGAGGGTTCGGTTCAACTTGAGGACGGTATTGGTTACCTCCGGTTACGGCATTAGCATCGAAAGGATTACTATCGGTGGAGGTACAATTGTAGTAGGCATGCGGGCCACCACAAGTAGTACAAGTCGTTTCCACCGCTTTGACTTGAGCGGGTGGAGAAGAATTAACCTTAGCGGTCTTGATCTTAACCAAAGCCTGAATCATGTCCGTTAGCTTATCAATCTTAGCATCGGTGCTAGACGTATTTTCGTAAGACGAGGACGATGGTGTAACACCCACTCGGGCAGCAACCGATTTGCTACGTGAGGTACGAACTTTAGATTTGTTTTCACTAATTGACAAGGCATCTCTCGTTGATCGGCTCAACAAATTACCACCCGCGGCGGCATTGAGAGAGTCTTGATCAGTCTCATTCAAACCGTTATAAAACGTATCAAGTTGGTGCAACTCAGAAAAACCATGATGGGGACATTGCCTAAGCAAATCTTTGAATCGGTCCCATGCCTCACTAAATGATTCATCAAATCTTTGTGTGAATTTTGTTATTTCATTTTTTAGGCTTGTTGTTTTAGACGGTGGGAGGAATTCGTTCACGAATTTTGATACTAAATTCTCCCATGTGGTTATCGATCGAGGGGGTAGTTTTTCGAGCCAAATCCGGGCGGCCCCCTCAAGTGAAAACGGGAAGAGTAGAAGCTTGATAGCCTCTTCCGGAACGTTACGGTACTTGATCGTAGACGTGAGCTTGTTGAATCGTCGGATATGAGAGTGAGGATCGTCTCTCTCAAATCCGTAAAATTGGCTTGAGGAAACCAAATTTATCAATCTGTGTTTAAGCTCAAAGTTATCGGCAACGATTGCCGGGACGACGATGGCTTCTCCATAACCCTCGGTGGGTGCCTGGAGTTGCTCTAGCATGGATCGGTTGTCCTCCGCCATTTCGATGATGGGCGGGATTTGATTAGTTCGAATCTCGGGTTCGACTAATGGAGCACGTCTATTTCGCCTTTGCGGAATTGTAGCGGTTTCAAGTATCGGTCTTGTAGAAGTTAGAACGAGCGCATGCACTTTCAAAAACCAAGGCAATTAAAACGAACGGTATTCGAAAACACAGTGAACTTAACCAATAATCCCAAGTGAATAAATCACCTCTCTAAGACAAACGCACAAGCGAGCGGAGAAGCTTTTTAGGTCAGGCGAAGCTTATTAAAACCCGCTTTTCAGCCGCAATTTAATGTCAGGCCGTCCTTATACCCACCACACAGTTTTTTTATCAAATAGAAATAAATCGACTCACAAGCGACACAAAGGCAAGTTTTGATCTTTAGTTCGGGAACTTATTAATGATAACACCTCCGTTGAGAATGTTATATAAGTCTTCTATTTATTAGCCAAAACACAAGAGAAAATCTTTTTGTATTTTTAATATGATATATATATATACAAAAGAAAAAGGAAAATATTTTTTACTTTTTAATTTATAGAAAAATAGTAACTTCACGAATGAAGGATCTCGAGTCACTAATCGTCAAACCTCAAACGTTATTGTCGTGACACAAACCTCCCGCGCGGCCCAAAATTTGATTCACAAAAGACAATGCCAAACCGTCAAGTTTTCTCACACAAGCTAGCCACTTGTGAATGACTAACCGTAAGAAACTTAAAACAGTTCAGACTGATTTCATAATGAAGGCTTAAGGGTATGTGTGTACGGATAAAACCTCAATATCGATATCAAAAATAATCACGAAGATGGATTCAAATTCCTTTAGGAAAAAGAATAATAAATCAAATCCCGTGTGTGATCGTTGATACGGATTAGTCAACCCTAATCGTTTCCCAACGAATGAATTAAATAAACGTCGTTTTGGTTTGGAATTTAATGCTCGATGTTTTGATTTGTTTGATTGATTTTATTAAACTACGGGAATAGGAAAAGTAATTAAGGGAATCTATTCTACGGGAAATCCTAAGTGCAAAATAACTAAAATGTAATTTAATAAAACGTAATTAAAATGCAACTACGTCTAAATTATATCCTAAAATTGCCTAAAAATACTTTTACTCTAGAAATGTAATATGAAAACTATTTAAGAATTAAAACTATTTTTTAGGATTTTTCTGGATTTTTTTAGAATTAAAAACTAATTTTTAACTTTTAAAACTAATTAAAATACTAAAAATTATAAAAATTAAGGAGAAAAATATGAAACTATTTTTATAAAATCTAAAATACCATAAGAGACTTTTCAAAACTATTTTTTTATTTTTCTGATTATTTTTCTATTTTCTACTAATTTAAAACTATTTAAATCTAATTTAAATTGTGAAAAATACCAAATAAAAGGGAAAAAATAAGGAAAACTATTTTTTGTGGTGTGGTGTGGTGTGCTTTTTATATTTTTCTTAAACTGGGAAAATTGAAAAATTATTTTTTGAACTTTTTCTTAATTATTTGCAATAAAAGCTATTTAAAAGTGCCTAAAAACTGAATTAAATAATGAAAAATACTAAACAGTGACTAAAAATTATGAAAAACTTAGGGAAATTCTAAAATATTATTCTAAAGCTATGAAAAATATAAAAACATGGGATTATGTGAGAGATATGAGGGCTGTAGTGTTAACTGTCACCAAATAAGCACTTTAATATAAGCAAATAAGCACAACTAAATAGCACCAACTGATTACAGAAGCTAAATTATACTATAACCACTCTAAATCAACTAACTACTGCTACTCCTAACCTCAAATAATCAGTTTAACAAGATTTGAGCTAACTGATGCTTAAGCAAAATAGCTTCCTGACCCCCTACTATAAGCTGTTGCAAATGCTTATCCAATAAGCTTAAGTGAAAACCAGATATGTGGTCTCCAAGACCACCTAGCAGACTATGACTAAACCAAATTTGAGACCCTAACAAGCTGTAAAGAACCTTGTGCAGAGGGGCTAGGAAGTCTGCAAAAAACTGTTTTGACATGGTCTTGACTTTTAAGAACAGTTATGAAGGTTGACTTATTTGAGTTTTGAATCAAATTTGAGCTTGGTTAAGCTGAAAGTGGATGTAATAAGACCCAAATAAGCTAACCTAACAGATTCTACACCAATATGTAAAATTCCAACAAGCTGATTCCAACGAATAGAGATCAAGAGCAGTTATGTTGATTTTGACTTAGAGTGCAAATGGCAGCAAAACAAAGACAGATATGAAATCAATAAACTATAGCAAACCTAGAGAAACTTAACTACTCCAATATTTTACTTTCTAAAGGCTTTAGTCCTAATCCAAACACTCCTTTCTAAATCATGTATGCAATCAACTCTATCAAAATCAATATGATAAGCTCATTCTAACATCAAAACAGATCCAATACATTGCAACAAAGCTAATTTTTTATGACCAAAATAGATATCAATATAGTAACAGATCTAATAGAAATTATAACTGCTACTTAATATTAAGCTAGAAATGAGATTAACCTTCACACTTACAAGAAGTCAAGAAAAACAGAACCACTATGGCTTGCAAATCACTTACAGTAGCTTTCCACTAATCCTAACCCATTTAACATCATAATCAACCCATAACCATTTCTGAACCAAATGAGCACACCAGTTGACTTTTGTTGACCAAGTGTCTTTTGTTGTGTATTGATTGAAATGAGATAAAAAAGGCACAATATAAGCTCACTAAAGCTATATCAAGTTGAAATGAGCTTATTCCATTATTCAAAATAGCTTATTGATTACTTAAAATAAGAAATGCAAGATTAAATTTAAAAACTTGGAACTTTGATTAAAACTGAAAAAGGATTACAAGGAATTGAGATTACAATGAAAACTTTTAAGAAAACATTTTATAAACTACTGAAATACAAGAAACAATAAGCTAAATGAAAACTAAGGAATTGCACGAATACAATTGTGAGCTCATGGGTCTTTTTATAGCCAAAATCAGCCTTGGGATTCCTCTTGGAAGAGCCTAGAAGTCCTATCCACAGCCACACAATCATCCATTGTCACTTCCTCCAATGATAGAGCTACAAATCATCAATTGAGGTGTTACGGCCAAAAAGGGAGCTCTGTTTGGCCACGCTGGCATTCCTATCTGACAAGTCAGTGGTATCTAGAAGGTGGATAGAAGATGCTTAGTACGAGGTAATAGGTGGCCTGTGGGTAAATTGGTGGTAACCACTGGTTTTGGGTAAATGGGCGGAGTTTGGGAGGAAGGGGAAGAAAAGGGCGCGTTTGGATTGTTTATAATAAATCAAAAGAGTTGACCGGGTCATGGGTGGGTTGAACTGGGTAAAATTGGGTAAATGGTAAGCGGTTGGATAGTATTATTCAAGGGATCCGGGTTGTGTTTTTGGGCGGGTAGGGGTTCTATTCTTGGGCCGAATGTTTTGTTTATTGGATTTGGATTATGTTGGATTAGTTAAGTGATCCAAGAGCAACCATAGGGACCAAAGTTGTCAAATCTGAAATTCCAAGGTCCATTCTTGTAAATCTGAAAGTTATATCAAGGACCATCTTTGCCAATCTTTTGAATCTTCAAGGGTCACTTTTGCCAAAAACTCAAAGTTGAGGGGCCATTTTTGCCAATTGTTCAAACTTGATTAAAACTTCCAAAAATCATCCTCGGAGAATAAAATCTTCATAAATGCTCAATTTTATCTTCCGGCATAATTTTTAAGCTCTCTTGATCTCTACTTGGATTTATGTCTGATTTGGCTCCTTTTGTGTGTTTTACATATCCAGTACCTGCTGGACAAGCACAAACTCAAGAAAACCACAAATATTAGCAATAAACGGCTCTTTCTTGGTTATTTTTGGTCAGTTTTGATAATGAAAAGGTATGTGTTTTAGCACATACCACCAGGCACTTTGATTTCAGGCTGGAACTCAACTCTTTTCCTTTTGCAAGTGGAAGTTTGTGGTTGAGATCCTTGAGGTGCAGTCAAGGCAGGTGAATTCCGGGCTGGTGCATCCCTCAGCCTTTCATATCTTTTGTTGAGCATCTTCATCAGCTCCTTGACCACCTTATTTTGCTTCTTTCCAATGATTGGACCAAGTTCATCAAGTTCAGTGATCCCAAAGTCACTGAATTTTAAGGGATCATGAACCTCAAAGTGTCTTTTGTCATCCCCTGTGTAAACATTCATAGCCAATGGTTTGGTGTTGGGAATAATCTTGACATCAGTGATTTTTTCAGGAAGCCTTCGACTGTTCATTGTCCAGTTGTATTCCTCAATTCTGCTTTTCCTGAGAGCTTCAATTTCCTTTCTCTTTTCTTCATACTGCTTTCTCATTGCAGCCATTTGAGCAGCCTGAGCATCCTTGAACTTTTGTCCTGCCTAACCCTTTGGGAGCTTGCTTGCATCTAATCCCATATTCTCAGCTTCTTTAGCGACAACCTTTGCAGTGATTCTTCTGTTTTTCTCTTCCTCAGCTAGTTTCAATATTCTTTCTTCTTTAGCAAGATGTTTACTCAGCTGTTGAGGTGTGAGCAGTTATTCAGTGTCGCCGATTTTATAGGGAATCTTCTCGGGCTCAGCAGCTTGTCATTATGCCTTTGCCCTTGTCACGGCTTGAGGGAAGATGATGCAACTAAGGGTGGTGTTGTTGTTGTGACCGTCAATGTTGTTGTTGTTGATGTTTGAGGTGGTTGTGAGGAGATTGGTATATTGCTGAGACGTGTAGATGATGTTGGAGCTCCTGAGACAGGTGGTGTTTGCTCCCCTCAGTGTGAAGAGGAGTTTCTTCAGAGTATTCTCCCTCAACTGTTGCGGGATCTTGATGAAGGCAAGAGTTGGCGTTGGTGCGGAGGGGGAGGCAGTTTGACCCTTGAAGGCCTGATAGATTTCAATCATCATAGCCTTAATCTCTGAAGTGTCTGTCTAAATGCCAGTGACCTTTGCATCCAAGTTAGCCTGAGAAAGCTCCAAGGCAGTTATCCGGGGACCAAGATTCAGCCAGGGGAAGAGGATTCCGAGCCATGGTCGCCACCTATGTATTCAAAGAGTCCAATGTAGCTTGAAGAGACTGGACTGAGGATGGAAGACCCTGAACATTTGCAGACTTGAGCAGATCTAACAGTTCAGTAAGGCGTGAGGATTGTTGCAAGTATGCCTCATTAGCCTTTAGCACTTGAGTTAATAGTGGATCTTCTCGACAAAATCCTTGATTTCATCGATCTTTGTGCCAGCATCCTGAAGATGCCTTAAGAAGGTAGCCATATTTTCATCAATGCGGTGAATTTGGTCATACATCAAGTCCTTGTGCTCATGAAAATTTTCATCGAAGCCCTGTACCTCTGCCTTTAGATCAGCATAACTTGCAGCTGACCTCGGTATGTTGTTCCCACAATGTTTTACTAACCCCGAGTATAGCTTCCTTGAAGCCCGTGATCCATCGAGCCAACTGCCTTTCAGTGAGGGGAAGAACATTGTCAAACTCTTTGAATTCATCGAGAGATTGAGGATTAGAAGCATGATCATCATGTTGGAATGGGGCTTCAGTATGCTCCTTTGGATTAGGCTGAGGCTCTTGTTCAGATTGAACCTCAGCGTCCATTTCTTCTCCGGTGATAAAATTTCATCTTCTTCAAAGCAAGTTCATCCTCTGAGAATAGAATACCAGTGACATCAGCAATTGTGAGCAAGGGTTTGGTGATGGGTTCCATATCAGCGGGTGGTATATATCCCTCGAGTCTTTGTCCCCAAGTTGACCCCTCAGACACTGGTGGGCGTTTCCCAGTGCCTTCTCTGGAGTCAGGATTGGTTTTGGGTTCCGTATCGGTGGGTTGTTTCTTTCCCTCCGAGTCTTTGTCCCCCAGTGACCCCTGAGACACCGGTGGGTGTTTCCCAGTGCCTTTGGCGGAGTCAGTGATTGTTGTATCCCTATCAGTGGGTTGTTTGTTTCCCCCCGAGTCTTTGGGATCGATCAGTGTGCCCTCAGACAAAGACTTGGATTTGTTAATGTCATCACCAGTGGTGGAAGGCGCTCCCTACCTGGTTGTTTGTTTCCTCTGGATCTTGGGGAGTAGTAGGTGTGACCAAGGGCACTGACTGTGATGTATCAGTGTCCATCGTTGTCACGGGGGTGGTTGTTGCCTGGTCAGTGGGTGTCTGTTTAGTCTCGGGCTTTTTGTGCCTCTTAGGCTGTGCTCCTGAAGCCTCAAGGCCCTAAGACTTTGGTTTAGTCTTAGTCCCAGTCTGAGACTTCCCCTTTTTCTTTTAGGAGCAGGGTTTGGAGACACTGATCCACTTTGATTGTTTACAGCAATCAAGTGGGCCGTCAATTCAATGGGAGTGACAAGGGATGGGTCCTTTTGAAAATTTGATGGGCTCAGGATGCTAGGTAAATTTCCAAATTTTTCATCCTGAGTATAATTTGAACCCAGTACGATGCAAAGCACAAGAGACAAACCTAGGATACGAAACATACTTCTTCCTAGTTTTGCTCTGTAGTTCAAGTACGAGATCACTGTAAATGATCTCCCTATGTCGTGATGACCCCATTCATCAAGCAGTATGCCATCATCAACTGAATAGAGTTAACTTGTTTAGTGGATGAGTGGTTCCCGCCGAGGACCTAAATCACAAAAGTGAAGAGGATCCTCCAAGCCACGAGGAATGAGTTTTTAGTGACTAGGGTCTTGTCCAAAAAAGTTGGATCTAAAACAATTTGTTTTAACCCATCCTTTACTGTGGAGGGTTCAGGATGGGCGACATAAATACCTTTGTTATATTCTAACCTGTTGAAGTGCAAAATGTTTTGTAATCCAGGTGTATTATTGCCCCCATTAAGACTGAACTTGATGAGATACTTCCTGAGTGGTCTAAGGTTATTCTCATCAGAAGGTGTCGGGTCAAAGGCATTAGCTGTAGCCCAAAACTCCCTGAGGTAGTTTGGGTAGATCTTGAGGACATTTTACAAAGGCCGTTTTGAGTGGGCAGTTGAATAAAAATTTTATAATGTCTTTATAGGTTGGGACATTTTCAGGGTATTCAAAATTTCCTATGACATTATTTGTTTTAAATTCAGCGTTAGTAAGATCCCCTACCCACTGAGAAGCAAACTGGAGAGATTGTGTTCTAGCCATTTCTATTAAAGAAGATTTTAGGGTAAAAAACATGTTTTGACTAGAACAATCAAAGTATTTGGATCTCTCAAGTTTGTGATGAAAAACTTTTGTAAATGTTTACAAGGAAGGTTTTCCAAAAGAGGTTTTAAAGATTTTGAGAACACACAAATTTTTCTGGATTTGAGAAAGGATTTTGACAGAGTTTAGTTGCAGAAAATAATTTGTGTGTGTTTTGTGGTTTTTGAAGAGGGTATTTATAGAGTAGTGAGAGGGGTGGTTTTTGTATAAATTTGGATATGTAAAGACCATTTTTGAAATCGTTTGAAATTCCACATTTAATGCCACCCACCACTTCACGCAGTAAACGGAATTAGTTTCTCTTCGTAACCCACTTACTAGTGGGCTTGGGTCTCATGGTCTCTTTGAATTGAGCAATCGATTCATGGTCAGTGGTGGAGTGCAATGAGCTACCACAGGTTTTACATTTAGAGACTGAGGATGACTCGGTGGATTTTGGTTGTTTTGAACTTTCCGCATGGATGACATTGTCATTGCCGAGATGTCTTATGAGTCGTGTTACCGCAAACATCCACAAAGATTTGTTCATAAGACAATCATCAGGGCGATGATCATTAAATCCACAGTGTGGGCAAGGAGGAAAAGGCTTTCCTCTCAATTTTTGAGCTTTGGATGAAGAAGCATACTGATGACCAACTTTGGTGTAGTTTTCTTGACTGGGAGAGCTCAC
>OU343224.1:205100703-205126215 GCA_910596185.1 Chrysanthemum makinoi
TTACTTGATAGGAATCAAGCAAAGAAACCTAAACGAGGTGAACTACTAACTAGTTATTCTATTCCCCGGCAACGGCGCCAAAAACTTGATAACGCTACACGCGTTGTTCGGGGTCAAAGGAACTTCCTTTTCTTCGAGCAAGTTTTATAACACCCTAGGCAGTGAACCTAATCGTTGTAGTGTAGTATTAGGGTAAGCCACGGGTATTGATATCGTTCTCTAGGGGAATAGGAATGCTAGTGAGAAGTTACTACGCTAAGGTTGGGGTTGAGGAAGATTATTTTTTTTCTTTTGTATGTTTTTTTAGAAAATAGAAAGGTACGAATCTCGGGGTTTTGATTTGGGGGTTGGTATTGCTACCGATTACTCTACTTATCTAATTATCTAATCTAAGGTGTATGTAGTCTATGTCTAATTATTGTGTGCTCGTATGATAGTTTAAAGATGTGTTTACTTAGGTTTTACTACTCCTTAATTATCTCTTATTGGTGGTTGAATTGTCACGTGCTTATTCTTAATCGCGTTGTGTGTCTAAAGTCGTAGGGTATGCATTTATCCCTAACTCTTTGAACTTACCAAAGGGTCTCGTCTACAAAACCCACTAGGGAATATAAACTCTAACTCTAAGGCCTCTTTGGATGGTTTAGCTTACAACCGCTCTAGGTGCTATAACCTAAGGTTCACAAAGATTAATCAAGCATTAAGTACACAACGAATGACCTATCGCATTACTAGATCATTAACAATTAAGATAATAGACAACCAATCAATATTCAATAATTAAGTTTCATATTCCCTAAGCAAACACACAAATAAATTAGCCGGACATGGAGAACATGCAAGCATACACACAAATAATCAAAGACATAATTGAATTAATAAAGTAAAACACTTATCTTGATGTAAGATAGGGTTTGGAACCCTAAAATACTGTACAAGACAGCCTTGGTTCGGTTTAGGTTTTTACTCCAAAAGACTACACACCAATACTGAAAAATTCGGATTCTATATTTAAGATTACATATGCGACGGCATCACCTTATGTTTTGTGACGCCGTCGGATCGCTGTCATTAGGGTTTCGTCTTGGCCACGTTAGTCTTGTGACGGCGTCACCTTGTGATTGTGACGCCGTCCTCTTCAAATTATGACGCCGCCTGGATCAAATCTAGGCCGTCTGAGTTGCGACGGCCTACTCTTTTAAAGCTTGACACCACTTGAAAATAAGAAATTTGACTTCGTCCCGTCACAAAATGCTCCGACGACGTCGTAGCTTTAGCAAAGGACGCCGTCACCTTGTACCGCAGCACTGAGTGTCTCGATTTCTTGACTTTGGCCATTTTCTTCGTATATCCGCGCCTTTTCGTCCAAATAAGTGCCATTACAGCAATTTGCCTTCAAGAGACCTAAAAAGTGAAAAGGAACGATATTAAGTAATAACTGATACAAAAGTGATTAAATAAGGGCTTAAATGACCCCTCAAAAAGGTACATTTTAAAACCTTATCAGATATTCAATCGTTAAAGTGGCAAAAGAAAAAAAAACGAAATAAAAAATTGTCAGATCACTTGGATTTGAGAAATCTTTTGGTTTGCTATTTCAATTTCCTAAGTGAAAAGGTGGCCCCCAGTTGAGCACCGACGGTTGAATGCCGTCGGTTGAGCGTTGACTTTATGAAAGAAAACAAAATAAGAGATTTCTTTAAGATTTGATGTGACACTTAGTGTACAATTGGAACAGTACCAGGAAATGCCACGTGTCGTAATATGTATGGGGTCGAGCAGTTGAGCAGTTGAGCGTGGCTCTTTTGGGAAAGAGATGAGAAAAAGGTTTTAAAAATGGACCATACTTGAAAAAATGGCCTCTTTTGGTAATTTTCTCTATTTCAAAACTATTAAACTATACTCAAAATTTATACTTTATGACTTATATTTTTCTTATTGTACACTATTTCTTAGTTTGCGGCATTTTTTACACCATCTACAGTGTTATTGGTTTGCATTTATTCATTAGTAAACAACATTTTTTGTATCCATCATATAATTAATAAACAACAATTTTTTCCTTACATTTTTGTATGTAAATATACAAAATGTGCTTTTCTTTACATACAAACCGGGAATTTTTTGTAAATTGTTTTATGGTCTTTCATACTACTAAACTCCGAACATTTTATCTTTTTGTTACGGTTGAATGATAACTTAAAAACTATTCTATGATACACTATGTTGAAGATTTCTTGAAGCTAGCCGCCCAGCGGGCGGGCCTGCGGCTAGTTTTCTTATAAGTTAAACTTATCATGGACTCAAACACATATTAAAAAATAAAAATAGCAATTAGCTTTTTATTTTGAGCATGATGCATTTCATTTGAAACACGACAATTTGCATTTGCCGCTGAACCAGTTATTATTTAAATTCTATAACTCATATGGAAAGATAATAAAGATAGAATATGTGTTATGTATGTTAATACTCTTAAGTTTTGAAAGTATTAATCTGCTCCTTAATACACTACAACACTTTCAAATGTGTACTAGCAGAAGCTTCTTCATCTAACCTCATCAGTACAAACATTTTTTTCAGAAAAACAAATACACTACAACACTTTCAAAACTCAGATTGCCAAGCAAAAAAGAAAGAAGGAAATTATGTACATCCTATTACAAGCGGTGATCATCATACCAACCTGCACCTTTGTACAACAGGTATCTTCTATACCAACTCCTACTTACATTATGTAGCTAACCATTCAATAAGATCCACAGTTTTCCATTTTACTTATGATAGGCTGCTTCTAACTTCCTTTTTTCTTTATGCTCATTTGATGTTGCACAATCCTATATCATTATGCATCTAAAAAAGAAGAAAAAAAAAACACAGACAAAAGATTAATGTTAGGTTAATTACCTGGATCCCTTTTGCATGTACAAAATAGGTTGCTTACTTTCTTAGTATGTCCTTACACAAATGTGATATGCACAGTAAAAGTAACCCCAAAATCCAAACTAACTTTAACACTAACAGTAAGAGGACATCAAAAAGTGTATTAAATAAGTTTCAAACAATACCTTTTACAAAAGATAATGTAGAAACATTGTTTGGTGGTGGGTGTCCACAAGATACTTTACATCCTGCAAGTACGGCAGCTTATGAAACATCATCTTTTCAACATGAAACTGTGCCAACATTATTTGGTGATGGATTTACAAACAATACCCAAAGTATTCCATATATGGCTTATGATCAGCAGCCACACCTTCTGGATCAGCAACATATTTTGAATACAAAAAAAAGAAAAATAAAGGTTGAAGATGTATCCCACCAAAAGAATCCCAAAAAACAAATGGTACATGCTTTTCCAGTCCATACACGGTCAGAAGACAGAGATTGTACACACTCACAAACGACAGGTATACTTTACTATCATAGTATCTTAAAAACCACAGGCTATATCATTGGTGTCGCTATAGTTTTCTATCTTAGTTGCAGGTTTTGATAAGGGAAAAGAAATATGTGAAACATACAATTACGAAGGATTACCTGCCACCATTATCAGCGACAAAGATTATAATGACTCCTACAATCTGCATCATCCGTCTTCTTCTACGAACTCATCCAACGTTATACACAATGACAATGATGTATGCTGCATTTACGGATACGAATGTGACACTGCCTACAATTCACATGCTCCATGCTCTACTTCACCTTCGACGAACCTTATATGCAACAACGACGTTCTGTATTCAAACCATGTTTCACAGATTAGCCAACAACTGACACCTACAGCAACTGTAAATGAAGGTATGAGACTTGCAGTTTAGAAAATATTGTTGAAATAACCATTCTCAATACACGTACTCATATTCAAATCTACCTTCAAACATTAACAGGCTTCCGTTTTGTTGTCCCATCTGCAGCTGTGCCCCCTGAACATGAAACAGTTGCAGTACATGACACAAGCACAACATGTCAGGACACAACTGGTATACACAACAAAAGAACACGAAAAAGAAAACGTCCCAATACTTACAATGTCATCGATCCAACTTCAAACAGCTCTGATGGTAACCTACTTTGTTTATATTATTGGATTGCTCCTACATAATGTACACATAGAAAGTTTGACTGTAACATATATGTAATATTGGTTTGCAGCAGTTTCAAGTTTCTACACTGATATTGGAGACTGCGATTGGCGGTGCGAACATTGCGGTGCTGCATTTTGGTACAATGAGAGGCTCAAAAGATCTACACAACAAAGGGTCAGATATAGCAGATGTTGTGGAGAAGGAAAAATCCATCTTCAAGAAGAAGTTGATCCACCAGAAAGTATAAAACAACTACTCAAGGACAAACACTTTTTGGATAACATTCAAGCCTACAACCAAATGTTTAGTATGACATCATTTGGTGCACAAATTGATGAATCCATTAATGATGGTAGGGGGCCGTACGTCTTCAAGATTTCTGGCCAAATCCATCATTGGATAGGTACACTGTGTCCACCGAACAACGAAGACCCAAAATTCTTGGCTTATACATATACGACACACAGAATGAAGTGGAAAATAGGTTGGAACCTTTTGGTGGAACAAATTTAGGAACTTTGAAGCCTGAAATTGTTCAGAGGTTAATCCAGATTCTGGATACCCACAATGAATTGGTGAGGCTGTTTAGAACAAAGAAGAGATACGTGCAACGACCAGCATGTGCCAGAATTCAAGATTCATCTTTTTAATGTCGATGGAGCCCGCCAATACCAGTTGCCAACATCAGATATTCTTGGTGCTATAGTTTTTGAAAATGGACCCGATACTCAGACAGAATATGATGTAATAATACACAAAAAAGGCGAAGGCCCTAAGAGAATTAACAAGCTTCACTCTACGTATATGTCACTACAATTTCCACTCCTTTTTATCTACGGTCAGCCGGGATATAGTACAAAATTGAAACTGAGAACTCGGAATCCAAAGGGCGAACAACCAAAAATGAGTATGAACAACTACTACACATATCAGTTACATGAAAGGCCGCATTTGTATGGGTTAATATTCAAAGGTGGGAGATTGTTTCAGCAATATGTCGTATCTGTATATTGTGCTTTAGAACAAGAAAGACTTGATTTCATAAGGTCGAAGCAGAATAATATTCGGACTGAGTATTTGTCAGGCATTTATGATGCAATTTCAAAGGGAGATCGTTGCGGTGCTGACATTGGTAAAAGAATCATTCTTCCTTCAAGTTTTACAGGTGGGCCAAGATACATGTACAGCCACTACCTCGATGCTCTTGCCATTTGCCGAGTCCTTGGAAACCCGCAATTTTTCATTACGTTTACATGCAACGTAAACTGGCCAGAAATTCGTAGATACATGCGACGCTATCCAGAACTCTCATCCACAGATAGGGCTGACATTGTTGACCGTGTTTTTGAACAAAAAGTCCAAGATTTTGTTAAAACTTTAAAAGAAGGCAGGATATTTGGACACGTTACTGGAGGTACGTAATCATTACTTACTTAAATGGGATAGATGATATACGCACAGATATAAATGTATATACACACATAATTTACTTAATTAATTTTTTTTTATTTCCTTCATGGTGCAGTTCTTTACACAATAGAGTTCCAGAAACGTGGTCTTCCGCATTGTCACACACTATTATGGCTACAATCACCGACAAAATACACTCACTAAGACGCCGACAAATTTATTTGTGCAGAATTGCAGACAGACAACCGATCCGACGGATACAAAGTTGTGTTCGAATGATGTTACACGCCCATGTGGTCTAATCGAAAAGCTCCGTATGCGGAAGGCCCGTGTAGCAAAAACTTCCCAAAAAAATACAATGACCAAACATTCTTTGACAAGAATGGTCATGTACATTACCGAAGAAGAAAAACTCCAGCTTATGTAACAAGAGGGAAAATAAGATTGGACAACAGTTACGTTGTCCCATACAACAGGTTACTTTGCCTCATGTTTCACGCACACATAAATGTCGAATATTGTGGGTGGAGCATGCTGATAAAGTGCCTATTTAAATACATATCAAAAGGTAGCGATAGAATAGCAGCAGGGATCACAAGACCTCTTGGTCAGCCATCAACATCAGCAAATCAAAGAGCGATTCAAATAGATGAAATAAAAAAATTCATAGACGGTCGATTTATATGTCATACGAAGCATGTTGGAGAATACTGAATTTTCCAATACATCACCGAGAGCCAGCAGTGCAAATTCTTGCTGTACATCTTGAAGGTATGAAAAGGATAAGTTTTAGGGACAAGGAACCTTTGGGGTACGTTGTTAGTGATGATGGAAGAACAATGACAACGCTTACAGAATGGTTCACATTCAATAGCTTATATGAAGAAGGTCGTCATCTTACATACTTAGAGTTTCCTTCCGCATTTGTCTGGTATGAAGATTCAAAAACATGGGTGCCTAGAAAAAAAAAGACAAAATCATCGGTTGGAAGACTCGCATATGTTCACCCTACTGCAGGTGAACTGTTCTGTTGGGTTTTTGGTTCCTTGAATCATGAATTACCTTAAGTACTGGAACCACGGACAGGTTTGGTATAACCACGGACAGAAGAGTGTAACCACGGATGAAGACAACCGCGGCTAGTAGTAATGTGTAACCACTGATGATATATTGTAACTACTGCTAGTATTTTGTATAGTCGGTTAGTTTATTGTATTAGATAAATATGGAAAAGATATTTATCTTGTAGGTTACGTATTGTATAATGTATAGGACTCCTTGGCTTATAAAAAGAGGTCCTAGGTTAGATTAGATATAAGTAAGTTTTATATCTAAAGTCGATACACTTCAAGGTTGCAAAACCCTAATCTGTAAGAGTATTCGTATTAATAAATAATATTGAGGTGTTGAATGTTAACTCTTCTTCTTCTTAAGGTTAAGTGTTAAATTCGCATAATACTTAATAAGTTGTTATTCTAAGTCAGTTTCTATATTAGATCGTTTGCTCAACTGGGATCAACAAGTGGTATCCGAGCTTGTGATCTAGAAACTGTAATCAAGAAGAGGTTAAGTTAAGTTTTGTTCATAGAAGATAAGATGTCAGCGAAACTCACATGGTGATCGCTTCAAAGGTACCCATGCTCAAGCATGGTGAGTATCAACTCTGGAGAATGCGAATGAGGCAATACATTCGCATGATTGATTATGCTCTCTCGATGTCGTTGAAAGGGAGATACTCTTCCTAAGAAGGGTGAGGATGGCAAAGAAATTTCCATTGTTAGTGAAATTGATAAGGCTAAGAGAAAGCTGGAGATCAAGGCTCACGGTATTCTCTCCATGGGAATACCCAATGATTATGCTTTGGATTTTGAACAATATGAATCGCTAAAGAGTTACCGGATGCTCTTGAGACAAGGTTTTCTGGCAATGAAGCTACAAAGAAGTCCAGGATGAATATGCTCAAGCATCAATTTGAAACCTTCACGCTTGGAGAAAAGATTGATGGCACATACAATAGACTTCAAAAACTTATCAAGCCGAAATCATAGATTATAAGGTTCTTCAAGAAGATATTAATTTGAAGTTTATTAGGAGTCTATCATCCTGAATGGGCTATTCATACAATTGTGTGGAGGAATAAGGAGGACTTTCCTAAGATGACTCTTGATAATCTCTTCAACAACTTAAAAGTTTATGAGTCCTGAGAATAACTTTGCTAATGCATCTTCTGCTAATCAAAACATTGCTTTTGTCTCCACTAATCACAAGAGATCACAAGATGTATCCACTGCTGCTTATGGTATATCCACGGCTATTGCAAACAATACTACTGTTAGTGATAATGTCAGTGATGGTGCAATTTGTGCTTTTTTGGCCGATTTAACTACTAGTGTTACTGTGTTGAATCAAGATCTGGATCAAATTGATCCCGATGATCCGAAGAGATTAATCTTCAATGGCAAATGGCAATGTTGACTCTCCAAGCAAGGAAGTTTATGAGGAGGACTGGAAGACAAGTTAAGTATGATGGTCAAAGGAGGTTCGAAAAAGCAAGATGGAGTGCTTTAAGCTGCAAGAAGAAGGGTCACTTTGCAAGGGAATGTCGAGCTCCTAAGAGGATTGAAGATGTTAAGAAGATCACAAGAGTCGCTCCTTCTTCAGCATTGGTGGCTCAAGATGGTCTTGGTGATTATGATTGGAGTGATCAAATTGAAGAAGGACCCAATGCGCTTTTTCTTGCTAGTGAAGCTTTTCAAAAGAGCATAACTTTGCTCTTATGGCTTATGCTTCATCTTCTCGGTTCGGATTCGAGTATCTAATGAGTCTACTCGCTCTTTTAAATCATGTAATGATAACTTAGAATCTCAAAAGGCTATCACTGAGAGTATGAGGAAAGAAGTAAAAAGACTAACTATGGATAACTTAGGTTATAGGGTTGGTCTAGAGAGTGTGGAAGAGAAGCTTAGATATTGTATTAAATGTGAGTTTGAGTATGTAGATAAGATCAATATATTAGGTGGTGAAATTGATCTTAAAAATAGAGAGATTAAAACGCTTAAAGAGAAACTTGAACTAGAAGAGAGTGAAAACAAAAGGCCCTAGATGAAAAAGAAAAACATGTTGTTAGGGTAGCTGAAACACAATTTGCTTCGATCGGTTCATAAATCAATAGAGAGTCATCTAATGAAAAAGGGTTAAGGATTGGATAAAACAATATGCCACCACCTACTCTTATGCAACATGCACCACCGCAAAGAACTGTCATTTAGTAGTGAATTCAGTTTTAACAAACTGTTGAAGGAATAAGTAAGGCGAGACACCTAAGATAAGTTCTCGATACGTCCTCCGATGCTCCCAACATTGAAGATTGGGAATCGATTCGAGGAAGATAGTAAAGTATCAACACAGCCTGAAAAGTTAGAACCTATTAAGAAAGTTGATACTAGACAAGCTAATCTTGTACCTAGATTTGGAGCTAAAGTAACCAAGAAAGTAGTAGAGTCTGGAAATACCTAGGGACCAGATGAAACAATATAAACCTAGGGGTAATCAAAGAAGCTTAAATGGTTTAATTTCTAACAGATTAGGTGATGAGTTTCAATGTGTTAAAAAGGCTTGCTTTGTATGTGGTAGTTTTGAACACTTACAGAGAAATTGTAATAAAAACATACCACAAGTTTGGAATCATTGAAGGAGGGTAAATCACCAAAACTTTTCAAAGAAAACAAACTGTTAGGTCACGAGTTTTACAACACAAGCTTATAAGAAAGATAGAGAGGCGATTGAACAAGATTCCAAACACACACACACGATAATATGGAACGGTTAGGCGTAGAGGTGAGTGAAAGAGAATAACTTGAACAACCAACCTTCAAATGAAGGTTTACAAGGGGTATTTATAGGAGGGAAGCTAGGGCAACACTCCTAGTTCCCTTCCTTTCCTTATTGGGCTAGGCCTAGGCTTATGGGCCTTCTACATAAGCCTAAGGCTAATAACAAACATAAAGGCCATAATAAGCTAACTATTACATATGAGTAACTAACACTTGAATAAGGTTTAGGAGTGATTCCAACAATCTCCCCTCAAGTGTTATTACATATGAGTAACAAACACTCAAGTGTTGGTGATGAAAACGGTGAAGGCGTTGATGTAATAGTAGCTTTGACGTCTTTTGACATTCTTCTTTCTTGTGAGAAGAATTGCCTTGATTTAAACAATCTCCCCGGTGTAGAGAGATAGTTTACTTTGAACGGTTATGCTTTGACGTCATCTTTAACTTTGTTCTTTGATCATTGTTCTTTGTGATGAAAGTGATAGCATGTTGTTGTGCATCAAGTCCGCCTCAGTGCGCTTATTTTCTCGCTGTGTCTCCACGTCGTTCTTCAACATGATCACACGCTCTTTTGACGTTGGAATTCATCTGATGGAGTTCTTTAAGTCATTGACTTTGTAGATTCTCTGACGAAGAATCATTCGGTGTGTTGCTTTTGGATAGAACTTCCATTAGTGATGATGTTGGCGTGAGCATGAGAAGAATCTGCACGATCATTCCGCTCCGGAGCTTCCATAAGAAGAAAACATTTAAACGGTTAGTAATAAGCGTATTCCGGCACTTACAAGTTGAACCGAGAGTGTTAACGACATAGTGTGAAAACACAACTCTAATTCTTACAAAGGCGTTCTGAATCGAGTCCCACAAGTGAGATAACACGATGCGACCAAGTACATCTACGATTCGAGATGAGTCGCCGAGGTACACCGGCATCACCTCCCGATCAGACCGTTTGAGACCACTAAGCGCAATCCACGGGAGTTGCCGGCGACCTGCTGTCGGGCGTTTGATGTTGACCCCGGCGGAGTTTCCATTCAATCACCGAGGATCACAAATGTGAACCTCTCATAAATGTTCTCGACTGCATTGCTAAGATCTGTGAAGGACTCGATATGAACCACTGATAACCTTATTATAGATTATCAAGTGATTAAATGTCAAGTGTACCTAAGAGATCTTTTGATGAATCTCGTGGCTCTAGACTCAATTTTGCGTTTTGGTTTTCTGGAAGGAGACTAGGGAGAGGTCTCCTTCTTCAATACCGGCAATCTCTAAGAGAAAGCCGATAGTTTACGTAGGGTTCCCGGTGAGAATGAAACAAGCTTCTGTTAAGAGAAACTTGAGTGGATAAGAAGGTTTAGTGCATGTGTCCTTTGGGTCCATGACGACTTTTAATCTTCAATACTGGTGTCACTAAGTGACAACCAGTTGCATATGAATTGAACCGATTATGCGCCTAAGTTGAATAATGCGGAGGGCTATTTCTTTTCACCCTTTTCTTTACATTTCTTTTTAATTCTTCCAACTCCTTCTTTCTCGATTCTCATTTTCTCCTTTTTACAATCATACCTAAGGACTTCTAAATACTAACTATTTGTGGTGTCCTGGGTAGATCCATCCGTCTGGGATCATAGGAGCGGTTATTCTAACCTTAGTCACCTTATAACTCCATGACTAACCTATGTTGCCATAAAAACACTGATGTGAAAAATCTCACGGTGTTTATTAATGAAAACATTTTAGTACCCTTTGTTGAGATAAGATTTTGCATAAATACTCCCTCTCCACATGTGCTTAATAGTTTTAACGGTTAAAATGCACAGATGAGGAAAAGCGCACATTTTGAATTGATTCACTCAAGATAGACAATCCGCTGAGAACCGATTACGTGGCATAGTTAAAGTTGCATTGTCGACTTTTAGGTGACAACTAGCTCTAATAACTACCTTGAAGGTGTAGACAATCCTCGAAAGGTCGTCAAACCCGCCAGAGTTCATATTTATCAAGAGTTTCACGAATGGTACATTCTACTCGGACAAGTCCTTTGCGAGACACGTTTACATCACTAGTGAACTAGCTTTAAATTATTACCCGTCGGGACCGTCTTTTCGAGTTACTAACAGTTAAGCATCGATCAATTCATTGGTTAAGTCCGAATCACCGATTCATTTGCATTTTACATAACATATTTCTTATCACACATTTTCTCCCCTCAAAAATGGCATATTAAAGTGTTATTTTTGAAACGTTTGAGAATAAATATGACCATTTCGAGTGTTGCGGGAAGAATGACCATTGAGAACAATTTTGAACAAAGTTTTGATTCAAGTACTCCCCTCAACGAGTGATATAAACGGTTGAGGTTTTGAAAATCATAAGGGAAAGTACTTGTTCTTTTGAGCAAAACCTTGAAAAGTGAAAGGTTTGATAGGTTTTACTCAAAGTAAGAAGCTTTCGCTCCTTTTATAAGGATTGTGGCACCTTTGGCGTACCACGGGTCCTTTATTTACAAGTACAGGTTGTACACTGTAATGTGTGCACAAGCCATTGACATAATCAATCAAACATCCAAAATGATATGAAGAAAACAAGTCAAGGGGTACCGGGAAGTGCGTGATGTTCCCGGGGAGTGTGCAGGCGTTGAAATCGGTTATGTTAATCCGGGTGCGACCACCGACATAACTCTCCAATCGTCTCGAAGCTGATCCCTTGAAACAACCGTTCATCAATCATTGTGATGATCCGTCTCACATTCCTCCTTTCACGAGAATTCCAGTAGCTTAGGAGACCCAATTTTAGCGTATATCCTTCAACACGTATGACAATCCATCCCTAACCAGCTTCAAAGTATGATCCCGAACTTGTGGAGTTAAGCTACAGCGCCATTAAGCGGTTTCTTTGAAGTTCACTACGGTAAACAACGTAAAGGTTTGCGATGAGTGTATATTGAGATAGCCGGTTGATATCGGGAAGATCAAGCTTTGGAGGAGTGAAGTTGACACGTGTTTGATAAGATTCAACGGCCATTTGGAGATCTTCAACACGTTCTTTTATGACTATGCGTCGATGAAGATGAGCATGACTTGATGAATTCTCGTTGAATTCGGTTGAAAATTGTCTCATGCGACCCTGTACTTTGGCAAGGTACATGTCTTCAATGTCGTTGATGGACAAATTCTCAAAGTCGACTTCCGAGAATGCATACTCCCTTTCATCTTGTCTTTTGACCACAATCTTCTTAAGAAAGGTGTAGTCCCATTTGGATGAAAGACCAACATGTTGGATGGCAACGATGTCTTTAGTACTAAACAATGCATGTTGAGACTTACGAACCTCGACACGTAGTAGATTACGTCGGCGTTAGGCGGTGATGAATCCCATACAATGCATCTCGGTCATATGCTTCCACCGTGTTGGAGAACAAGTGATTGGCATGTTCCTCAATGGCAATGCAGTTGGAGTAGATAGGCTGCAGGGAATGGAAGTGTCAAGGATGTAGCATATTTCCTTGAACCATCGCCACCATGGAGAAGAAATTCAAGGTCTTTGTTGAAGAAATATCTGAAGGGAATCCGTGGTTTATCCGGTTGGCCAATGGTGGTAAGGGTTTGGTCCAATCGGTGTAATATGGAGGGTTGTCCCTTTTGTGAAGTCAATGTTTGCTTCCGGGTTGAGCCAATCCATGTTGTTAGACATGGCTCTAGCAATGTTCTCAAGGTGATATTCCACCTCGATGGCACTTTGTCTTTAGAAGTTGAAACGCTTCATTCTTGATTAGCCTCAATTGATTTCGTCATTTTCTTCACATGGAACTTTTCTTGTAAGATTTTTGCATGCTCTAATGTAGAACCTTCGACCATATCTTGACCTTCATCAAGGTAGGGAGTTTGATTGACAAGTGTAGAGAACCATGCAAAGTCTGGCTCTTTTATCGTCATCTAGCCATGATACGACTCGGTGAGTCGTCTTCTTCTTCTTTTAGAAGGCCTTGATGATGATTCCGGTTTCTGCACTTGTTTGGGAGAGGTGGGTTGTTGTAGGGGCTCAAGGACCTCTTCATCGTCACCACCTGTATACTCAAAGTGATCATCGGTTTTCTGAGTCGGGGGTGATAACTCGGAATCGTCACGAGGTTTTTGATGAAGAACGAGGAGGAGAGATTTTGTTGAGAACAGAGGCCGTTGTGGAGGAGGTTGCATCATAGAAGATTCACCACGCCGGCGTTTAGTGCAGAATCTTTATCCTTATCCATGTCTTCATCGTCTCTAGGGCGTTTCGACTTTTCAGCCGAATCTACAAGCCTCTTGATCCGGCGAGCGATCAAGCTAAATCACTCAAACCCGCCACTTGAATGGCGGGGCCGTAATTAGCTTAAAGCGCTCAAAACGCACGCAATTTAAGATCGGAGGAATATAGTGTATTCTGGGTCGTTAAGTCCCACGGAGGAGGATGAATTGGTGTTTAAACAACGGATGATAGAATGATCACTAAGGATAGTGATCATGAAGGTTTTGGATGGAAAATTACCTAAAGAAAAGATTTACAAATTAAAGCGACTTAAATGCAAATTAAGAAAATTAAAAAGTTAAAATCTATTAAATAAACGCTATCACTATTTTTACAGATCGATGAGCGTTTATTTTATAAAACAAAATAACTTAAATAAACTATATTAACTAAGCGTAAACTTAAAATATCTAAAACGTTATTTAAAACGAGCTTGGCGTTATTTACGAAAATGGCGGCGCAAAGATAAAGCGTAAATTTTATGAAATAAAAGGCCTACGAGTGTAAAACTAATTTTATTACGCACTATATGACAAAAGAAAATTTTAGAAAAAAGATTTATATTTTTTTGACTTTTATATTTTTTATTATGAATTAATTACTATAAAACACTAATTAAATGATTAAAAATATTAAAACTAATTGGAAAAATCTGAAACTTTTATAGAAAATACTTTATACTAATACAGATTTATGAAAATTAGAAAACTGGAAAAAGCTACTTAAAATAAGCTCGAAATAAGCCAAATGAACTAAATAAGCTATATAAGGCAAAGCATTATATAAAACATTGATTGTGCAAACCATAACCGAGAAAGACCAGGGCGCAATGGTTCTGGTACACACACTATCACTCTATCAAGGGGAGGTCTAGTGTTGAGCACTTTTGCAAAACATTTTATTTTTGAAATTTTCTTTTTACAACTTATTAAGCACATGAAAATAAGCATTTTATACAACTATGACTTTTTCTAAAACAACTTATAAACCTTGAATAAGCAAAGGATTTTGTCAGTTGGCTTTTAAAGGAAATAAGCACAAGTTTATTTTAAAACTAATTTGACTATTTAAGCTACACAATAAGCTCAAGTGACTAAAAATAAACTAACAATCTGTTAACAAGCTAGAGTTACAACTGAAAAAGCCATTTAACTAAATATAAGCACTAATTAAGCTATAAATAAGCATAAATTCAAATGAACCGCGATTACCTTTTTTAGTTTTGTAGGCAACTTCTAACTAATTTAAAAGCACTATAATAAGCTACAAATTGAAAATAAAAACTTGAATTAACTAGCTAACCAACCGAGCTTTTCAAAAACTAATTTACAAGGATTAGCTTACATCAATAAGCTCTTGAGGAGCTTTTGAAAAATTGATGAACACTGAGTAATTGGTAAACTTAGACTAAAAATGGATGAGAACTAGAATAAGCTAGCGACCTAACTAAATAAGTTGAAAATGGAAAAACTAGGATTGGAACCTTTAGATGGCTAGGTAAGCTTCTCAAAAAGCTAAGTTTCAAAAGCTAGTGACTACTAATAAGCTCTCTAAGAGCTTATGAACCAAAACCACAAATAAATTACAGGGGCACTTTCTCATCAAGGTGTCCAATATAAGCTAATAAATAAGCATTCTATAAAACTGATTACAATGATCTAGTATTTTTTATATTTTCTTGAGCAACTAAACTCTAATACCCTAAAAGCTTAAAAGCTAAAACTAACTAATAAACACGATAAAAGATCCATTTTATTCAAAGCGACCCAAATGAAAATTGACTTTTTACAAAGCTGATAAGTTTGACTAAAGTGAACTTTGGATCAAATCTACACCTTGATTATGTTGTTTTAAGGTATACTAAGACTGATTTGAGCACTCTTTTCAACTTATAAACACAGAATGATGATCATAGATCATGAAAACCAACGGATAACAGAGATTAGATCATATGGAATTTTGACTTTTGCTTGAATGAGGACTGAATTTCTTGACTGAAATGAGTTTATAGACACATATGTAACATAAAACAAGTTCAAACATCAACTCAAACAAACTCTAACACAGTTAAAACTAGCAAATCCAAACACCCTTATTGAAACTGATTTGAATTTTTTCAAAGAGTTTGTCAGATTAGAACATGCACTTGATTAAAAACCTTAGATTATCATATAAGGGGACTATATAAGCATAAAACAACAACACTAATAGTATAAAACTAAGAAATACAAAGTATGCTATATTAACTGTTAAAATGAGATTTTTATAAACTACAAATTCAAAAGAACAAAGGACTGCTTTAAAGGCTTAATTATACTTAATTATAAGTAAAGATCATAAACACACAGAGATTTAAGCTAGTGAACAAGTCAAACAGTAAAATACCAAAATAGCTTAAAGAGCTTACTGATTCCAAGCGGCGAGAACAAGACACAAAGCAGATCCTATAGGCTTACCACTAAGCCACTAACCCATTTCATCCAAAAATCAAGCGCATATTCTTGATCATCAATCTGTGATTTTTGAATTTCATGAATTTTTAGTATTTTTGTATTTTTCTCTTTACTTCTAAACGATTTTAAAGTTACTAAAAGCTTGAAATAGCTTTCTAGGAGCTTATGTGGGTTTACTCAGTCCAAACCAACAACTAATAACAACATTTCATAACATGAGATTTTTGAAAGGAAAATGCATAAACTGGTAACTTGAATTAAAACTGAAATTGATACTTGCAAAAGTTTATCAGTACCTTTGAAATCACTAAACGATACTTTGAGCTTAATCTTACACTGGAATTTAAAAGTTAGACTAAAACGACATTAAACTAAACTAAACTACACTACTTGCCTTCTCCTCTGCTTCTTTTCTTCTTTATAGACTTTCAAAAGCATCCTCACCTCTTTCTGATCATTTCCCACCATTGGATAGGTCAAATTAATCACATCCTTTGATTTTTACTTTTTGGCGCCATTTTTCAATATAGCAGGTTCTTTGCATTAATGGGTTTGGATTGATGTAGAGGTGGAGGGTAAGCAGTTGTAGGGATAAGGTGTAAAGGTGAAGAGGTGGAAAGCAAGTGGTAAATACCACTTGGTGGTGTATCTGAGGGGTGATGAAGAGGGTCTACAGTGTAGGCGGTTTTATTTGATTTTAAAATTTGGGCCGGGTCAAGTTATTTGGGTTGGATTGGGCTTAGTTATATATTGGATCCGTTTGGTTTGATAAACAACAAGGACCAAAGGTGTAATTTAGCCAAAGTTGAGGAGCTGATTTTGAACATTTTCCAAAGCTCTCATAAGGACTAAAACTGCCAAGTAAGATTAGTACAAGGACCTTTGTTGATAATTTCCATTTTTATAAATCCAGGGACCAAAATTGTCAAGTTTGAAACTTGAGGGACCAAACATGTAAATTCTCAAAAGTTTTATCATAAGGACCAATATTGCCATTTATAAATAGTAAAGGTTAATATTTGATAATTTTCACTTTTTAAATTAACCAAGGACTATATTTGATACTTTTCAAAGTTAAAGGACTAAAGTTGTCAATTTGTGATTTTTGAATTTGGAAGGGTTTGTTTTGACAACTTTTGAATCCTTTGGACCTTAAATGATATTTTACAAGATTTTGAATTACCAAGGACTAATTTTGACAACTTTTGTAACTTGGGGGACTAGAACTGCCAATTATGCAAACTTGATAGTTTTCTGATTTTGATGTTTTTGCATTTAAAACATATAAAACACTTGTTTGTGATATTTTTAACATTTTGAAGCATTTCAAGTGTTTGGATGTTTTGGCATTCTACGATATAAAATGATGAGTATTTAGACACTCATCAATCCCCCACACTAAGATATTGCTAGTCCCTAGCAATGATTTGAAAAGTTAATGGATTTTATCTCTTTACCAAAAGCCATTATACGGGTAGCCAATTGTTTTAGTTCAAGTAAGAACTTTGGTACAATGATAACCAAATGATTTTGAGCAAATCATAAGCTATAAACGGTTTTGATTTGTCTTTACCGAAGCGGTACCATACGGACTAGCCAACTCTTAGATAAATTATCAGTATTATCTTTGGTGAGTCGATTAGCAATTATGGATTTTCCTTTTACCACAGCCATAAACTTGGGCTAGCCAACTCTTCACTTTTAAGGATATGGTGGGCTGAATACCATACAATTTTGGGCAAATTGCAAGCCATACGGTTTGAGATATCTTTACCAAGAGCAGCTTGCTCTGGATTAGCCAATCCTTATGTGTGTTAGACATGGCGGATTGATTACCATTTGTTGTGTTTAGTACATAGTACCCTACAAAAAATTTTAAAATTTGCCATTTTGGAAAAAGGGACTAAAGGGTACATTTATAAAATTAAGCGAATTTCCATCCCCCACTAAGATATTGCTAGTCCTAGCAATTATTTGAGAAAATTTAATGGTTTTTATCTTTTACAAAAGCCATTACTTACGGAGTAGCCAATTGTTTTAGTTCAAGTAAGAACCTTGGTACAATGATAACCAAATGATTTTGAGCAAATCATAAGCTATAAACGGGGTTGATTTGTCTTTACGGAAGCAGTACCTTCGGACTAGCCAACTCTTAGATAAATTATCAATATTATCTTTGGTGAGTTGATTACCAATTATGGATTTTCCACTTGCCTTTACCACAAGCCATAAACTTGCGGGCTAGCCAACTCTTCACTTTTAAGGATATGGTGAGTCGAATACCATACAATTTTGGACAAATTGCAAGCCATAAGCAGTTTGAGATATCTTTACCAAGAGCGTTTGCTCTGGATTAGCCAATCCTTATGTGTGTTTGATGAGTGTCTAAATACTCATCATTTTTATCTTGTCTAGACTACAAAACATCTGGCTTTCGAGAAACACATCAAAATGATCAAAATATCACAAATCGGTGTTTTATGTGTTTTAAATACAAAAGATCAAAATCGGATAAAAAGCGTATCAAATTTGCAAAATGGCGGTTTAGTCCCCGAGTTTTAAAAGTTGTCAAAAGTCCACAGTAAATCTAAATAAAGGAAAATATCATTCAAGATCCCTGAAATATTTTAAATTGTCAAAAACAGTCCTTGAATGAATCTTTAGTCAAATGGCGGAAAAGGTCCTTCAACTTTGAAAAATGGCAAAAATGGTCCTTGGAATTTTGAAATTGGCAAGTCTAGTCCTTGTACTTTTTGAGATTGTCAGTTTTAGTCCTTGGAGAAACTTTTCAGAATTGGCAGCCTAGGTCCTTGAAGTTTCAGAATTTACACAATTGGTCCCTATGTTATTTAACCTATTAAACCAATTTGGACCTTGTCACTAACCCCATATGACCCTGCCACTCTAACCTTTTGGACCCTTTGCCTTTTTGAACTCCCCTTCATAAAATAATACACAGTCGGTCAAACGGTCAAAAGACCCTACCATACTTTTTGACCTCTAGCCACCTTCAAACACCGCTACACTCAACCAAACCTCACCTTATCTCTTCCTTTGTCCCCCCCTCCTCCACTACATCCAAGGAAGCATTAAATGCACCTCCTAAACCCTTTACTCAATCTCCATTTGTTAAAAAGCTTTCCGCCAAACCAATCTATGGCTAAAATCTCTCAAAGTCATCCAATGGCTGGAATGAAGGTGGGATTTGCGAGAGAAAAAAAAAAGACTTGGGGTATAAAGGAGGATGAAAAAGAAGGAAGCAAGCCCGATGGTTAGTTTTATCATTTTCCTTAAATGTCGTTTTTTTTAATTAATGTTTTAGTTTAAAGTAAATGATGTAATATCGGTTTCTATGTTTGATTTAAGCTAATTAGAGTTTGTAATCAAGTTTTGATCCTAATTCCAAGTTTCATTTCATTTTCAAGTTTTACCTACTTTATTCCTGAAATTTTAATTTCAAACCAATGTATTAAAGCTCTCAAGTAGTTTAACTTAACTCAAACATGCTTATTCAAGTCTATTAAAGCTTGATAAGCTTGGGCTTGATTTTAAGCATTTTACTTGTGGTCAAAGTCAAGGAGGAAGTGGATCTTGGGTTGTTGCGATGGTGAAATGGGTTGGAAATAGCTTAGGTTAGCGGTTTGGGTTTGGTGTTGGCACGCATAAAATTTGGGTACATGTGGTGACTTTCTCACTTTTCATTTTTAGTCATTTTGCATCTCATGCTTGTTTTACATTTAGGATTACCATCGGTTAAACATGTTTCATTAAGCGTATTTAAGTCTATATTTCGGTTTGATCCTGGTATTAGCTAGATTAGAAGTTGGCTCATTTAAATATGCAACAAAGTTTAAAGGAGTGTTTGGATTGCATGCTTAAACTGAGTTAGAAGCTATAATAATGGATTAGATTAGTTGCTTTAGGTTTGGTATTGTTATATGTACTCATATACATCATAGGTTTGTGCTTGTTTTATCATAAGTCAATTTTCATTTCAGTGATCTTGTTTCATTCTTTGTTGGAATGTGCGGTTAGGATCTTGCATATGGTTTAAAGTTGATGGCTAGCTTGTTTAAGTCTCATTCACCATATTTCATCCATTTTGAATTCTTTTGGTATCAGATCTCGAAAAGTCAAAGTAGCATATCTGTTTTAAAAGTCAAAACAAGTGCGATTGAGTTTCGTCTTTGCGTGGTACACTTTTCATTTCAAGAAGATAGGGTCTGATATTTGGTCAAATTGTAGTCTTCTAGGTGGTCTTCAAGTCCACATTCTTAGTTTTAGCTTTAGCTTATTGCATTAGCTTATAGAGTAGTTCTAAGTTAGGACTGTTTTTACGTCTGCATCATAAATGATACTGTTGTTGTAGCCACTTTGTTTTGCTCTCTAACTTCTTCATTAATTGTCCTAATTAGCTATAAATCTGGATATGTGATCTCACGGTAGGTGGTGTTGAGAGCCATGCTTTTATTTTCATAGCTTATTAGTTAAGCTTATAGAAGCTAACTTAGCGGTGGGAGTGAAACCCTTTGTTTTGTTGAAATTCGATTGGCTTAATCCTTGGTTAAATGCTCATTAGTGGTTAGGAGTAGATGTAATTGGTTGTTTTGAAGTGGTTTTAGCATACATTAGCTTATATTATCGGTTGGTTCACTTTTTGTGCTTATTAGCTTATTCCAAGAGCTATTTGATAAGCTCATTCACCAGTTCCATAATCTCACGGCCTGGTTTTTCTATTTTTACAGCTTCCTAATACCATTTTAGACTTTTCACTGCAATTTCAGATTTTCCAAGTTCATTTGCTATTTTTCTTAATTTAAATTAGTTTTTTAGCACTTTTTAAATAGCTTTAATTGCAAATAATTAGAAAAAGCTTCAAAAATAAGTTTTCATTTTCTTAAGTTTAGATAAATGTAAAAGTCATAAAAGTATTTTTCCATAATTTTCTTAGTTTAAAAAGTATTTTCTAGCATTTTAATCCCAGTTTAAATAGTAATTAATTAATAATAAATATATAAAAGTCTAAAAATATATTTTCTGTTTTAAAATTAGTTTTATCATATTTGAATTTTTCTAAATCTTAATTTTATTTTCTAGTCTTATTTCATATTTTCTTTTATTTTAGAGTATTATTAAATAGTTTAAATAGTTTTTTATAATTAGATAAATAGTTGTAAAAATAATTTTTCTTTTCTAATAATTTTCTAATATTATTAGGATTGTAAAATGTATTTTCATATCCGGTAGAGGTATTTTCCTTCTTTATTTTTCACGTTTATTTTTATGGGTGTTTTTATTTAAATGTGCGTTTTGGGTTTTTAGCGTTCAACAAATATAGTGATAAGATTTATTTAATAGTTTTCTTTAATTTTTTCTTAATTTGCATTTAAGCGGCTTTTATTTATTTCCTTTTTAGGTAGTGTAATATTCAAATCCTAATCTTTTCACGATCACTATCATTAGTGATCATTCATCGGCGATCTAGTGCTTACACCATTAGTCTCAAGTGGACTTAGCGACACGAGAATCCACGTATTCTGCGGTCTTCATTGCATTTGTATACGGCGGTTTTAAGTCTTTTTTAGACTTCGGCGTTTGGTATAGATGAAAACCCCAAAGCGCCCATTCTTGGAAGGCTTTTGGCGTAATGTTAACCTTTTCCGGATCCATTCTTGCACATATTCCACCTTTTGTAAAGTTTTTTGTAAAGTTCTCAAAGCAAAAAATACCCATCCTTTATCCTCCAAATACATTTTAATTCGTACTATCATCTAATCATTTTAAATTTCTGTTTCATATCCTCATGCTTTGTTTAATTCTTCATCTCTTGTCCCTCATCATTTAATTCTTCATGTCATGGTTCAAAGGCATGTTCTGCAGATTGTGGAGGTCCATTTACTTGATGGAAATTATTAAACGATGTACCAATGTGGGTTTGAACAAGTTTTGACTGATAATCGATCTATTTCAAATGGCTTAGATTTTTCCTACCTACCTCCACGACCCCAATCTGAATCCTACTCATGCGGTAGTAGGAATGATTCTCATTCAGGTTTTGATTTATCCACCACGGGTCAACGTCTATTTAGCGAACCGTGTTACAATCGAACTTTGAAAGTGAAAAGTTATTTTCAATTATCTACATTTGTGAAATTGTGGGGTCTCATCGACTTTTGAATGTCGTGCGGTGAATCAAAATTTTCAAAATTCCAATTCTCGGTTTGCGACAATTCCAACCTGATATTCCATCGATCGTGAACCACGAGCCTT
Source organism: Chrysanthemum makinoi (assembly GCA_910596185.1). Taxonomy (NCBI): domain Eukaryota; kingdom Viridiplantae; phylum Streptophyta; class Magnoliopsida; order Asterales; family Asteraceae; genus Chrysanthemum; species Chrysanthemum makinoi. The sequence continues at coordinate 205,123,048 of OU343224.1, forward strand.
CCGAGGCATCAATGATTCACGAGTGTAATCTTCCACAAAGTTAAGGAAATGCATTCTAAAGAAACTACAAATGAAATGAATGGTGTAAACTGATGAATGAACCGAGAATGAGATATGATGGCGATGATGATGAGGATAGTATTCAAATGAGGGAATACTCTGATTGCGACGAGGAGAGTGTTACTCAATTAGCGATATCATTTCTCAACTCCCTCAGTCTATTGCTATCACACCTATCTTACCTATTATTGCATCCAAAGACTCTCTCATAATGGGGGCGAGCCTCTTGGCACTATTCCAGAAAATGGAATCATCTAGTGTTGAGCCTTGTTCCAACACCAAGTGAGTCAGGGTTATCTCCTTAATATGTGTGATGAGCCTCTTAATGATGATTCTTCTCCTCTCTTGACATTCCATGATCATGTCGAGATGTTCTCCGATTGACAGCGATTGTATTTGGTTTGGCGATTCTTTTATCTATGGAGAACATGGATTATGTCGGGAGCTACCTTCGAGCTAGTTAGCTTAGAAGATGTAGAAGATACGATGATCTTGAAATTGGGATGAGGTACTTAGTGGACAATTGTTCAATATAAATCTCCTCGTTTCTAAGATCGAATCATTTTGTGCTAAACCCGGCTTCATCTCTATCCCGTTGTGGATAGTGACTCTACATTGGACAAGCGAGGCTGAGGCTTTTTCAATGATTCTTTTTGAAGAGTTCTCCGGTGAACTCTCTCATGTATATCTCCTCGGATATGATCATTTCTATTTTGATCTTGAGGATGATATTGGCTTGGAAGAAGGTGTGCTCTATCATAAGAGTTTGCTTATTGATGATACTACCTTCACCTTCCTCGGATATGTCTACATTTGAGGATGACGAATGGATCCTAATTGTTATAAACATCTTCCTTCCATTCCTCACTTATGATGTGTCTTCCTCTCTTCTTCACTCCTTCGGGCATGAGGACACTATTTTTTGATCGGCATTTTCAATTATCATTTTTGAGCGGTTCTAGCTATATCTCCGATTGTGGAACTTTCCGTTACTTCAAATGTTTATACAAACATCTTGAATGAAAGTCCGATGGAGATTGTTTCTTCCACCTTACTTCCCCATGAACAAATGAATCTGGGGGTGAGTCAAGCTAGCGACACCGAGGAAATCAAAAACAATAGCACAGCACCATATGGGTTTTCACCGTATTTCGACTTCTTTCTATTTTTACTACCACCCCAGTGTGGGGGTTGCCCCATGTTATGAAAAAAAAAAAAAAAAATTCTTCTAAATAATGGCCGTAGTATTTCCCTTTACATTCTTTGTTTTGATGGCCGTAGGTACTTTGAATTTGAGGGCAATATTCATTTCTAAGTGTGGGGGGAATTCTCACGAATTTTATCATATACTTATACCAATTCCCCCGTTTTTGGCCAAAATTTTTTTGGAGTAAGTGTTTTACACTTTCTCATTTGGTTATCGATCCGCCATATACGTAAGACAAAGGATTAGCTAATCGAGGAGCAAGCGGCTCTGGTAAAGGTTTCTCAAATCCGTTTATATGGCTTGCAATTTGCCCAAAATTGTATGGTTCTCAACTCACCATGTCCTAAAAAGTGAAGAGTTGGCTAGCCCACTTAAGGTTATGGCTTGTGGTAAAAGCTGATGGAAAAACCATAATTGGTAATCAGCTCACCAAAGATAATTATGATAATTTATCTAAGAGTTGGCTAGTCGAAGAATTAAACCTGGTAAAGACAAATCAAATCCGTTGGCGGTGGTTTTGCTCAAAATCATATGTTGCTCCGGTGTACCATGGTTCTTACTTGAAGCTGAAACATTTGGCTACTCAGAAGTAATGGGTTTTGGTAAAAAGAGTCTTTAAAATCATTAAAACTTCAAATCATTGCTAGGGACTAGCAATATCTTGAGTATGGGGGGATTGATGAGTGTCTAAATACTCATCATTTTATCTTGTCTAGACTACAAAAGCATCACAGAAAAGCGGCTTCGAAACACATCAAAATGATCAAAATATCACAAATCGGTTGTTTTATGTGTTTTAAATACAAAAGGATCAAAAATCAGGATAAAAAGCGTATCAAATTTGCAAAAAATGGCGTTTTAGTCCCCCGAGTTTTAAAAGTTGTCAAAAGCAGGTCCACTGGTAAAATCTAAATAAAGGAAAATATCATTCAAGATCACAGAAATATTTTAAATTGTCCAAAAGCAGTCCTTGAATGAATCTTTAGTCAAATGGCGGAAAAGGTCCTTGAAAACTTTGAAAAATGGCAAAAATGGTCCTTGGAATTTTGAAATTGCTTGAAGTCTAGTCCTTGTACTTTTGAGATTGTCGATTTTAGTCCTTGGAGAAACTTTAATTGGCGGCCTAGGTCCTTGAAGTTTGGAAATTTACACAATTGGTCCACATGTTGTTAACTTTATTAAACAATTTGGACCTCTTAACCCCATATGACCCTGCCACTCTAACCTTTTTGGACCCTTTGCCTTTTGAACTCCCTTCATAAAATAATACACACAGTGATCAAACACTGGTCAAAGACCCTACCCGCCCTTTTACTTTCTTGACCTCTCTAGCCACCTTCCAAGAGCACGCTACACTTTCAGGCCAAACCTCACCTTATCTCTTCCTTTGTCCCCCCCTCCTCCACTACATCCAAGGAAGCATTAAATGCACCTCCTAAACCCTTTACTCAATCTCAATTTGTTAAAAAAGCACCTTAAAAACCAATCTATGGCTAAAAATCTCTCAAAGTCATCAATAGCACAGGAATGAAGATTAGGATTTGCAGAGACTTAGGGTATAAAAAGGAGGATGAAAAAGAGAAGGAAGCAAGCCCGGTGGTTAGTTTTATCATTTTCCTTAAATGTCGTTTTTTTTAATTAATGTTTTAGTTTAAAGTAAATGATGTAATATGGAGTTTCTATGTATTTGGATTTAAGCTAATTAAGAGTTTGTAATCAAGTTTAGGTCCTATATTCCAAGTTTCATTTCATTTCAAGTTTTACCTACTGCTTTATTTACAAATTTTTAATTTCAAACCAATGTATTAAAAAGCTCTCAGTAGTTTAACTTAACTCAAACATGCTTATTAAAGTCTATTAAAGCTTTTGATAAGCTTGGGAAATTGATTTTAAGCATTTTT
>OU343224.1:205126315-205248345 GCA_910596185.1 Chrysanthemum makinoi
TAGGGCAACATGTCTAGTCCCTTCCATCCTTATTTGGCTTGGGCCAAGGCTCACGGGCTTTCTACATAAGCCTTGCCATTAATACAAACTTAAAAGCCTAGTTTAAGCAACCTATTACATATTAATTACTAACACTTGAAATACAAGTTAGGAGTGATTCCAACAATCTCCCCCTAAGTGTTAGTAGTTAAGTGATGACTCCAGCAATCTTGGATAAGTTGTTGGTGTTGATGTAATAGCAGTTGCCTTGACGTCTACTGACATTCCTCTTTCTTGTGAGAAGAAGTGCCTTGATTCCAACAATATCCCCAGTGTAAGGATCTTGTTTCTTTGAAGTTTTTAGCTTTGACGTCTTCGTTATCATTTTTCTTTGTTCTTTGTTCTGGTGTGGATATGGTGATGTTATATTATTGTTGTCTGCAACAGGTCCGCTTCGTTGTTCAGGTGTCTCCACGTCTTTCTCCAACATGCTCACATGCTCTTTGACGTTGGATTTCAGTTTTGATGTAGTTCTCTTATTCTTTAAACTTTGTAGATTCTTTGGCTTAGAAGAAGAATCATTCTTACTTTTGTGTTGCCTTTTGAGAGAACTTCAATTTGTGTTGTTTTTGGTATGAGCATGTGGAGAATCAGCACGATCATCTCCCAGGAGAATCCATAAGAAGAAAACATAAGAATTTGTTGGGACATATATTTAAGTTGATAAGACAAAGTACATGAAAGATGAAGGACTAATGAAGATAAAGAAAGACAAGAGACCTACTTGGCAAAGAAGTATTTATTATCTAGTCCCTTATAGTCATTTGTAACCCTAGTATCTTTATTATATAAAGAGATACAGGGAATTAGGTTTATAAGTGTCAAACAATGTAAACATCAGACAAAGGTGTGTGTGTGTGTGTGTCTAGGGCGTGAGTTTATGAACGCCTAGACTATTGTGTTAGTCGACTAGTTGGTCAGCCTCAAGGATCATGGATCCCTGTAGATTGTAACCGTCTTAGAGTTGATCGTCTAGGATTGGGGCTGTAGATGTGTTTTGTAGAACACATGATGATTGATGAGTATGCAAATACTCATCATTCTTGTACCTTTTGGACTGCCAAAAACATCCAAAAACACCTGTCAAAGCATCAAAATGATAAAAATATCAAAAATAAGTGTTTTATGTGTTTCAAATGCAAAAATACCAAAAGCAGGTAAAAACGTATCAAGTTTGCATAATTGGCAGTTTTAGTCCCCCAAGTTTCAAAAGTTGTCAAAACTAGTCCCTGGTAAATCAAAATAAAGCAAAATATCATTTAAGGTCCATGGGATTCAAAAGTTGTCAAAACAAACCCTTCAAAGTTTAAAAATTACAAAATGACAACTTTAGTCCCTAAAGTTTAAAAATTGTCAAAAATAGTCCTTGGTGAATTTAAAAAGTGAAAATAATCAAAAGTAAACCTTGTACTATTCATAAATGGCATAATTGGTCCTTGTGTTAACTTTGGAAAAAGTGCAGGTTTAACCCCTCAAAAATCAGGAAATTACATGAATGGTCCTTATGCTTAATTTATACCAAATCGGACCCTTTTATTAACCCAAAATAAATAACACAAACCCAAATCCATACCCAATACCCAGCTGCCCGGTCCACAAACCCAACCCAACTTACCTGAACCTTGGACCTTGACCTTGAGCAGGTCCAAAACCCATTTGAACCCTGCCAATATACCCATGTGAACCCCAACCTATTACTAAAAAGGGTCAAACCCCTGGTCAAACCACTCTCACTGTTCATCTCTCTCTCACAACCCCGCCAAAACCAGAAACCACCATGGTTTCCACCACTTGTTCCTACCACCTCACCACCACCACCACCTGTCTCCCAGCTGTCTACCCACTCCCTTCCACCTCCACAAACACCCAAAGTTCATTAATTGTTAAAACCTGCTCAAATAACTTTTTGCCACCAAAATGCCAAATGGACGATTGTGATGAATTCAAAGGATCCAAGGGTTGAAATGAAGTGGGAAACATTCAGAGGTCGACACAGAGCCCAAAGAGATCAATATAAAGGAAGAAAGGGAGCAATGTGGATAGTATCTAGTGTAATTTAATTTAGCTTATGTCGAATTAGTTAATTTTCATATTCCAGTGTAATTTCTAGCTTTCAAGTTGTATTATCAGTATTTCCAATATAAGTTAAACCTTTTTCAACTATCAATTTTAGTAATTCAATCTTATTTCAGTTTATGCAATTCTTGAGCAAAATCTCAATTTTAGCTTAAAGTTGTTTGTAGTTGATGTTATGGACTCATAAGCTCATATAAGTTCCTTATATAGCTTGTGTAAGCTATTAGATACCTTAAAAATCAGTGTAGAGTTATAATTCAAAATACCAAAAAATATTCAAAAATAGTGAGAAAATAAAAAATCAATGGAGAAGATGATTACAGCTGGAGCAGGGTAAATTTTGGATTGTCTTGGGTTAGATGCTTCTTGGGAAGCTATAGGAAGTGTTCTTGAGCCTTGGTTCTCAGTTTTAACTTGGATTCCATTTTGTAAGCTTTTTGTTCCATTTTAGCATTTTACTGTTTAAGTCATTGATTAGCTTAAATCTTTGTGTTTTTATGTTTCTAAGTTATAGTTAATTAAAATTATACATTAAAACAGTTTGCTTGTTCTCTTTAATTTGTAGTCACTAAAAACCTTAGTTTAACAGTCATTATAGCATAATTGTCATTTCTTAGTTCTATGATGTTATTGTTGTTGTTTAATGCTTCTTTAGTCTCAATATATGATAATATAAGGTCTTGAATCAGTTGCATGGTCTTAATATGTGAAATCATTTGAAAATCACAAAATCAGTTGGTAAAAGGGCTGTTTGGATTCACTGTGTTACCTGTGTTAGAGGCTGTTTGTGTTGTTGCTTACTGTTGTCTTATGTCACATTGGTATCTAATAACTCAGTGCAACCATAAAAACCTGTCCTTATTTAATAAAAAGTCAAAATAGCATTAAATCGTTATTTGATAATTAACTGTTAGGATTTAGATTGTAAAATTCATCATAGTTGCGTATAACTTGGTAATCTAGCTTAATTTCATCTTAACTTAGCTTAATATAACATAATCAGTGAGTAGGATCAATCATAAGTTCATTTAAGTCAACTTTAGTGTTTATCTTAAAAAGTCAAATTTTCACTTAGTCAGTTTTTGAATAAAATAGATAATTTTCTATAGGATTTAATTTTGAGTTTCATGTTTTATGCTTTTGGGATATTAGTATTTAGCTGCTCATCTTTATCATAATAATTTTTATAATTTTTAGTTTGCTAGTTAAACTGCTTATTTCTTGGTTTCTTTTAAGCACTTTTCTAAAACACTCCCTGTACCAATAGAGTTGGTTGTATGCTTGATTTCACAAGCTCACACAGAGCTTATTAGTGGGACCCAGGCATTGAAACTTAGCTTTTTGGAAAGCCCATCTAGCTGTCTCAAAGTTCCAGTGCTTATTTTTAACTTTCTAGCTTATTTGGTAGGGCTGCTACTAGCTTTTTGTTTGTCCCATTTCATGTGAACACTGAATACTCAGTGTAATACAAGCTTTTTCTCAAGCCTTTCATAAAGCTCATTAGTGGGCCCCAGTGTGAGATTCTTGGCTTTTTGGGAACCTCAATAAGCCAGCTTCTTGTATCAAGGCTTATTTTGACCTCTGAACTTTGCCTAGCTTAATCTAGCTTACAAAATGACTGCAGGCCTGTTTGGTTGGTAGATTTAGTGAAAGTGCTTATTAGCTTATTCTAAGCTTATCAGTGATACTCTTTGTAATTTATTACTTATTACTAGTTTCTTCAGCTTATTTTCATCTTATTTCACTTTTGTTTCTTTTTGTTTAGCTTATTTGACCACTTATTTGAGCTTAAAAATCAATTTAAGCTCAAAAGCTTAAACTGTTAAGTTCTTAAGCTTCTAAACTGCTTATTTTCAAGTTCCAAAATTTTTGTCTTCATTAAAGTTGCTTATTATCAGTAGTTAAATAGGTTTAAACAATAAAAAAAACAAAAACATCAACTTTAAAAATAGTGATAGCGTTTATTTAATATAATTTAGCTTTTTAATTTTCTTTTCAGCTTATTATTAAGCACTTATCTGTTTTTATATTTTTCTTAAGTTTCTGTCATATTAAAGTATTTTTAGAAATTTTCTCAGATTTTTCCTTTGTCATCTAGTATTTTTAATAATTAATAATAGTTTAATTAATAATTAATTAATATTAAAGTATTAAATAGTAAAATTAATTTTTATTTAGTAAAACCATGTTTTTATATTTTTCCTAGCTTTGTTAACTTAATTAGAACCTATAAAAATTAATCTTATAATTTTTCCTTTTTATTTTCTAATTTTAATCCTTTAATTAGTTTAATTAGATTTAAATTATTAATTAAGTTTTTAATTTATAAAACCTTTGCTAAAAGACAAAAATATTTGTTTTTAATTTTTATAAATATTTTAAGTTGTTCTAGATTTTTAGAAAATAAATTTGTAATTTTCTTAGTTAGTTTTGTATTATAAATCCTTTTTAGATTAATTAAACTAGATTTTAAATAAGTTTAAAATAGTTTTGATTAATTAATTAATATTAAATTAATATAATATTAGTAAAATATTTTCTTTTTATATTTTAATTTTCTTTAAGTTTTTAAGTTTTAAAATTTTCATTTTACACCCTTTAGTTTTTAACTTGTCATTTTAAGTACCCTAGTTTTTAAATTTACATTTTTATTTACTTGCTATACACATTTGTTTAGTCTGATTGTTGTGCTTTATAGCTCTGTATCTAAATACAATTCCAAACAATCAGTAGTGTAATTATCAACCAAAATCCTTACAGATCATTATCCTTAGTGATCATTCTACTTCTGAACGTTTTCAAACACCATTCAACCTCCGTGGGACTTAACGACCCGGGAATCCACTAAATTCCAAGGGATATTGCATTGGTTTTAGACTGTTTGACTTTTATTACGGTTGACCATTCACAAGTGGTTGATTTGTGTAATAAACCTGACCGTTTGGAACGAACCAAATTTTGGCGCCGCTGCCGGGGAGGCTGTAAGCGTGTTTTAAACATTTTCAGACCCATACTTGTGCATATACCACCTTTTGTAAACAGTTTTTTGTAAAGTTATCAAAATCAAAAAGTTCATTAACACTTTTCCTGAAGTGTTAAAAACAAAAAAAAATATAATAACAACAAAACAATCGTAACGTTTTCTATCCTGTATTTTCTTTAAGGTGATTCTTAAAGAGGTACAATTTGGTTAAACGAGACGATACCAAAAATATTGTCCAAAAGTTTTTAAACCCTTAGCACAAATCCATACCTACGTCTTTTTAGTGGTACTTAATAAATACATAAAAATCAACCACCGCAAACCAAGGCAGAACACCTACCAACTGGGGGTGTGAACATTAATAAGTTCCCAATCTTAAAGATCAAAACTTGCCTTTGTGTCCTTGTGATTTGGTGTACCTTTTTCAAAGAAGCCATTTCATTTGTGATTATTGGTTTAAGTTCACTTGTCGTTTTGCCTCGCATTTGTTTTTGAAAACTGATTTTTAAACTTAGTGCATGCGCACTCGTTCTTCCAGCTCTACAAGTCCACTTTCAGAGCTTGTAATTATTCCGCGTAGACGTAGAGGACATTCTGCTCCTTCAGCCGTGACTGAGGAACGTCTAACACCATCACCACCTGTCGTAATGGCAGAAGAAAAACCAATGAATGAGCTTCTCCAAGCACCCATTGAGGGTTACGGAGATGCCATTGTTGTCCCAGCCATCGTGGCTGATACCTTCGAGCTCAAAACCGGGTTGCTTAATCTTGTAACCCAAAGCCAATTTTATGGTTTTGAGCGGGACGACCTCATGCACATATTCGATGGTTCAACAAGATTGCATCGACCATCAAATACAAGAATGTCCCACATGAAGCAATTAAGCTTCTTCTGTTCCCATTCTCTTTAGAGGGACAAGCCCGGAATTGGCTTGAGAAACAACCCCTCGTTCCATTGAGACATGGGAGGATTTAGTCACTAAGTTTGTTAACGAATTCTATCCTCCATCCCGAACTACAAGTCTTAAGAATGAGATAATGAAATTCACTCAAAGATTTGATGAATCATTCGGTGAGGCATGGGATCGTTACAAAGAGTTGCTCTGAAAGTGTCCGCATCATGGTTTTTCCGAATTAATGCAAATGGATACTTTCTACAATGGTCTGAGCCAAGCTGACCAAGACTCTTTAAATGCCTCGCGGGAGGGTAATTTCCTGAGCAAGACCACAAAAGAAGCCTTACAAATCATTGAAAACAAATCCCAGGTCCGCCTGACGAACAAAGACATATAAGACTCAGTCTAATGCAGGACCTTCTACTTCATCTCACGTGAGTACATCTAGCACCGATGCTAATATTGACAAACTCACGGATGCTATTCAGGCTTTGGTTCTTGCTAACCAAAAGAAAGTCACTTTCACACAGACACCATCACATGGTGAAGTGAAGAAAGTCGAGGTCTGTGTCACTTGTGGTGGCCCTCATGCATACTACAACTGTACGCCACGATGGTAGTCCATTTGAAACCAATGCTATAGCCGGTACTTCACATCAAGGAGGTAATCAATACCGTCCTCAAAATGAAACAAACTACCGTGCTAATACTTATCAGGGACCACCCGGTTTTAACCAGAATCCTAACATGCAAAACCGGAATCAGAACCAACCTAGAATAAACCAAGGTTATCAAAACCAAGGTAATTTATATCCCGGACCAAATCAAGGTTTCCAACATCAAGGAAACTTTAATCAAAACAATTTCAATCGAGGAAATCAATTTCATGGAAATGTGAATCCTAACCAAGGGAATTTCCAACAACAAGGCTATAATCAAAACATACGGCCTCAAAATTTCCCTCCATCTCCTCCAGTATCAACATCTGATGAGCTTTTGAAGCAATTCATGAAATCCCAAGAGGAAATGAACAGGTTGTTGGTTAGCCAGATTTCGACATTAAGAGAGTCTTTAAATGATCAACCCTCGGCTCAGGAAAACTTCCGAGCAACACGATCGCTAACCCGAGGGGCGATGCAAAGGCGATCACAACCAGAAGTGGTGCTTCATATGATGGACCAGCTATTCCTACTACCTCTTCTTCTCCTTCTCCTAAGGTAGTGGAACATGAACATGAGGCGACAAAGGACAAGGAACTTCCTACTAATAACGGAGGTACCAACGATGTCCAACCTCAAGTTGTCCTGAAACCCAAGTCTAAGCCAGGAGTTGTTTTTGATTCACATGACATCTCGGTTGAAAACCAGAAACCCAAATATTCTATTCCTTACCCATCACGTTTAAATGAGCAAAAGCTCCGCGAAAAAGCCAGTCATCAAATGGATAAATTTTTTCAAATTTTCCAAGAACTACATTTTGACATAAGCTTTGCGGATGCTATCATGCTGATGCCCAAGTTTGCATCAACTCTCAAACACATGTTAAGCAACAAGGAAAAACTGTTTGAAATGGCTAAAACTCCTCTGAACGAGACTGCTCAGCAGCTTTAAAGAAGCTTCCCCAAAAGCTTGGAGATCCTGGAAAATTTCTCTTACCTTGTGTATTTCCAGGATTGGTTGAATGCTTTGCCTTAGCCGATCTTGGTGCAAGCATCAATCTGATGCCTCATTCAGTATGGAAGAAACTTTCTCTTCCGGACCTTACTCCTACCTGCATGACTCTTGAGCTTGCAGATCGTTCAATATCGCGTCCTCTTGGCATCGCCGAGGATGTATTCGTGAAAGTAGGAAAGTTCCATTTTCCAGCTGACTTTGTGGTTGTTGACTTCGATGCCGATCATCGGGTTCCTCTCATTGTTGGACGAGGATTCCTGAGAACGGGCCGTGCTCTCATTGATGTATTTGAGCAAGAAATCACATTACGTGTGGGTAATGAAGCTGTCACCTTTAACCTTGATCAAACTTTGAGGTACTCCGCAAACTATGATTCTGAGTTGGTTAACCGAATAGATATCATTGATGTTGCTTCTGAAGAGTACTCTCAAGAAGTTCTCGGTTATGTTCATAATTCTTCGAGTGATAATCTCACTCATTCATCTCAACCCATCATTGCCAATTCTACTCCTTCTCTCACTCCGTTTGAGGAAAGTGACTTCATCTTGGAAGAGATTGAAGCATACTTGTCTAGTGATTCGGTTTCATGGGAAATTGATCACGCTCCAATTGACATCGAGGGAGATATTCTTCTCATCGAGAAGATGCTCAATGATGATCCTTCATCAATCCCTCCTCAAGAACTTCATAAAGAGGAAATCAAAACCATTGAAAAATCTAATGATCCTCCCGAAGTCGAACTTAAGGACTTACCACCTCATCTCGAGTATGCATTTCTTGAGGGTGATGATAAATTACCCGTCATTATTGCTCGAGATTTGAGTAAAGATGAAAAGACTGCTTTGATAAAGGTCTTGAAGTCACACAAGCAAGCAATTGCTTGGAAACTCTCCGACATTAAGGGTATCAACCCTGAGTTTTGTACTCACAAAATCTTGATGGAGGATGATTTCAAACCTGCAGTCCAACATCAGAGAAGGGTGAATCCTAAGATTCATGAGGTTATCAAACAGGAGGTTCTCAAACTTCTTGATGCCGGTTTAATTTACCCAATCTCTGATAGTCCTTGGGTTAGCCCAATTCACTGTGTTCCCAAAAAGGGTGGCATAACTGTTGTCACAAATGAAGAAAACGAGTTAATTCCAACTCGATTGGTTACGGGATGGCGTGTGTGTATTGACTATCGCAAGTTGAATGACGCCACCCGAAAAGACCATTTTCCTCTACCCTTCATGGACCAAATGCTTGAGAGATTAGCAGGGAACGAATACTATTGTTTCTTAGATGGTTTCTCGAGTTATTTTCAGATCCCCATTGATCCACAGGATCAAGAAAAGACCACATTCACCTGCCCATACGGAACTTTTTCCTACAGACGTATGCCTTTTGGCCTATGTAATGCTCCTGGCACGTTCCAACGATGTATGATGGCAATTTTCCACGACATGATCGGGGAAACAATGGAGGTGTTTATGGATGACTTCTCGGTCATTGGGGACTCATTTCAAACATGTCTCTCCCATTTAGAAAAAATGCTAAAACGGTGTGAAGACACCAATCTTTGTCTAAATTGGGAGAAGAGCCACTTTATGGTCAAAGAAGGCATAGTCCTTGGCCATAAGATTTCAAAAAACGGGATCGAGGTCGATAGAGCAAAAGTCGATGTTATTGCTAAATTGCCTCATCCTACTACCGTCAAAGGTATTAGGAGTTTTTTAGGTCATGCCGGTTTTTATCGCAGATTCATACAAGATTTTTCTAAAATCGCTCGGCCTATGACTCATCTCCTTGAGAAGGATGCTCCTTTTATCTTCTCACCTGAGTGCATCGAAGCTTTTGAAACATTAAAGAAAAAGCTTACGGAAGCACCCATTCTCGTTGCCCCTGACTGGGATTTACCCTTTGAACTCATGTGCGATGCAAGTGATTTTGCTATCGGTGCAGTCCTGGGGCAACGTATAACCAAGCATTTTCAGCCTATCCATTACGCAAGTAAAACTATGACCGAGGCTCAAACCCATTACACCACCACAGAAAAAGAGCTACTAGCCGTGGTGTATGCGTTTGAGAAGTTTAGGCCGTACTTAATCTTGACCAAATGCGTGGTGTATACGGATCACTCGGCTCTCAAATATCTCTTTGCAAAACAAGATGCAAAGCCGAGATTGCTTGTTGGGTTCTCCTCCTGAAAGAATTTGATATCATTATACGTGATAAAAAAAGGAGCTGAGAACCTAGCTGCTGATCACCTGTCCCGATTAGAAAACCCACACCAAGATGTTTTCAAGAAAAAGGAAATAAATGAAACATTTCCTCTCGAAACACTCAATGCGGATACTTTTCGTGGAAACTCTACTACCCCATGGTTTGCTGACTTCGCAAATTACCATGCGGGTAACTTCATAATGAAAGGAATGTCGACCCAACAGAAGAACAAATTCTTCAAGGATGTTAAACATTACTTCTGGGACGACCCCTACTTATTCAAAATCTGTGCGGATCAAGTCATCCGACGGTGTGTTTATGGACAGGAAGCTATGGATATTCTCAAAGCTTGCCATGCTGGACCCACCGGGGGCCATCATAGTCCAAACTACACTGCCAAAAAGGTGTTTGATTACGGATTTTATTGGCCCACGATTTACAAGGATGCCCACGAATTTGTCAAAACCTGTGACGCTTGTCAACGTCACGGAAATATCTCACAAAGAAATGAAATGCCGCAAAACGCCATTCAAGTGTGTGAGATTTTTGACATCTGGGGCATTGACTTTATGGGGCCATTTCCATCATCTCGAGGAAAAAAATACATACTTGTGGCTGTTGACTATTTGTCAAAATGGGTTGAAGCGAAAGCTTTGCCTACCAATGATGCCCGAGTTGTTGTGAAATTCTTAAAATCTCTTTTTGCTAGGTTTGGAACTCCACGAGCTATAATCAGTGATCGTGGTACGCATTTCTGCAATGACCAGTTTGACAGAGTCATGCAAAAGTATGGTGTAATCACCGTCTCTCTACTGCGTACCACCCCCAAACAAGTGGGCAAGTGGAAGTTTCCAACCGAGGTATAAAAGAATTCTGGAAAGGACAGTAGGCGAAAACCGTGCCTCTTGGTCGGATAAACTGATGACGCACTCGGGCTTCCGTACAGCTTACAAAACAACCATCGGGTGTACTCCATACAAGCTAGTGTACGGAAAGGCATGTCATCTGCCGATTGAGCTTGAGCACAAAGCATACTGGGCCTTAAAACATGCCAACTTCGATATTCAGACAGCTGGTGATCACCGGAAAGTTCAAATGAATGAATTAAATGAACTCCGTGATCAAGCATACGAGAACTCTTTGATCTACAAACAAAAGACAAAGAAGATTCATGACTCCAAAATCAAGAACCGCGTTTTCAACGTCGGTGATCGAGTCCTTCTTTTCAATTCAAGATTAAAGATTTTCTCAGGAAAACTAAAATCCCGCTGGTCTGGACCATTCACCATCACTAAAGTATTTCCTTATGGAACCATTGAGTTATCTCAACCCGATGGTCCAAATTTTAAAGTGAATGGTCATCGATTGAAACACTATTTTGGAGAGGACATTCCACCTGTGGTTGTCCCGGATCTACAAACTTTCCCCATGAACCAATGAATGCGGGGATCGAGTCAAGCTAGTGACTCGGGAATCAAAAACAGTAGCACACCATATGGGTTTTCACCCATATTTCTGATTTCTTTCTACTTTCTACCACCCTAGTGTGGGGGAGTTGCCCCCCGCTGTTGTATATAAGATTTCAAAAAAAAATGTGTATATATAAAAAATAAAATAATTTCGGCCGTAATATTTCCTTTTACGTTCTATGTTTTGGCATAATAGCGGTGTACTTTGAATATTGAGGGCAATATTCATTTCTAGTGGGGGAATTCTCACGGCGAATTTTATCATGTAATTACCCTTTTATCACCCAATTTTTCCCCAAAATTTTGGCCAAAATTTAAAAAAAAAATTTGGAGTAAGTGTTTGCACTTACTCAGCTTACGGTTATCAGTCCGCCATGTCTAACCCACATAAGGATTGGCTAATCCAGGAGCAAACGGCTCTTGGTAAAGATATCTCAAATCCGTTGATTAGTGAAGAGTTGGCTAGCCCGCAAGTTTATGGCTTGTGGTAAAGGCAGTTGGAAAACCATAATTGGTAATCGACTCACCAAAGATATTTTATCTAAGAGTTGGCTAGTCCAGAAGCAAACGGCTTCTGGTAAAGACAAATCAAAACCGTTGAAAGCTTATGATTTGCTCAAAATCATTTGGTTATCATTGTACCAAGGTTCTTACTTGAACTGAAACAATTGGCTACTCCAGAAGTAATGGCTTTTGGTAAAGAGATGAAATCCATTAATTTTCAAAAAAAAAGATTGCTAGGGACTAGCAATATCTTAGTGTGGGGGATTGATGAGTATGCAAATACTCATCATTTTTGTACCTTTTAGACTGCCAAAAACATCCAAAAACACCCGTCAAAGCATCAAAATGATAAAAATATCACAAATAAGTGTTTTATGTGTTTCAAATGCAAAAATACCAAAAGCGGTGAAAAAAACGTATCAAGTTTGCATAATTGGCAGTTTTAGCCCCTCAAGTTTCAAAAGTTGTCAAAACTAGTCCCTGGTAAATCAAAATAAAGCAAAATATCATTTAAGGTCCATGGGATTAAAAAGTTGTCAAAACAAACCCTTCAAAGTTTAAAATTACAAAATGACAACTTTAGTCCCTAAAGTTTAAAAATTGTCAAAAATAGTCCTTGGTGAATTTAAAAAGTGAAAATAATCAAAAGTAAACCTTGTACTATTCATAAATGGCATAATTGGTCCTTGTGTTAACTTTGGAAAAGTGCAGGTTTAACCCCTCAAAAATCAGGAAATTACATGAATGGTCCTTGTGCTTAATTTATACCAAACCGGACCCTTTTATTAACCCAAAATAAATAAATAACACAAACCCAAATCCATACCCAATACCCAGCTGGCCCAGTCACAAGCCCAACCCAACTTACCCTGAACCTTGGACCTTGACCCTTGAGCCAGTCCAAAACCCATTTGAACCCTGCCAAAATCCCACGTGAACCCCCACCTTATTAATAATACCAGGGTCAAACTCCCAGTCAAACCCACTCCTCTTCTTCTCCTTCCTCACAACCCCGCCAAAACCAAACCACCCTGGTTTTCACCACCACTTGTCCACCACTTGCATCCACCTCAACCCCTGCTGTCTACCCACTCCCTTCCACTCACACAAACCCAAAAGTTCATTAATTGTTAGAACCCACTCAAATAACTTTTTGCCGCCAAAATGCCAAATGGACGGTTTTGATGAATTTGAAGGATCCAAGGGTTGAAATCAAGTGGGAAACATTCAGAGGTCGACAAAGAGTTAAAAAGATCATTATAAAGAAAGAGAGGAAGCAATGTGAAAGATATCTAGAGTAAAAATTAACTTAGCTTATGTCGAATTAATGTTGTTTTAAATTCCAGTGTAAAATTTAGCTTTCAAGCACTTTGTTTAAGTATTTTCAGTGTATGTGAATCTTTTTCAGTGATCAATTTCAAGTTTCACTCACATTTTCAGTTTATGCAAGTTTTCAAGCTTAAATCCTCAATATGTTTTAATGTTGTTATTAGATGTTGTTTTGGATTCATAAGCTCATATAAGCTCCTAGATAGCTTAATATAGCTATTAGAAACCTTAAAACTTTGTTTAGTATAAAAAAGAAAAATTACGAAAAAATAAAATAAAAAAAATTAGTTAGAAAATAAAAAAATCAATCAAGAAGATGATCACAGCTGGAGCAGGGTAAATTTTGGATTGCCTTGGGTTTGGAAGCTTAGTGGTAAGCTATTAGGGTGGATCCTTGGTCCTTGTTCTATGTTTTCAGCTGAATTGAAGTTGTAAGCCTTTTTAAGCATTTTTTTTGCATTTCAATACATAAGTAGCTTAAAGCTTAAATCTTTGTATTCTTATGTTTCTGAGTTGTAGTTAAGTAGATTCCTACATTAAAACAGTAGGCTTGTTCTCTAGAATTGGTAATTGTTAAAAACCTTAGTTTAACAGTCATATTAGCATAAGTGTCATTCCTGAGTTCTATGTTGTTATTGTTGTTGTTTAATGTTTCTTTAGTCTCATTATATGATAATATAAGGTCTTTAATCAGTTGTATGGTCTTAATCTGTGAAAATCTTTGGAAATCACAAGTTCAGTTTTATTAAATGGTTGTTTGGATTTGCTGATAAATTAGCATTCAAGTGTATGCTTGTTGTTGTTTGTGGTTGTTACATGTCATTTTAGTTTATAATAACTCAGTTCAACCATAAAAACCTGTCCTTTTTTTGTTAAAAAGTCAAAATAGCTTTTAATTTTCATCTATGAGCTCACTGTTAGGATTTATAGTGTAAAATTCATCACAGTTGCTTAAAACTTGTTAATCTAGCTTAATTTCATCTTAACTTAGCTTAATATAACATAATCAGTGAGTAGGATCAATCATAAGTTCATTTAAGTCAACTTTAGTGTTTATCTTAAAAAGTCAAATTTTCACTTAGTCAGTTTTTGAATAAAATAGATAATTTTCTATAGGATTTAATTTTGAGTTTCATGTTTTATGCTTTTGGGATATTACTATTTAGCTGCTCATCTTTATCATAGTAATTTTTATAATTTTTAGTTTGCTAGTTAAACTACTTATTTCTTAGCTTCTTTTAAACACTTTTCTGAAAAAGTGCCCTGTGCACAGTTGAGTAAGCCTATTTCTTAAGCTTGTATCTTGTTCATTAGTTAGCCTCAGGGCTTGACCTTAGCTTTTTGTGAAGCCCACCTAGCTGTCTCTTTATTCCAGTTCTTATTTTCAACTTTTTAGCTTATTTAATAGGGCTGCTTATAGCTTTTTGTTTGTCCCATTTCCTGTGAACACTGAATACTCAGTGTGTTACAAGCCTTTTCATAAGCTCTTCATAAGCTCATTAGTGGTTCCCACAGTGTGAGCTTGGACTTTTTGGAAAGCTCACCAACCCATCTTGCTACCTCAGTCCTTATTTTGAGCTTTTCAGCTTATTTCATAAGCTTAAATTGCTCTTAAAGTTAACTGTAGGCCTGTTTGGTTGATAGGATTTAGTGGAAGTGCTTATTTGCTTATTAAAGCTTATCAGTGTAGTTCTTTGTGCCTTTTAGCTTTATTTAAGTTCCTTTAGCTTTTTTGCATCTTATTTTACCTATGGTTCCAACTGTGAAGCTTATTTCAAGCTTGTTTGAGCTTGAAAATCAATTTAAGCTCAAAAGCTCAAACTGTTAAGCTAATACGCTTTTGTTCTGCTTATTTTTAAGTTTTAAAATTTTTGTTTTCATTAAAAGTTTGTCTTATCAGTAGTTAAATAGGTTTAAACAATAAAAAACACAAAAACATCAATTTTAAAAATAGTGATAGCGTTTATTTAATATAATTTAGATTTTTTATTTTCTTTTCAGCTTATTATTAAGCACTTATCTGTTTTTATATTTTTTTTAAGTTTCTGTCATATTAAAGTATTTTTAAGAATTTTCTCAGATTTTTCCTTTGTCATTTAGTATTTTTAATAATTAATAATAGTTTTAATAAATAATTAATATTAAAGTATTAAGTAGTAAAAATAATTTTTATTAAGTAAAACCATGTTTTTATATTTTTCCTAGTTTTTTTAACTTAATTAGAACCTATAAAAATTAATCTTATTATTTTCCCTTTTTATTTTCTAATTTTAATCCTTTAATTAGTTTAATTAGATTTAAATTATTAATTAAGTTTTTAATTAATAAAACCTTTACTAAAAGACAAAAATATTTGTTTTTAATTTTTATAAATCTTTTAAGTTGTTCTAGATTTTTAGAAAATAAATTTTTAATTTTCTTAGTTAGTTTTGTATTATAAATCTTTTTAGAATAATTAAGTTAAATTTTAAATAAGTTTAAAATAGTTTTGATTAATTAATTAATATTAAATTAATATAATATTAATAAAATATTTTCTTTTTAGATTTTAATTTTCTTAAGTTTAAAAAGTTTTAAAATTTTCATTTTATACCCTTTTAGTTTTAAACTTGTCATTTTAAGTCCCTGTAGTTTTTAAATTTACATTTTTATTTACTTGCTATACACGTTTGTTTAATCTGATTGTTGTGCTTTATAGCTCTGTATCCAAATACAATTCCATACAATCAGTAGTGTAATTATCAACCAAAATCCTTACAGATCATTATTCTTAGTGATCATTCTACGTCTGAACATCATCACACACCATTCAACCTCCGTGGGACTTAACGACCCGGGAATCCACTAAATTCCAAGGGAAATTGTATTGAGTCCATAATAGTTGACTTTTGTTGACTAAAACCTTTGGTCAATATTTCTTGACTGTTTCGGAAGCGATCATAGCTCGATGCAAGTTATGCTTCAAGCGGCTCAGTTTCTTGAAGACACGACAAGCTCTAGCTCTAGAGAATGATTGGTTATTTGAAGCACCAAAGTACAACGAAGTTTACTTTAAAAAAAATCGAATGGAGAAAAGCATGTTTTTGAAAATAGTTGGCGACATTGAAGCGAGATACCCATATTTTCAAGAAGGTTATGATGCGCGATTGAAAAAAAGTTTCAAGGCGAAACAAAAAATCACATCGGCCGTTAGGCAACTCGCAACCGGCAATCCCCCCGATGAGTATGATGAATATTTATGCATGTCTGCAAGAACGTCATGTGAAAGTCTTGATTATTTTTGTGAGGCTATCATTCAGTTGTATGGTCGAGAGTACCTACGTAGGCCGACAGCACACGACCTTGCACACATTTTCCAGGCCCATGAAGCGAGACATCACATCCCTGGGATGCTTGGTAGCATCGACTGTACACACGTCAAATGGAAAAATTGTCCTAGAAGTTTGAGAGGGCAATATACGAGAGGTGACTATGGTGTTCCCACTATTATGCTTGAAGTCAGCGTCCAAGTATGTGAGATTTGGCATGCTTTTTTGGTCCCCCGGGGTCAAACAACGATATCAACGTATTGAATCAGTCAGACTTGTATCTTACAGATCGAAATGGAATGCGCGATGAACAGTTCATTCCCGTGAATGGACGCTTTTAAACCGGCTACTATTTGACAAATGGAATCTATCCTAAGTGGTCCACATTTGTTAAAGCATATCCGTATCCAACCGACCCAAAGGAAAAGAAATTTAGAAGTTAAAGTTGGGGGGGGCGAGAAAGGATTTCGAGCGAGCTTTTGGTGCTCTCAAAGGAAAATGGAAAATTCTCGATCGACCTCTCCGAGCTATGACCAAAGCGAAGATTGCCAATCAGGTTCATGCGTGTGTTATTTTGCACAATGTGGTTATAAAAGCCGACGGGAGGGCAATCTCACCGGTTCATATAATGGATGAGCCGGTCCAGCAAGTGTTCGACGACAGTGTGGTAGCGGAGTTATTAGACGAAGTTCTCCATGACCGTCTTCGATATGATCTCACGGAGCACGTAGCACGTCAATACTTGCCGCATCTCGATTATTAGTTTTTTTTTTTTTTTTTTTTTTTTTTTTTTTTTTTAATCTAGTTTTTTTTAAGTATTATGTAATGTTTATTTTTTTAAAGTATTATGTAATGTTTTTATTTTTAATGAAATGGTATGTTTTTATTTTAATATTGTATGTGATTTTATGTATTAAAAATATATGAAAAAAAAGAAAGAAAAAGAAATTGGGTAGGATAGGTGACTACTTCCTCCACTTTGGGTAGTGTTAGGGTAGAATTGGGTAGTTTTGAGTTGGAGGGTTTTATTGGATAGATGTGATGTGGCAATTTGGGTAGTATTGGGTACTAGGTGACCACTCCCTCCCCTAAGACACTCATTCGGTAATAGATTTGTTTCTAGTTTATAATTTCTTTAGTTATAGTTTCAACAGATTCTTTTTTTTTGAATAAACTACTAGTACATTTGACCATATTTGACTATTCCAATTAAGGTATAAAATATAAAATAGGGCAAATCACTTAAAAATGTAGTTAATTTGCAATTTTTTCCCATTGTATGTAGCATTTTTTTTTCCTCATTCTGTCAATAAACCTCTATCGTTAGTCCTTTGTGTGTACCCGTTACCAAAAAAACCTGCATCGTTAGTCCTTACGCTAACGACCGTTAATAAATAACTTAAAATTTTGGTTATCTTACGCTAAACTTGCGTCGTTGGTCCTTTATACTAACGATCGTTAAAAAATAACTTAAAATTTCGTTGTCTTACGTTTCCGTCTGTTTTTTCACGTTTTCGTCCGTTTTTACACGTTTTTGTGCGTTTTTTCACGTTTTCATAGTTTTTACACGCTTTCATCCGCTTTTTCAAGTTTTCGTCCGTTTTTCACGTTTTCAT
The DNA here is from genome assembly GCA_910596185.1 of Chrysanthemum makinoi. NCBI lineage: Eukaryota > Viridiplantae > Streptophyta > Magnoliopsida > Asterales > Asteraceae > Chrysanthemum > Chrysanthemum makinoi. The sequence goes on from OU343224.1 coordinate 205,144,414, forward strand.
CCGTTTTTTATTTTCGTCCAATTTTGCACGCTTTCATTCGTTTTTACCGTTTCGTACGGTTTTTTACATATGTATTAAGTCGTTTTTACACATTTTCTTCGTTTTTTCAATTGTCATCCGTTTTTACACGTTTTCATCCGTTTTCACACATTTTTGTTCGTTTTTGCACGTTTTCATCCGTTCTTACACGTTTTCATCTGTTTTAACACGTTTTCTTCCGTTTTTTCACGTTTTCATCCGTTTTTACACGTTTTCGTCCGTTTTTACACGTTTTCGTCCGTTTTTTCACGTTTTCGTATGTTTTTTCACGTTTTCATATATTTTACACGTTTTCATCCGTTTTTGCATGTTTTCGTTTGTTTGCAGGTTTTCGTCTGTTTTTACACGTTTTCGTATGTTTTAACACGTTTTCATCAGTTATTCACGTTTTCATCCATTTTTTCACGTTTTCATCTGTTTCTACCCGTTTTCATCATTTTTTACACGTTTTCGTCTGTTTTTGGACGTTTCCGTCTGTTTTTGCAAGTTTTCGTCCGTTGTTTCACGTTTTCATCCATTTTCACACGTTTTCATCCGTTGTTTCACGTTTTCGTTCGTGTTTGCACATTTTTTCTATTTTTTCGCATATTAATACGTTTTCGAATGTTTGCACATTTTGTAAAAACAGATAAAAATGTGTAAAAACGGATGAAATCGTGAAAAAACGGATGAAAACATGTAGAGACGGATGAAAACGTGTAAAAACGGAGGAAAAAGAGAAAAAGGACGAAAACGTGTTAAAACAGACAAAAATGTATTAAAACAGATGAAATCGTGCAAAAACAGTCGAAAACGTGCAAAAACAGATGTAACCATGTAAAAACGGATGAAAACGTGAAAAAACTGACGAAAGCGTGTTAAAACGGACCAAAACATGTAAAAATGGACGAAAACGTGAAAAAATGGACGAAAACATGTAAAAACGGACGAAAACATGTAAAAACTGATGAAAACGTGAAAAAACGGACGAAAACGTGTTAAAACAGACGAAAACGTGTAAGAATGGATGAAAACGTGCAAAAACGGACGAAAATGTGTTAAAACGGATGAAAACGTGTAAAAACGGATGAAAACGTGAAAAAACGAAAGAAAACGTGTAAAAACGGACGAATGCATATGTAAAAACGGATGAAACGTGAAAAACGGACGAAAACATGTAAAAACGAATGAAAGCGTGCAAAAACGGACGAAAATAAAAAACGGATGAAAACGTGTAAAAACATATGAAATCGTGAAAAAACGGACGAAAACTTGAAAAACGGATGAAAGGTGTAAAGCGTGTGAAAACGTGAAAAAAAACGGACAAAAAACGTGTTAAACGACGAAACGTGTAAAAAACGGACGGGAAAAGTGAAAAAAAACGACGGAAAAGTAAGAAAACGAAATTTTAAGTTGTTTTTTACCGATCGTTAGTATAAAGGACCAACGACGCAAGTTTAACGTAAGATAACCAAATTTTAAGTTATTTATTAACGGTCGTTAGCATAAAGGACTAACGATGTAGAATTTTTTGGTAACGGGTACAAACAAAGGACTAACGATAGAGGTTTATTGACAGAATGAGAAAAAAAAAAGAATGCTACATATACAATATAATAGAAAAAAGTGGCGAGTTAAATATATTTTTGGATGATTTGCATTATAAAATAATGAAAACGTTAAAGAATAGAACACAGATATGTCACAGAGTAGCAAAAACAGGTTCAGAAACCACTAGAACTACACATACTGTTTTGAAAAAACAATCCTACGTGGCAGTGACTAAAATCCACGTCACATTTATTGATGAGTAAAATGAGTGCTATTTACACTAGATCTCATCTCATCATCCAACTCCTCCACACACTCACTTTTCACCACCTCGATTGCCTCACACACTACTGTGTGTTTACTGTGTGTGTGTTTTTGTGCCTTAATTTTACAGGCCTATTTTAAAAGTTAAAAAATCACATTATAAAAAGCATATTAGTATAGTCTTCTTTCTTTCTATCTTGTGCTCATTTTTTCAAGAAGTGTCAATGGGAGAGGTCAGTTTTTATATCTTTTTGTTTACTTTCTTTTTTCTTTTTTGTGTTTTGGTTAATGTGTTTTTGCACATCAGTTTTTATAAAATCACTTTTTTTTTTTTTTTTTTTTTTTTTTCTGTGTTGATTTTGTTAAAAATGTGATTTTCCATAACTATGTTTTTTGTTATTAGGGTTTTGTAAAAATGAGTTTTTGTGTGTATTCTCATGAAAGTTACTACTAGTTTTTATAAGATGTTTTTATATAGTTTTTGCTAAAAATGAATGTTATTTATGTGGCTTTTATTTTTAGCAAAAATGATAATTTTTTTGCTAAAAATGACTTACTTTTTGTGTGAGTTTTCTTAAATATTTACTCTAGCTTTTTTAGATTGGCTTTGCTAATTGTTTTTTTTTGAAGTTCGTTTCTGCTAAAATAAGGTTTTTTTTTTTTTTTTTTTTTGGATTTACATAAAAACTAAAATGGCTAATTTATTACTCCGTATTATTTATGCTTTTTCAGGAGGTACAGAAGCCAGTTGAAGAGGAGAAGAAGGTGGAGGAAGAAGCAAAACCAGCCGGCGGAGATGAGAAAAAGGCGGAGGAGTCAAAAGACCCACCACCACCTCCGCCGCCACAAGAGGTGGTTTTGAGAGTCTTCATGCATTGTGAAGGCTGTGCTAGAAAAGTCCGCCGTTGCCTCAAAGGCTTTGATGGTAATTAGTCACACTTTATATAACTTTATTTAAAACATTGTTCGCAGTAGCTGTTTGTTTTATATAATTGTTAATTTCATAAAATTATTTGTTATTGCTAGCTAGCATCTATTTGTTTTATAAAAATGTTTAATAAAATACTAGTACTTATTGGTAAATTTTTTCGAAAACGATGTAAAAGATGATGTAAAAGATAAACGGCAATGCTAAACGCTACCACGGACCACCTACTACTATTAAATTTGTTTTGATATAAAATGAGAAATAAAATTATAATGAGAAATGTGACAAGAAATTATAATCGCACATTTGAGATGGAACTGAAAAAATAAATTCATTTCCTCTTACTATATTTTTATCTGTTATTTGAAATGTGCGGCTAATATTTCATATTCTCGTCATTTTTATTTTTTTTCTCACTAGAATAATAAATACTTATTCTTTGGTTTATGAAATAGGTGTTGAAGAAATTCTGACTGACTGCAAGACACATAAGGTGGTAGTGAAGGGTGAAAAAGCAGATCCAATGAAAGTTCTAGAAAGAGTTCAGAAAAAAAGTCACCGGAAAGTTGAGCTTTTGTCTCCGGTGCCAAAACCACCGGAAGAGGAGCCCAAGAAGCCGGAGCAAGAAGAACCACCCAAGCCAGAAGAAAAAAAAGACGAGGTTGAATAACATATTAATTTTTCTTCTTACATTTTATCATTTCAAATTTAATAATGCAAGTCTATTTGAATTAGTTATTCGGAGGTTATCGGTTAAAATGTATCTAATTTGTCATATAATTTTTTTTAAATGCAGCCGCCGGTGGTGGTTACGGTGGTGTTAAAAGTACACATGCATTGTGAAGCTTGTGCTCAAGAGATAAGAAAACGAATTCTCAAAATGAAAGGTAATTTTATTTACAGCTACATAGAAATTTGTCATAGAGATGTATACATTAGAATCTTGTTTGAATATTATTATTTTTGTTATTTGTTTTTCATTTTGAATCTTTGAAAATATTTAATAAAATTCCTTATATAGGTAAACTTCAATGGTACCTGCATTATTCTATCTGGAGAGATGATTTACACACTCTATTAAATAATTAAAATATTTTAATTAATTGTGTTTGAACATTTATACCTTCACAGTTACTCTTACACTTTTACTCATATGATATCATAAATGTGAAACACAATTAATTAAAATGCTTCAATTATTTTATAGAGTGTGTAAATCTCTTATCTTTTTTTTTTGAACTATAAATCTGTCATCTCAATATGTCTATTCTTTTGATCCGTTACATTGTATTTTGAAATGTCTATTCTTTTGATCCGTTACATTGTATTTTGAAATTTCAAGTCAAAGTCTCGTAGTCTTAAAATTATTCCGAATTTCAAGAAAATCTCAACTGTCCATTTATTATGTGATAATGTGGTGTACAAGTATAGACCATACAAAAGTTTGTAGATTGGAGATAATAGCACATAGGACAAAAATATATACTCATGTGAGTAGTATTTGCAATTGCAATGTTATATTGTTTCACATGTTTGTTGAGTCATATAATATCAAATTGTTTTCATAGAGTTTATTAGTGCTCATAATCATATATATAGCTTATCATGATTGCCCAATTAAAAAAGTAAATGTTAAGTATTTGGCTTTATGTGTTACTCGTAGTACTTTATAAACGAAATGAAAGATTGGCTTTAGGTGTTAATTACAAATTTACATAGGTGGCCAATATAATTTTTGTTCAAAGTTTACAAAGTTAGTTTCTGCTATTTTTTTTTTCTTTCTTTATACCTTCAACACAATTTTTTACCCTATTACTTATATCACTGGTTCCTTGTTTATGGGTGTAATCGCAGGCGTCGAAAGTGCAATACCGGATCTAAAGAGTTCCCAAGTGACGGTGAAAGGCACTTTTGCTGCAACAGACCTGCTTGACTATGTTCACAAGAGAACCGGCAAAACCGCCGTGATTGTAAAGCAGGATCCCGAGCCTAAGACAGAGGATGACAAGTCAGCTAAAGACGAGAAAAAAGATGGTGATGGTGAGAAAAAAGAAGAGAAGAAAGCCGACGAAGGCGATAAACCAGCTGACTCCGCGGCAAAACTAGACGATGCCATGGAATCAGCTGTGTTGGAAATGAGAAAAAATGAATACTACTATTACCAACCAGCAAATTTCCAATTATACCCTCCAAGATATGCCGCAGAATCAGCCTATGCATACCCACCAGCCGCACAAATGTTCAGTGATGAGAACCCCAATGCATGCAGTGTAATGTAAATAAAGGAAGGGTAGAAATCGAATGTTAAGTTATTTGAGCTTGTAATGGTGGTCTACATGTGGAGACCTGTTATCAAGTATAAAAGTGCGTTTCTGCAGAAAAAAAGAGAAAAAAAAAAAAAGCTGTAGGATTTTGTGAGAACTTTTTTTCGACTTGAAAAAAATAATATTTGTTACATGCTCTGCAAATATTTTAGTACTACCTCCGTCCTATTTTTATTGTCCCATTTGACTTTGATCAGTCTTTCTTATTCAACTTTGACCATTAATATATTTATTTGTGTTATATAATACTTGATGAAAATTATCTGAAATAAAATACATTTAAAACACAATATATTCATATATTTTTCAAAGTATATATAAACAAAATAATTATAATTGAAAGTTGAAGAAGAAAGACTAAAAAAGTCAATATGGGACAATAATTTTAGGACGGAGGGAGTATGAAATAAATGTGTTTACTATAAATAAAAGGTCCTTTACATCACCCGTAATAACAAAACGAAGAACTACTTTTCATCCTTGCTGGCACTAGTTAGATGCGTTGTTTCTATAATGGAAGGACATGAGGACGTGTTTTGCATAGCAAATTTGCAAGACTCGATCTTGACCAAAACCGAATCGTGAGTGTGTGTTTTTTGTGGTTTTGTGAATGTGTTTTGGTGCAGTATATATGTTTTTAATTGGAGTATAGTTTAGAGGAAAATTTAGTTGTCTTATTACACTAAAAGCGGATAGTGTGGTCTTCTCATCTCCTTGCCACATTAACGTGGCTCGCCACCATTCGCCGTCATACCGCCTTGGCTCGCCACCATTCGCCACTTTTCATCTCCTCGTCTGCACGACGAGCTTGTGAATTGTACGATTGCCAGATATAAACGTTATATAACGTTTTAAAAATTAAACTCTTTCGTTTTTTTTTTTCTTCTTTAACATAAATTCACACCTTATAAATACTAACACATTTCAACAAAACTTACACAACATTTCTTTCAAACACTACAAAATAATAACCAATAAACATGAGTAATTCATCTTATTCCGGTGAAAGTGATCTTGATGAGATATCGGAGCTCAAGATGATTCTGCAAGAATATAAGTTTAAGCAATCGTTGCAGCAACAAGAAGCCGGAATTTCACACCGCCGTAGATACATCCCTCGTGAACGGGAAGTTGTTGAAATACGTCTAATGGTCGGCTATTTTGGTGTCGACCCAAAATATCTGGACGAAAATTTAGGCGTCGCTATCGTATTAGGTATTGAAACTCATCTTCCTCTTCCCAAGCATTTTTATTTCTTTAGAGTTCGACCCGTTGCTACGGATGTAATGGTTTTAGTGTGATTATGAAATGCACATGCGCCCTACGCCAATTGGCGTACGACATAACACTAATGCTTTAGATGAGTATTTACAAATAGGGGAACATTGTGCACGCGATTGTCCAGATAATTTTACTATGTGCATAATCCAATTGTATACGATCGAGTTTTTAAGAAAACCAGACGTAAATGACATTCGCAACTTATACAACGCACATAACACGGTTCATAAGTTATCAGGAATGTTGTGAAGCATTGATTGTATGCACTGGGAATGGAAAAATTGTCCGAAAGAATGGCAAGGGCAATTTCACAGAGGTGATAAAAAGTTTCCAACTATAATGCTTGAAGTCGATGCGTCATACGATTTGTGGATTTGGCATGCATTTTTTGGGGTGACGGGTGCGAATAACAATCTTATCGTTTTGAATAAATCTTCGTTATTCGACGACTTGATTGATGACATCGCCCCCGAGGTTTCGTTTGAAGTAAACGGGCGTACATTTAAATAAGAGTATTATCTAGCTGGCAAAATTTACCCAGAGTGGTCATCTTTTGTCAAATCATTTACGGTTTCATATACCCCCCAAAATGTCGTATTTAAAGCGAAACAAGAAGGTGCTCGAAAAGATATCGAAAGAGCTTTTTGAGTCCTCTAAGGACGTTGGCATATTATTTCCCAACCGACGCGTCAATTTACGGTGAACAAGTTACGGAGAATCATGTACACGTGCATCAAATTGCATAACATGATTTTGAAAGATCAAGAATTTGTGATATCCGAAATGAGCGAGATGTATATTTGTCCGTGAATAAATTAACGGGAATGGGTCGAGCGATGCGAAGTGCAACGAAAGAAATCCAGAGAACTCCGTGATTGACGCACATAAACATCGCTTCAACGAAATCTCATCGAGCATGTTTGGCAACTATATCAATGAGAACAATTTCAACAACAACAACAAAATAATTAGTTTCTTTATTAATTTGATGTATTTCTTAAGTTGCGTATGTTTTTTACAGTATCATTTTTTTTGTATCGTTATTTTATGTTTCGTATGTTTTTTAATATGATGTATTGTATTTTTAATTTTAATGAAATGAAATTTGTTTATTTAAATATGTGAAAAAATAAATAAATTGTAAGTGGTGAGACTCAAATGAGTAAGTTGTGGTTAGTTGTGATAAGAGGAAGTTGTAGAAGGGTGTTTGTTATAGTGACGTGGCATCCCATGAGACTCAAATGAAGAGATAAATCTACTTACGACACCTTCTGCTCTAAGTTGATAGTGAAGTTGATTGTAAAGAGAAAAAAGTTGATATAACAATAATGTGACTATAGTGAATATAGATTTGAGGTCTCCATATTGCATTCAGCCTTAGTTTATTGTGTTTATTTATTTGTATTTAATTAAAAAGCTTTTAATTAAATTAAATATTATTTTTAATTAGTTAGCTAATCATATTAAATAATGACTTTAAATGAACATAAAAGAAAATATTATATTATTTAAATCACTTTAACAAGTTATTATTTTTATTTTGTAATAGCATAACAATATTTTTATTCATGAAATCTTTATTAAAAAGACCTAGTCTAATATATACTCTTATTTTGATTATTAGTTTTTATGACATGTACACTTGCGGTAAAGTTTTTAGTTTCTTCACAAAAGGTTAATAGTTCAAGTCTCGTTAGATGTGTATATATTTGGGGTGCTTGTAGAAGGATTGTAAATGTTTTCGGGATTAGCCCGATGAGACCATGTACATGTGAGTAAGAAAATGCTTATTTCACCGGGTAACATAAACAAGAAAAACCGTATACATTTACCTGTTTATCCGTTTAGTCTTTTACGACGAAGGTTGCTATGTTAGAGAAATATATAAACTGCAATGGCCTTTTAAAAACACAGACAAATACAAACTTAGTTAATGTTGGGCTTAAAGGATTTTAGTATCACAACTTGGGTTTTATATATTTACAGTCGCTTCTAAACCTAAATTAACAGTTTCACAATGTACATTTACTTCTCTATTTTCTTCTTTTCGCTACTATGTTCTAAACACATAAAAACACAAGAAAAAAAAATTGAAATTCAACAAGTCAACGGCAAGATTAGCAGGTGTGTAATTTAACATGCAAGATAATCGCACAAATCTAACCCTAATACAAGGGCCAGTGTGTAATTTAAAAAGAAAAGGAGAACCACGTTTTCCGGCCGTTGGTGGTTACCTGCTTTTGCAAAATCGCGTTTTGATTGCTCCAAAAGGCGGATAATTGATTATTAAGTTTTGTTTGCCAAACAGTCAAACCATGTTATTTGCGTTTTTAAAATGCAATAATCAATCACTACGAAAGCGCTTTCCCAAACACTCCCCAAGTTGATAATAATTTGTTTGTTACAAACTAAATATATAAGTTTCACTTTAAAATAAATTAAAAGAATGTTGCTTTTCACATTAAGTCACTGATATGAATATTAATCTTGTTATAAAGTCAATTTGGAGTGACCTAGTTATAATATATTATATAAATGGAAAAGTTGTTTCAACATTATGAAACTGTTAATGAGTTATGAGTTTCTTAAACCTTCATACTATTGGTGTATGTGTTGTGGTTATTCTTTTAACAGGCGCATTAGGTGATAACATACACCATTGGCATCTTTCTATTGGACAATTGTAGTTGGACGATTTACTGTACACATTAATTAACCCTTAACCACCTGGTAATACTCTTTGGGAACCTACTACATGTACCAACATCATCTTAGCCATACAAATGTATACCAAACCTGTACTAAAGCTTACACGTCAATACCAAACATGTACTAGCAGAAACTTCTTCATGTATCCTCATTAGTACAAAAATTTACAGAAAACCAAATACACCACAACACTTTCAAACCCCAAATTGCCAACGAAAAAGAAAGAAGGAAATCCTGTGCATCCTACTACAAGGCCTGATCATCTTACCAATCTGCAGCTTTGTATAACAGGTATCTTCTATACCAAACTCTACTTACATTATGTAGTTATGCATTCAATAAGATTGCCAGTTTCCAGTGTTACTTATGATAGCCTGCTTCTAACTTCCTTTTTTCTTTATGCTCATTTGATGTTGCACAATCCTATATCTTTATGCTCATTTGATGTTGCACAATCATATATCGTTATGCATCTACAAAATCAGAAAAAAAAACAAAAACAAAAGATTAGTGTTAGTTTAATTACATGGATGGCTTTTGCATGTACAAAGTAGGTTTCCTCCTTTCTTAGTATGTCCTTACACAAATCTGATATGCACACTAAAAGTTAGCCCAAAATCCAAAATGGCTTTAACAGTAACAGTAAGAGGATATCAAAAAGTGTATTAAATAAGTTTGAAACAATACCTTTTACAAAATAAAATGTACAAACATTGTTTGGTGGTGGGTGTCCGCAAGCTACTTTACATCCTGCAAGTACAGCAGCTTATCAAACATCATCTTTTCAACATCAAAGTGTACCAACATTATCTGGTCATGGATTTACAAAGAATATCCAAAGTATTCCATATATGGCTTATGATCAGCAGCCATACCTTCTGGATCAGCCACATATTTTGAATACAAAAAAAAAAGAAAAATGAAGGTTGAAGATGTATCCCACCAAAAGAATCCCAAAAAACAACTGGTACATGCTTTTCCAGTCTATACACAGTCAGAAGACAGAGAGTGTACAGAGTCACAAACCACAGGTATAATTCACTATCATAGTATCTTACAAACCACAGACTATATGATTCGTGTTGCTAAAGTTTTCTATCTTAGTTGCAGGTTTTAATAAGGGAAAATAAATCTGTGAAACACACAAGCAGCAACCATTACCTGCCAACATTAGCAGCGACAAAGATTATAATGAGTTCTACAATCAGCATCATCCATATTCTTCTATGATCTCATACTGGCTTATACACAATCACAATAATGTACACTGCATTTACAATTACAGTCGTGACAGTGCCTGCAATGCACATACTCAATGCTCTAATCCGCCTACGACCAACCTTATATGCAACAACGACGATCTCTATTCAAACCATGTTTCACAGGCTGGTCAACAACTGACACCTGCAACAACTGGAAATGAAGGTATGAAATTTGCACTTTAGACAATATTGTTCAAATAACCATTCTGAATACACGTAATCATATTGAGATCTACCTTCAAACATTAACAGGCTTCCGTTTTGTTGTCCCATATGCAGCTGCCACCCCTGAACACGAAACAGTTACAGCACATGGCACAAGGACAACATGTGAGGATACAACTGGTATACACAACAAAACAACACGAAAAAGAAAGCGTCCAAACACTTACAATGTCATTGGTCCGACTTCAGACAACTCTGATGGTAACCTACTTTGTTTATATCATTTGATTGCTCTTATATAATGTACACAAACAAGGTTTCACTGTAACATATATGTAATATTGGTTTCCAGCAGTTTCAAGTTTCTACACTGATATTGGAGACTGCGATTGGAGGTGCGAACATTGCGGTGCTGCATTTTGGTACAATGAGAGGCTCAAGAGATCTACACAACAAAGGGTCAAATATAGCAGATGTTGTGGAGAAGGAAAGGTCCAGCTTCAAGAAGAAGTTGATCCACCAGAAAGTATAAAACAACTACTCAAGGACAAACACTTTTTGGATAACATTCGAGCCTACAACCAAATGTTTAGTATGACATCATTTGGTGCACAGATTGATGAATCCATTAATGATGGTAGAGGGCCGTACGTCTTCAAGATTTCTGGCCAAATCCATCATTGGATAGGCACACTGTGTCCGCCGAACAACGAAGACCCAAGATTCTTGCAGTTATACATATACGATACAAAGAATGAAGTGGAAAATAGGTTACAACCTTTTGGTGGAACAAATTCAGGAACGTTGAAGCCTGAACTTGTTCAGAGGTTAATCCAGATTTTGGATACCCACAATGAATTGGTGAGACTGTTTAGAACAGCAAGAGATACGTGCAACGAGCAGCATGTGCCAGAATTCAAGATTAATCTTTTTAATGTCGATGGAGCGCGCCAATACGAGTTGCCAACAACAGATATTCTTGGTGCTATAGTTTTTGAAAATGGACCCAATACTCAGACAGAATATGATGTAATAATACACAAAAAAGGCGAAGGCCCTAAGAGAATTAACAAGCTTCACTCTACGTATATGTCACTACAATTTCCACTCCTTTTTATCTACGGTCAGCCGGGATATAGTACAAAACTGAAGCTGAGAACTCGGAATCCAAAGGGCGAACAACCAAAAATGAGTATGAACAGCTACTACACATATCAGTTACATGAAAGGCCGCATTTGTATGGGTTAATATTCAAAGGTGGAAGATTGTTTCAGCAATATGTCGTGTCTGTATATTGTGCTTTAGAACAAGAAAGACTTGATTTTATAAGATCGAAGCAGAATAATATTCGGAGTGAGTATTTGTCAGGCATTTATGATGCAATTTCAAAGGGAGATCGTTGCGGTGCTGACATTGGTAAGAGAATCATTCTTCCTTCAAGTTTTACAGGCGGCCCAAGATACATGTACAGCCACTACCTCGATGCTCTTGCCATTTGCCGAGTACTTGGAAACCCGCAATTTTTCATTACGTTTACATGCAACGTAAACTGATACATGCGACACTATCCAGAACTCTCATCCACAGATAGGGCTGACATTGTTGACCGTGTTTTTGAACAAAAAGTACAAGATTTTGTTAAAACTTTAAAAGAAGGCACCATATTTGGACATGTTACTGGAGGTACGTAATCATTATTTACTAAAATGGGATAGACGATATACGCACCAATATAAATGTATATAGACACATAATTTACTTAATTAATTTTTTTTAATTTCCTTCATGGTGCAGTTCTTTACACAATAGAGTTCCAGAAACGAGGTCTTCCACATTGTCACACACTATTATGGCTACAATCAGCTGACAAAATACACTCACCAGAAGACGTCGGCAAATATATTTGTGCAGAACTGCCAGATAGGACAACTGATCCAGACGGATACAAAGTTGTGTTCGAAATGATGTTACACGGCCCATGTGGTCCTGCTAATCGAAAAGCTCCGTGTATGCGGGAAGGCCCGTGTAGCAAAAACTTCCCAAAAAAATACAATGACCAAACATTCTTTGACAAGAATGGTCATGTACATTACCGAAGAAGAAAAACTCCAGCTTATGCAACACGAGGGAAAATAAGATTGGACAACAGTTACGTTGTTCCATACAACAGGTTACTTTGCCTCATGTTTCACGCACACATAAATGTCGAATATTGTGGGTGGAGCATGCTGATAAAGTATTTATTTAAATACATATCAAAAGGTAGCGATAGAATAGCAGCACGGATCACAAGACCTCTTGGTCAGCCATCAACATCAACAAATCAGAGAGCGATTCAAATAGATGAAATAAAAAAATTCATAGACGGTCGATTTATATGTCCGCACGAAGCATGTTGGAGAATACTGAATTTTCCAATACATCACCGAGAGCCACCAATGCAAATTCTTGCTGTACATCTTGAAGGTATGCAAAGGATAAGTTTTAGGGACAAGGAACCTTTGGGGTACGTTGTTAGTGATGACGGAAGAACAATGACAACGCTTACAGAATGGTTCACATTCAATAGCTTATATCAAGAAGGTTGTCATTTTACATACTTAGAGTTTCCTTCTGCATTTGTTTGGTATGAAGATTCAAAAACATGGGTGGCTAGAAAAAAAAAGACAAAATCGTCGGTTGGAAGACTCGCATATGTTCACCCTGCTGCAGGTGAACTATTCTATTTTAGAATGTTGTTGTGTCACCAAAAAGGTTGCAAATCCTTTAATGAAGTACGAAAAGTAAACAACATACTTTACCCAACATTTCGTGCAGCCTGTCAAGCAATGGGGCTACTTAAGGATGACAGAGAATGGGACATGGCGTTACAAGAAGCAGCTATTTCAGCAACTGCATCTGAGCTACGGTCGTTATTCGCCTACATTTTGCTATACTGTGACGTCGCAGACACTCTAACTCTTTGGGAGAAACATTGGACAACAATGATTGGCGATATTCCAGCAAGAGCGTCTAATATGTCTCACGTTAAAGACCTCCATATTAATGATCCTGAAATGAAAGGGTATATTCTCTATGAATTAGAGATGATTCTTAACAACTGTTCAAAGTCACTTACAGATTTTGGCCTCGAGTTGCCCCCTAAAAAGTTGCTAGATGACTTGGAAAACAGATTGTTGATGGAAGAAAAAAACTACAAACGGGATGAATTGGAGCAACAAGTCGTTATAGCTGTACAAAAGCTGAATGCTGAACAACAATACATCTACAACTTAATTTTTGAATCATCTGCTAGAAATAAACAGGAATTGGTATTTGTCTATGGCCATGGTGGAACCGGAAAAACCCTTTTGTGGAAAACAATAATCAACAAACTACTATTAGAAGGGAAAATAGTACTGGCAGTTGCATCTTCTGGAATTGCTTCTTTGTTACTTCCATCCGGCCGCACAGCACATTCAAGATTCAAATTGCCACTTGAAGTAAGCGACGAATCAATGTGTCATGTTAAAAAAAGAACGATGCTTGCAAACCTATTATCAGAAACAGATCTGATAGTTTGGGATGAAGCCCCGATGAATGACAGAAGGTGCTTTGAAGCGCTAGACCGAACTCTGAAAGATGTTCTCAGCAATCAAGATGCATTATTCGGCGGCAAATCAATTATGTTAGGTGGCGATTTTAGACAAACATTACCAGTGAAAAAGAAAGGTAAAAAGGCAGATATAGTGGCTTCATCGATAACTTCTTCATACCTTTGGTGTCATTTTAAGGTATGTAGGCTTAAAGAAAACATGCGGTTACTACAGAAAAAACTTGACATTCAAGAAACCAGGAAAACAAATGCATTTGCTTCGTGGTTACTAAATATAGGAGACGGTAAAATAGGAAACCGTGACGAAGAAGATGTAGAAAATACCAACTGGGTTGAAGTCCCCGAGGAATACTTAATTGAAGATGACAATAATGGTCTGTCAAAACTTATCAGCTTCATCTACGATGAAAATACGTTAAAATCACCAACTGCACATGTCTTACAGGAGAAGGCCATTGTCTGTCCTAAGAACGAAACAGCAGACATAATAAATACATAAATTTTGTCATTGATAGAAGGAGGAAGTGTAGTATACATAAGTTGTGACGAGGCCATTCCTATAAGCAGAGATGGTGCCTCAAATGAGTTACTGTATCCACCAGAATTCTTAAACACACTAAAGTTCTCAGGTTTACCACCAAACAAGCTTATCCTTAAAGTAGGGACACCAATTATGCTACTTAGAAACGTAGACCTAGGAGGTGGCATCTGCAACGGAACAAGGATGATTGTGACGCAACTCTTTTCGAACTTAATACAAGCAGAAATTATTACAGGCAACAGAATTGGGGAAAAAGTGTTTATTCCAAGAATTATTTTGAAGACTACAGATCCCAACATGCCTTTTATATTCAAAAGGAAACAGTTCCCGATTAAGGTGTGCTACACGATGACCATAAACAAGAGCCAGGGTCAATCTCTAAGCAAGATTGGAGTCTACTTACCGGAACCTGTATTCGCACATGGTCAACTTTATGTTGCACTTTCAAGAGCCACAACACCAGCTGGTCTGAAGATTCTTATAAAAAAACAGAAAGGGCACCCACCTAACGCAACTAAAAACATAGTATACAAAGATTTTCTGAACACAATTGCTGAATCAGAGGTTTACATAGTTAAATTAAGCTGCACTCAATAGCTAATCTCATTCATAACATAACTCAGCTTTTGCATTAACTTAAGTGTTTGTCTAAAATCATTCTTCTTTTCATAACTTTATTGTGCTAACATTTGTCAAAATTTCATTAATGCAGTATGCAGTTAACTCCTGTTCAAGAACTCAAACCTGGAGACAGGGGTAAATTGATCGAGGCCAAGGTATACCGTGCATGGATAGCTAGAGACCCTCCAAGCACAACTGAAAAAGGAATCCGTGCAATATTATTAGATAGACAGGTAGTATACAGAAGCTTAATATACCAAAATTTTTACATTCACTTTATACTAACAATATTTAACATACCTAGGGTACTGCAATACAAGCAAACACAGATGCTGACGACATGTATCATTTTAAGCATCTTCTTATACCTGGAAAAACATACCAAATATCAGGCTTCCAATGTGTTAAAACAGATAACTGGCAACAAACTCTTCACAACAAAACGTCACTCAAATTTACCAGACTCACAAAAATGGAAGGCATACCGGCTGAATCATTCCCAGATCACTACTTCAACTTTGTGTCCTACAATCAACTACCTAATAAACTTTGGGACCCACGCGACAGAGGCAAAAAAGAATATCCAGTCCTTACAGGTACAAACAACTATTCTATTTTATTTTTGACTACTATAATAAAAAAATTGCGTATATGTGTAACTATCTTCAACTTTGCAGACTATATTGGATGCTACATTACATCAGGAGAACCACGAGACGTTGGAGATCCTAACAGAAATCAGTCAAGAATGAGGAAAGTGGAAATTCAGAATCTCAAGTAAGTCAACCTTAAAATTATTATTATAAACCCCGTGCAATGCATACTAAATTCATAACACGAACTTCAAATAATATACATCAACAGTCGAAATTCAATTGAAGTCACACTCTGGGATGACCTCGCTGACGACTTTAAAAAGGAAGCTATCGAAGAACTTGAAAGGCCTATCATAATAGCTGTTACTTCATGCAGAGTTTCAAGATTCCAAAAAAGAGGTAACTTTATTGCTACTCAACAAAAGGTTTGCATTACTTATAAAAAAATGAACAAACATTATACAACCACTACTTTTCTATCTACAGAACTCCAACTTTCATCAACACCGGCCACATACTATTACATAAATCCTAAAATCCCACAGTTGGAACAATACAAAGCAGCGTAAGCTTTATATACCCACATCCAACATTGTACAGACTCTAATTGTAAACCTATTTGACTAAACAACATGCGTATGCAACAGTTACAGAGAACTGCACCAGGAAAAGGCACCATTATGTGTCACAAGATACCGTCTAGAAGATGTTGAACAAGAAAAAAACAAAAACCGTATTCCATTAGCAATACTACTCACACATAATCCAGAAGCATACAGGGTCAGTAGCCACAACTAATGACCACCTATGTTCTAACATGTACTACATAATACAAGAATATATGACATATTATTTTCTGATTCTTTACTAGGGGGTGCGGTTTAGTTGTCAAGCAAGAATAATGTATCTGAATAAGAACAGAGACTGGTACTATCCTTCATGCAATGCCTGCACATTTAAAGTGACACAAACAAACGGAACCTATGAATGCGACCACCATGGGGTCATAGCAGCTCCTAACTACAGGTAAAGAAACAACAAACAACGGTTACTAATTCTATCGTCACCTACTTAACTGAGTTATATTTATTTATGCAGATACAATTTCAGAGCAGCTCTAACAGACGGTATTGCAATAGCAGACTTTGTATTCTCTACACCTAAGGCAGATGAATTTGTGGGTGACTGTGCAACGTTGGTTAAAGCAAATGAAAATCGTGGCCCGCGACACTTCCCACAAGAATTAGAAGCTATTGTTGGCGCAATGCATACATTTCAGTTTCACTACAATCCTACTTGCAAAGAAGGATACATTGAGTTTGTGGTAAATGAAATATTCGACATGAAAACGGCACCAAAACAAATTGAAGGACAATCTTCAGGTACAAACATTAAATTGCCATTACAAATCACAATACACATGTATGTTATACGTAAAACGTAAACATCAGATTCTTTTACACTACAGTTGCAACACCATTAACAAAACAGCTTGCTGCCATTGAATACAATGCACCAACAACGACAGAAATTCCGACGATGGAACAGGAAGCAAAGAGTAAAGCACCAGCACAATATCCAGAAGGTAATAAAATTTCAAAATTAAAACAGGTTATGGTAAAACAACATACACGCTCTCAGATATTGGTTTACATTTCATTGCATGATACACATTTTGTTCCAGAAACGACAGCCACCAGCGTGACTGAACCACCACAGGAAACTCACACAGACAAACAAAAAGAACAAGGTAATAAAGTGTCAATGACTTCGAAACACTTAGTACAAATTCTAATCTAACCTTAACCACTAACTTCATTCTTTTAACACTACAGAAACAGCAACACCGCCACCAGCATACACCGGGATGCAAACAAGATCAAAAGCAGACATAACCTCTGATAGTGGTCACAAATCAGTTAGACGCTCACTTTTCATCGAAGAACCATCGGACAACAAAAAAAAGAAAACTTAAGTTGAAGGACACAGGCAGGCTCTTTTGATCTTAGTTGCACACTTCCAAAGTGCAGACTAAGGACAACAACTTATGTAAATATCCGTCACTACTACTTATGTAAATAGGTATCGCTACTAGGACCACTTATCCGCACTACTTATATTAGTATCTAAAGCTACTAGCACTAGCTATGTACAAGTAGCTTCGCCATTAAACAGGTGTTCATCTGTCTCTTTTGTATAACAGGTAAGGAAAACTATGTACCATAACTTTCCTGTTTAAACCTAAGCTACTAGACATAACACTTCTTAAAAACCACTCTTTACAATATTAACATCCCATTTTAGGTATTTTGCAAATGCAGTAAACACATTTCATACTACTGAATTGCCACAAAATATTATGAAACATTGAATTCCCATCTATAAAAAAATTGTAACTGACACTTTAAAATTTCAGACAAACAAGAACACATTAACAAAATGACATTTTTACCATAACCCAGCAACGAATTTACATATAACCCATAATTGAATAATCAACAAACCATAATTTCCATAACAAAAAAAAAAATGGAAAGAAAAAAACAAAGAAACTAAATAGGAAATCTGAAGAATACAGAAACTTACCTTTGTCTTCTATTTAAATGTTTCATTCTATTTGAATGAATACTTTTGTTGTCACCAACGACTACCACGGAAATCTGCTATTGTCGTAGAAGAAACACACGTTTTGTGGTTAAAATAAAAGGAATTGATTTTCTGAATCGAAACCACCGAGTATCTCTATTGTTACACCTTTGACTTTTAAACAAATTTTATCAATACTTATGAATCTGACATGGACTTTTAATTTGAAGGGTTTTTCTAGGGATGGTCAATGTTTTTTGGGCCAAGGATATATGCTGAATTGAAAACTGATATAGGAACTCAGTAAATAAGAATAATATCATAAAAAGATAAAATTCAACCAAAAAAAAAAAATCAAATATAACAACAATAGTCTGTATAATAAAAACTAAATCACCGAAATTAACAAATAAAAAAAACGACCCCGCAGCAACGCGCGGGCAATTTTACTCGTGTTAAAATATTTGTGATTTTTATGACTAAAATATGATATGTATCAAGTTCAATTATGTTATGTATATACAATGTTTAAGTGACCACTAAATTTTTGAAAAACGAGAGCTTTGCCTAGTTTAATTATGTATGACGGTTGGATGTATGACGGTTGGTTTAATATCTTTATGTTTATGTTAGTCGGTCGAAAAGTCGAAAAAATTATTACAAACAAAAAGTGTTGCTATTATTATATTTACTAAACAAAAAGGGCTAATAATGTCTTGTCCTCAAACTTGTACTGTTTTGGTGTTCTAACCACTTTTTTCTGCCAATGATTTTACCGTTAATCTTTGGGGAAGTTTACTAGAAACATTCGGTTTGTAAAAGTTTGAAAAGAAACTATGAGTAGAGTAAGAGAGTTGATACTCATACCACATCTTTTGATGCATGCATCACAATTTATTCATTAAAATATTGTAATGCATAAATTATGGTGCATTCATAAAAAAATGTGATGTGAGTATCAATTCTCAGTAAGAGTAAAGTTCAAGGTTAGTTGATCTATGACGCTCCTAATGAAATATTGATTAAGAAAAAGGTAAATTATGTTTAACCCCCTTTCATTTCAAGAGGATTGGGTACAATAATGTTAGGGTGGCGCCAAATCTAGATGAACATCATTTTGGTTGAGTCAAACGGGTGCTACTGCAACCCTTCTTTTGCGCCAAACGAAAGACCAAGAAATTGGCATGCGCCAAATGAAGGTTTTTTGTGTTTTTTTTAATTGATATTTACGTTGAGTTTGTGTTTTAATTAAGTACAATAAGTTTCAAAAGTGAGGTTTTAGATTAAGTTACTGGAGACGATGTTTTTTGTTGTGTGAGTGAGAGAAATGAAAAGAAATGTAGAGGTGACGTCGATGTGACAATTTAACTTGAGTTGGTGCACTTGATGCTCTAAACATAATATGTATGTATAGTTCAATATCTTAACAAAACCAAAACATGTTTAATGTGAGACTGTAAATGTGTTAAAATACAAATTAAAAATCACGTAAAAGTAACTTATATAGTGATTACTTTGGAAAATGATGAAAAGAAAGCGACCAAAATAGTTCGTGAAGCGGAAGTGATTTGTCTTTTAAGTGGTAGTGGTGGTGCATGCATGTACTCTGTTGCACGTACTGTTATTACTTTTGCTCGTTAATTTGTTATAAGGCTAGTCCCAATCGTGACCGGAGATGATTCAGGTCACCAGCGCCACGTCAGCTTTCTCTCTCCAGCGACCAGACATGACCCGGATGCCACAGTCGATGACACAATGTTTTTTTTTTTTTTTTTTTAATTCAAACATTTTAAACATTAAATTTAAATTTATTAGCCCGTTTCATTTGATGGGCTTCAAGCCCACTCTCCTAGAAGATGAATCAATCTAAGTTATCTGTATTTATATTCTCGTATGTATCTCAGTAGTTCAATCAATCAAGGCATAAGATTATTATTCAATATCATTCAATATTATTAATAACTAACATGGTATCAGTTGCCATATTAGAAGTTCAAACGTAATCCTTTTTTTTTCCTGTCCCTGTATCAGCGATCCAATGACAGGATCAACACCACCTCCCACCACTCCTCTATCAGAAAAGCTATCCACCGTTACTCACCACCATCTCCTCACGAGAGTTCCCGTTAAACTTGATCTCGATAACTGGAACTATGGCTCGTGGGAGTTCTTTTTTGAGCAGTTATGTTACAGCTATGAAGTTGATAAATTCATCCATGGGACTTCGACGTCCACAGGCCCTATTACTCCTTTCACGCAAGATGAAATCAAGGTGGATAAAATTGTCCTATCATGGATCTTTACAACAATTTCTGATTCTTTACAACGTCGGTTAGTCGTGGGATCTTCTCAACGCATTGAAGGCGGAACTAAGAGCCATTCGTCTTGGAGATCAAACCATGGAAACCTACTGTGGGAAACTCGAGTCAATTGCCACCAACAAATTTTTTATTGGTCGACATTGAGCCTTCTAAAATCCACAATAACGTATTTGAAATACATATATAAAGGAGCACTTTACCTTGTTTGATCGAAAGCTTGATCGGAAGAGGTTTTAGTAGGTGAAAAACTTGGGCGAGAGATAAAACTATGTTAGGGTTTTACTGTTTTTACATTTTATATACCCTACATATGTTAAATCTCAGCCCTACACGTGTCCGGACTTATCCCTTTATCACCGGATTTCAAACCTTTTTTAAATTTTGAAATGATGTTTACTTTTACCGAGGAAAAGGGAGTAGTTAGGATAGGTTTTGCATTCATTACGGTCAATAACTACAAGACTTTTCATCTTCGTTCATTTTTTGTGACGAAGAGGAGGTTTCGTTTTTATTTCTGAGTCGTAAGCAATATTTCTTGTTCGTACATATCACTTTCGACTGGGGGCTTGATGACGTACCCTCCAATCAGGTCGAAGGACCCCCCTTCGGCCTCAGTCGAAATTGCATTACGAAGACCCAAGTCTTTCTTCATAAGTCATTGGTGGCGTAAAACCATTCATCATTGACATGGTTACCAGTTGGGAATTCGCCAGCCGAAGGCCTATGCCCTTCGGTGTCTTCTCTTGAAGACGGTAAGACAAAGGAGAACCTTGACTTGGTCTTCCCCCACGTTCCCACTATTTCCTTAGCTTCCCCGCCAAGTCCGAGATAGTGGGGATGAAGCCCTAGCGGTTACGACAAATCAGGGGACGCCCCCCATGATCTCCTAAACGTGTGCTAACACTCTCCAAGCTATTTTCATCACCTATAAATAGGTTGGACAAGTCATTTCAATGGTATGTTCATTTCAACACAGTATTTCACATACTTCATATTACTTACAACACATATCACATACTTACTCTCACGCCGGAGGTGGTTCGCAGGGCCCAACCCCTGCGTAATCACTTAACGAAGTGTCTACTATTTCTTATTGCAGATTGGCTACAAGTTTGGCGCAAGCATATCACCCCTCATACCCTTCGATTACCATCGAAGGTCTGGTCGTACGAATTATTGTACAATCAGTGGCGCCTTTCGTGGGACCCGCTACTATTGGTCTCGTTATTCCAAACTTACACCCAGTCAATCACTCTCACTAGTTTTACGGCATGAATCAAGGAATATAAGATACACCCCCTCCGGGTTTCTCGACCTTGACACCAATCCCAGTCAATGATCCTAACAACCTTCCCAATATAACAGCATCCACCTTTACCACACGATCTCACCCTGAAATAACTCCCAACAACCACGCTTCAACCTCGGCTAACCCTGAACCGGTCAGCCCGCTTTTGTTGAAGCTAATATCGAAGCTTTAGAATCTTTACTAAGGGCTCGAAGGAGGCAAGATCGGAGTGTGGAGATGCGTAGGGAGCTACAATACTCAAGCGATGAGTACGACAAAGAGTTGGAAATGGAGGCTAGGCCCTTGGCTCCTGGGGCTACACGCTCAGTGCTAAGCATTGGGTCTCCGAGCAGTCGAAGGCCCAGTGGAAGGTCGATTGGTTTCGAAGATGTTCTGGAGAGGGCTCCGACTAGAAGGGAAGGCACGATAGAAGGATCCAATGGAAGGAGTCACCGAAGGGATACTACGGAGGTTAATTTGCCACCACTTTTGGCAGCTCACCTGGGGAGAACTGAGGCAGGGACTCCGTTACAGCCTTCTCACGCATCCGGCGTAGAAGGCAATCCATCTCAAATAAATAGGGGAGGAAATCTTCCTCCTTATGGGGCTATCAGAATGCAGAAGTGGGTTATGCCTGTTGCTTGCCACATGTTTACATACACCCTACGAGACTCTGCTCGTATATGGTGGAACGGGCAAAAACCAGATAGCATTGTGAATTTGGATGATCTCAAGGCCAAGTTCAGATCACATTTCAGCCAACAGAAAAAGTTTACAAGAACGCACCTAACAGTGCACAACATCAAGCAGAAGGAAAACGAGAGCACCGGGGCTTTCATTACCAGATACACCGATGACACTTTACAGATAATAGGCTTGCACGAAGACCAACGCATCTCAGGTTTCGTGCATGGCCTACGGAACAGAAGTTTGGTTGAATTCCTCTCCACTGATCTTCCTGCAACCTATAAGGGTTTGGTGGAGAAGGCTTACACCTGGATCGAAGCAAAAGAAGTGTCTACCAACGGGACTCCGGTTGAAAATAAAGAAACTCACAGCAAAGCCCCGAAGCATCCTTCGTGGGAAGGGTCAAAGAACAGACACAAAAATAGGGACAGGTTTACACCGTACCACAAAAACATCAACCATGGGCTCTTGGCTAATCTGTCCAAGTCTCCAAAGGTGATACTTGCTACGGAAAAGGCTACGAAGACCTTTGATCCTCCCCCTCGTTTGGCAAACATGGGAAGGCCCAGAGATACTTCCAAATTCTGCTACTTCCATGACGACTACGGACATGACACCAACAATTGCAGAGAGCTCAAGAAACAGATAGAAGAGGCCGTGAAGTCCGGCCAATTGGGACATTTGGTGAAGGGTATAAAGAAAGGTAAAGAAAAGGTCTCCGACACACAGTTGGGGAAAGATACCACACCTGTCGAAGCACCCATCCTCATGGTGTACAAGGATGACTTTGGTTTAAAGAGGAAAGAAGTGGAGGAAGCACTATGCGGCGTAGGAGATGTCACTTTTCCTTCAATCACAGGGAAAGTTCTTTCAAATGACCCCATGGTCATCAAGGTCTTGATCTCCAACAGAGAAGTAAACAGGGCTTACCTAGACTGCGGTAGCTCCTGTGAAGTAATCTACGAACGATGTTTTCTAAAGCTCAAGCCTTCGATAAGGTCAAAGAGAGTAGATTCGAAGGTACCCTTAGTAGGGTTCTCAGGGGAACACTCATGGCCCTTGGGAGAAGTCCCTCTAGAGGTTATGATTGGAGAAGGAAGGCTAAAAAGAACAAAAACTATGGTTTTCACGATCATAAGGTCTGAATCTCCCTATAACCTATTGATAGGGAGAACGACAATGCAGAAGATGGGCATCGTTGTCTCCACCATACATGCCGCGATCAAATTCCAAACACCCTTCGGCATTGGAACTGTTTTCTCTAGCTATAACGTGAAGAAGCCTACGGAAGTAGGCAAAAGGATCAAACAGGTGTCGGAAAAGCCTCCGAAGGATGTTCTCAGTTGTACTGACGCTGAAGAACGCATTGTAGTAAATGATCTCTATCCTGATCAGACGGTGGTAATCGGAAAGCAGCTCCCAACCTCCTTTAAAGAAAAATTGGAAAAGGTACTACGTGCTAATGCAGATGTCTTCGCATGGACTTACTCTGACATGACGGGGGCCCCCAGAACTCTCACCATAGACGGAAAGCCCTTTGGCACTGAGCACAAGCTCAATGAGTACAAGCATATTGAACCCATCAAACAAAAGCGTCGAAGCCTGGCTCCTGAAAGAAGTGCCGCCGCATGCAAAGAAGTGGACGAGCTTGTAGCAGCAGGCATACTCAGAGAGGTGAAGTATCAAACTTGGGTAGCCAATCCGGTGATGGTCAAGAAGCATGATGGAGGATGGCGAATGTGCGTGGACTTCACAGATATTAACAAAGCCTACCAGAAGGACTGCTATCCTCTGCCAGAAATTGATTGGAAAGTGGAATCCTTGTCAGGGTTTCGGCTGAAGTGTTTCCTAGACGCTTATAAGGGTTACCATCAGATACAAATGGCGGAAGAGGACGAAGAGAAGACAACCTTTTTTACAGGAAAAGGCGTTTATTGCTACAAAAAGATGCCTTTTGGTTTGAAAAATGTAGGTGCCACCTACCAACGTTTAGTGGAAAAAGCCTTCCACAAGTAGATAGGTAGGAATCTGGAGGCGTACGTAGACGATATGGTCATCAAGAGTAGAACGGAGGAGGACATGCTCTCCGACATCAAGGAAACCTTCGACCAGCTTCGCGCCATCAACATGAAGTTAAATCCCAAGAAATGTTCCTTCGGTGTGGAAGAAGGACAATTTTTGGGGCATCTAATCACCAAGCAAGGTATTAAGGCCAATCCTTTGAAGGTTAAGGACATCACGGATTTGCAGCCTCCTAAGTCCCTAAAGTCTGAACGGAAAGCTAGCAGCCCTCAGCAGTTTCTTATCGAAGGGTGCAGACAGATCTTTGCCGTTCTTCAAAACACTCAAAGGATGCATAGACAAAAAGATGTTCCATTTGAGTATAGATGCAGAAGCAGCCTTCCAAAAGCTCAAGGATTTCATGGCTATTCTACCTACACTTACTGCCCCAATCAAAGGCGAAGTGTTGTTTATGTACATCGCAGCCTCCTTCGAAAGCATCAACGCTGTGTTATTGGCAGAAAGGGAGAAGAAGCAAATCCCTATCTACCTCGTTAGCAGTGTTCTACAGGGAGCTGAGCTAAATTATCCAGCATTGGAGAAGCTAATTTTGGCCTTGGTCCATGCTGCGAGACGCCTTCGAAGGTACTTCCAAGCTCACCCCATAACCGTACTTATTGACAAACCAATTAAGCAGATACTCTCGAAGCCGGAGAAATCTGGAAGGATAGCTAAATGGGCTATCGAGCTAGGAGAGCACGAAATTGAATACAAGGGTAGAAACTTGGTCAAAGGGCAAATATTGGCGACTTCTTAGCGAAACACCCTCTAAACCAAAACATGACACAACGGTTGCTTTGAAAAGAAGCGATAAAGCGGTCGAAGGGTGGAAGCTTTATACTGACGGAGCCTCCAGCTTCGACGGTTCTGGCCCAGGTCTCATGCTTGTTGATCCCAAAGGGAAGGAGTATACTTATGCACTCCGTTTTGAATTCGACGCTACAAACAATGAAGCGGAGTACGAAGCCTTGCTAGCAGGCCTCCGATTGACCAAAGACATGGAGGTAGAAGACTTGGCTATTTTCGTTGACTCACAACTGGTGGCCAACCAGATAAAAGGCTCCTACGAGGCAAGACAACCTGTGATCAAGCAATACCTGGATAAGGCCAAGGAAATGCTCGAAGGGTTCGCATCGTACAACATAGAGCATGTTCGGAGAAACCAAAACAAGAAGGCGGACGCCCTTAGCAAACTGGCATCAATGGCATTTACTCATTTAACTAAAGAAGTTCTGGTCGAAGTGTTGGCAGATAGGTCCATCGTCCGAAAGGAGGTGTCTGACGTAATACATGAGGAAGACTCGAATTGGATGACTTCGATTAGAGAATATCTAATAAGTGGTATACTGCCGGAAGATCAGAAGTTAGCTCGAATGGTCCGCATCAAAGCACCACAGTATAGAATCATGGGAAATTATCTATACAGAAGATCCTTTCTGTCCCCATGGCTTCATTGTGTAGGACCTAGGCAAGCTGCCAACATTATTCAAGAAGTGCATGAAGGATCCTGCGGACTTCACGCAGGACCCCGCTCCGTTGTTTCCAAAATCATGAGGGTCGGATATTACTGGCCTTCGATGCACAGGGACGCTGTCGAAATCATTCAGAAGTGTGAAGCCTGTCAAGTTCACTCAAGGGTCCCAAGGCTACCAAAACAAGATATGACTTCCATGACGTCCGCATGGCCCTTCAGCCAATGGGGGATAGGCATCGTAGGTCCCCTACCAATTGCTCCTGGAGGAGTAAAATTCTTGGTTGTAGCCATCGACTATTTTACTAAATGGGTGAAAGCGAAGCCTTTGGCATCCATCACAGGCAGGCACATGGAAAAGTTTGTATTGGAGCATATTATCTGTCGGTTCGGAGTACCTCATATCATCATTTCAGATAATGGGAAGCAGTTCGCCGAAGGGGTATTCCCAGTGTTTTGCAGAGGCCTGAATATCAAACAATCTTTCACTTCCGTTTACCATCCTCAAGGTAACGGACAAGTAGAAGTTACTAACAGAGACATCATACAAGGAATAGAATGCAGGCTGGGATACAGTCACCACGGTTGGGTAGATGAAATACCTCAAGTACTTTGGGCTCATAGAACGCATACAAAGTCAAGTCACGGAGAGACACCTTTTAGCTTGACATATGGCACGGAAGCTGTCATCCCTTCGGAAGTGAGCGTCGAAACAGAAAGGGTCATGAACTTCGAAGCAGCAGATAATGAAGAAAGACTCCATAGTAACCTGGACCTACTTGAAGAACGAAGGGAAATAGCCTCAATTAGAGAAGCTATCCATAAGCAAAAGATTGAAAAATACTACAACAGTCGGGTTCGGACTTCGACCTTCAAACCAGGGGAATACGTCCTCCGACTCAACAGCGCAAGTAAGGCTGAGTACCAGGGTAAACTAGGACCTACATGGGAAGGGCCCTACGTTATTAAGGAAGCATATGGCAACGGAGCCTACAAGCTAGAAACTTTGGATGGAGAGGCTATTGATAGAGCCTGGAATGACACTACCCTTCGTAAGTTCTACGTATGAAACTTACAATGTCCAAGGACATTCTTTATTTTTGGTTTCAATCAATGTATTTGCATTCTTCTCACTTGGGGAAAGAAGCATTAATGGTAGGCGTCTAGTATTCATTTCTTAAAATGATGTAATCCTCCCTACCCACTTAATGATATAACACATTTCCCTCAAATCTCTTGTTTCGTTCAATACAACAAAGCTTTGCCCACCAAGTCGCTTTATAAGTTTCAATGTCGAAGGGATGTACAAAGACTAAACAACATGTCTTGCTCATATGCATAACATCCATCTCAACTTCACATTAACTTTCCTATATGGCCTTAAGGTATTTTAAGCCTTTCGCTGCCCAAAGGATCAAGATGGAGTGGGTCGCGACCCTCTGTCAGCAGTCAAATTATACGATTGCTAATATTCTTGGTGAAGTAACTACACACAATGAGGCTATGCATCTATCATATGCCTTAGGTTGTAAAATTTTTTTACGCAAGTAAAATAAAAAGAGAAGAATCACACATGGCAAAATTCAAGCCCTAGTGGCTTTAATGTAGATTACTGACTAGTTTAACTAGTCTAAACAGGCCGTAGCCTTAACAATCCAACCAAAAAAAATATTGTCTTAGGCCGCAGCCTACATCACACATACCACATGTTAATTGTTTCATCAGGCACGAAGCCTGGAAAGGAACACAGACAAATTGTTTTAAACAGGGTACATACCACCCTGGGGATCAAATTACAACCACATGGTTGCCTTCATCAAACTTTGGAATGAGTGGGATCAGCTGAACCTGGGGAGGGAACCTTGGGTGACGGAGTCTTCTTGGAGGGAGACGGAGGTTGGACTTTCCTTGGCTTCTTGGCCAGCAGGTCCTCAATTGATGCCGCTGGGTCCTTCATCACATCTGTAAGGAAAGGGAACTCTAAAGCAGTTAAATGATTACCTGCATTATCATACTCTTTCTCATGAGTTGCCCTGTAGTAAGGAACTTTCTCCAGTTTCACCGGTTCCCAGTCTTAGCTATCTCCTCCAAAGTGGTACACTTACCATGGAAAATGGCCGCATTCACCACGTTCCCAATTGCAATCCCCACATCATCGCTATGGTAAAGTTCCATAGCAATGTAGGGGATCACCTTGGTTACCAAGTCCACCCTGTCCTTCTTCAGCATTTTCAGACGAAGGTTTAACCCATCTACCTTTTCTCTGAGCTTGATCTCTTGGTCCCGCAACTTTGCTCTCTCTTGTTCAAGGCCTCCACACTTGGATGAAAGAACATATATCTGCTCTTTATAGCCTACGACCATTGAGCCTTCGACAGTCAGCCTGTTGCATTCAGCCTCGCTCGTTGCCAGTTGACCTTTGAGCTTTTTATTCTCAGCTCTGAGATCTTGTACCAAGGGGTTCTTGTCAAAATCTTCCAAGGCATCCTCACACTTCTTCTCTAAGTCTGCATACTTCTGATCCCTAGCCTTCTCCCTTCTCAGCATAACATCCATTTCTTCTCGAGCTTTGGTGACAGCACGGAGTAGTTCCCTTGTCTTAGCATTGAGTTGGTTATCTAGCATACACTGTCGGACATAACTTTTGTCATGAAGGTCGCAGAGCCTTTCTATGGACATGTTATCCATCACCCCCTTCCATTTGGGTGGGATCACATGGCTCACGAGCTGGTGACAAGCTAGGGGAGAGGGAAGTTCTTTCGTATCAGGAAGTCCTATAACATATGTAAATTTGTTAATATATTATTACTGGTACCTAATTTTTGTTCACAGGCAAGAAACATTACCATGGATATCATCGCCACTGGGCCCTTCGATGGCTGGGAATTCCACAGCCTTACCCTGGGCACTCTTTTGCCGGGTAGTTCGAGAGGGAGGAGTAGGTAGGATGAGCTTCCTTTTCGAAGCAGACTTCACAGCTTTAGCACTGGCACCTTTCCTGCTTCGGACCCTCTCACCTATGCCGGAGGGTCCTATGATGGCCAACTGTCCTTCGGAGACTGGTTCATCAGAGTCAGCAACATTCTCCACAAGTTGATCTTCCACATCTATGGGTTCCTTTGACGGAGGAGCAGACGATACATGCTCGATGGGCTGGGCTTTCACATCGTTGTTATTTATGGACACTGATGGGGAGCCCACGCCATCGCTTGTCTCTTGGGGATTCTTTGGAAGGAAGCTTACCTCCTTCGCACCACCAGCTACCACAAAGTTCCTGAATGACCTCTCTGCACGAAGGAGCAAATAAGATAAATATCAGAAAGATAAGTTTTTATTTCTTATTTTAATCAAAAAATTACATACTTTCTCTATCACAAATAATCTCAGGTATCAAAGGAGACCCCTCCCATCTTTCAGTAATGCCGGCCATGAAAAGAATTGGCTCGGGGAATGTTTAGCAATCAGCTGGATGACGAGCCTAACGCTGATACAAAGGGTTTCTTCTCACAGTATAGGGCAAGGGATCGTTGAACCTTTTTTCGTCATATTGAAATTCTGGGTTTAACAATGCAGAGTATGCCGGAGGGATAATGGTGTTTTGGATATAAAAGAATTTGCCTTTCCAGTTCCTGATGTTCGTAAAAGGCATATCTATCAGAATGGGCACATCCCTTTCACCCCTCTTGGCCAAGGTCAACCAATCTCCTCCCGGGTATAGATTCAGAAAACCCCTAAGCACAGTCAATGATGGTTCGAACCCATACGCTTTGCACATCACGATGAATGTCGTAAGCTTGGCTAGGCCAAAAGGGTTGAACCTAGAAATGTGTACCTCATAGTTCCAGAGGAATTCTAAGATCATAGGGTGCAAGGGTATCCTAAGGTTGGAGGTGGTGAATGCATGGGTATCTGAGGCCTACATAGTTTTCAGGGGCATCAAATATCCCTTGATTTCTACTAGGTAGCATGATTTTATGTTCCTTTGGAATTGGGTAATCAGTGAGGAATGCTTTGAGTTCCTCCCTTGTTAATGTGCAACCTTGTTGCTTGATTACAAATTTTTTATTGGTCGACATTGAGCCTTCTAAAATCCACAATAACGTATTTGAAATACAGATATGAAGGAGCACTTTACCTTGTTTGATCGAAAGCTTGATCGGAAGAGGTTTTAGTAGGTGAAAAACTTGGGCGAGAGATAAAACTATGTTAGGGTTTTACTGTTTTTACATTTTATATACCCTACATATGTTAAATCTCAGCCCTAAACGTGTCCGGACTTATCCCTTTATCACCGGATTTCAAACCTTTTTTAAATTTTGAAATGATGTTTACTTTTACCGAGGAAAAAGGAGGAGTTAGGATAGGTTTTGCATTAATTACGGTCAATAACTACAAGACTTTTCATCTTCGTTCGTTTTTTGTGACAAAGAGGAGGTTTCGTTTTTATTTCTGAGTCGTAAGCAATATTTCTTGTTCGTACATATCACTTTCGACTGGGGGGCTTGATGACGTACCCTCCGATCAGGTCGAAGGACCCCCCTTCGGCCTCAGTCGAAATTGCATTACGAAGACCCAAGTCTTTCTTCATAAGTCATTGGTGGCGTAAAACCATTCATCATTGACATGGCTACCAGTTGGGAATTCGCCAGCCGAAGGCATATGCCCTTCGGTGTCTTCTCTTGAAGACTCCAAGACAAAGGAGAACCCTGACTGGGTCTTCCCCCACGTTCCCACTATATCCTTAGCTTCCCCGCCAAGTCTGAGATAGTGGGGATGAAGCCCTAGCGGTTACCATAAATCAGGGGACGCCCCCCATGATCTCCTAAACGTGTGCTAACACTCTCCAAGCTATTTTCATCACCTATAAATAGGTTGGACGAGTCATTTCAATGGTATGTTCATTTCAACACAGTATTTCACATACTTCATATTACTTACAACACATATCACATACTTACTCTCACGCCGGAGGTGGTTCGCAGGGCCCAACCCCTGCGCAATCACTTATTGCAGATTGGCTACAAGTTTGGCGCAAGCATATCACCCCTCATACCCTTCGATCACCATCGAAGGCCTGGTCGTACGAATTATTGTACAATCACTCGTGATATTGTGACTAATGAACGTACCACTGAGGAAGTGTTGGTGAAACTTTTGGGCAAACTTGGTCTCATGAAAAACCTTCCTGATGTCCCTTCAATTCGTAACATTCATGATAACAGGTCTGGGCCATCAGCCTACTATACGCAAGCCCATTCAATACCAAGCCCAACTATACCCTTGTACTACACACCCCAAACCAGCTCAGTCCACCAACTAATACCACCACCCGGTTTGTTAGCCCAGCCCACCCCACTAGTACTGTTCATCAGCCTGCAATTGCCACAATGGCCCCCCCTCCTGTCACTATTCATCAGGTGCAACATACTCCTGTGGGACCAATTTATCAACCTATAGGGCAATCGGTCATTTCAAGTCAAGAAACTACATTGCCTCATGCTTTCGCTGCCGGTACTCTTCACGACCCCACAACAGGTGCCTGGAACATGGATACAAGTGCGAGCTTACATCTCAATGCATCTGTCAATAGTCTTAGTAATGTTTTTAATACGTGTATGTATCCGTCTGTCTCGGTTGGTGATGGGTACTCTATTCCTGTCATCAATACGGGTCATAGCATTTTGCCAACTCCATCTCGACCTCTTCACCTAAATAACGTGCTTATTACCCCCATATTGTCAAAAACTTAATATTTGTTCGCCAATTTGTTCGCGATAATAATTGTACATTTGAGTTTGATCCTTTTGGTTTTTCTGTTAAGGATTTCATGACGCGTCGGGTTCTTCTCCGATGTGATAGCTCGGGTGATCTCTACCCTGTCACAGCTCCATCTCCCATGCTCCAAGCTCTTCTTGTTAGTCAGCATACATGGCATCAGCACCTTGGACATCCAGGAAGCGAAGTGCTACGCCGTCTTGTTTCCAACAATTTCATTTCGTGTAATAAAGAGAAGCCTCCCGTGCTTTGCCATGCTTGCCAGCTTGGCAAATGGCAAACACGTCAGACTTCCATTCACTAGTTCTGATACTGTCGTTAATGCATGTTTTGCTATTATTCATTCTGATGTTTGGACTTCACCTATTCCCAGCCTTTCGGGTTTTAAGTATTATGTATTGTTCTTGGACCATTATTCGCATTTTGTTTGGGTTTATCCTTTAATTAACAAATCTGATGTGTTGTCTAAGTTCTCGTTATTTCGTAACTATGTTCTCACTCAATTTAAGTGTGAAATTCGGTCGTTCCAGTGTGATCATGGAGGAGAGTTTGACAACCGAACCTTACACAAAAGTTTTACCGATAATGGCATACAGTTTCATTTTTCCAGCCCCAAAACATCACAACAGAATGGCAAGTCCGAACGAATGCTTCGCACCATCAATAACCTCATTCGAACCTTGTTTTTTCAAGCCAACCTTCCACCAACATTTTGGGTTGAAGCGCTTAATATGGCCGTCCAGTTACTGAATCTCTTACCATCAACCTCCATCAAGAACGAAATCCCGTATACTCGCTTGTTTGGCCAAAACCCAGATTACAGCCTGTTACGCACTTTTGGCTGTTTATGTTACCCACACTGTTAATACAAATAAACCGTAAAAACATTTATTAATATTTTGCGATCTCTTTTGTGTTTTGTTGATAACAAATATAATGTTATCTTAAGTATAATTATAAGGATACATGTTATTTTTTGTAAAGCATTTACATATAGCCATTTAAATACAAAAATGTAATAATTAAGCATTTGTTGTAATAGTTTATTAGGATGGGTAAAAACCATAACCCATGGATCTTAACCCATACCCAAGTAGACTCGATACAATGTATACTTAGATACATTGAATCTAAAGAAAACCCATGGACCAACCCATAACCCATGACCCATAACCAAAAAACCCATGGGCAAAGAGGAGCGTTCCACGGATCCCTAGGATTACACTAGACGGATCCCAAGTGGAAGGGATCCGTGGGATCTGGGGAACAGTGAAGAATTTTGCCTATAAATAGAGAGCCATTTCTTCATTCTAACTCACCCCTCTTCTTACTAAATCTCTCATACACTCTCATTCTCTTCTAACATATAGATCACTTGATCTAGAGAGTTGTTCTTCTTTCTTTCTATTTGTGATCCTCGTTTAGGTCCTTCTCTAAGGCGAGATCACGAGCATTCTACAAGTCATCCAAGCAAGGGGTCCTTGATTGATTTGTCACTCAGCAAGATTTCTGTAGCAAAGATCTTGTATTAGATATTTCACATATTTGTTGTGTAATAGTTGTGTTGGTTTGGTCCACCGTGCTACGGACTCGGTATTTAGCTTTGTACCGGAAAAAGTGTAAGCGACGTTGTGAAGGCTTCTCCGCCAAGTGAAAGAGTTTGTTGACATAGTGCTTGAACTCTCGAGTAGGTGACTCGGGGAGTGGAGTAGGGCAAGGAAGGTGTCCTTGTAGCCGAACCACTATACATCGGTTGTGTCTTTTCTTTTCCTTCGCTTTACTTTATTTACTTGATTTATAATTAGATCTATACTTTCTCTACATCCATAAGATCTCACATATTAACGAATCTAAATTTTTTTGAAACTAACTTAAAATCGGCAAAACTATTCAACCCCCCTTCTAGTTTTCCACAATTGGCATCAAGAGCTAAGTTTATAAAAGTTTTAAAATAAAATTGTATTTTAAAAACTTTTCGATCACTATGGGTTCTGAAAATTATAAGGAAGGGCAATCTATGCAACGACCAACACTACTTGAAACTAATGGATTTATATATTGGAAAAATAGATTCAAAACATATGTGAAGTCTAAAGATATTGATCTTTGGTACATTATTGTTGAAGGTGATTTTGAGGCCACCTCAAATGATGATAAAGGAAATTTAGTTAACATACCTCATGATAAACTAAATGATGAAATGAAGAAAAAGCTTTCTAAAAATAGTGAAGCTAAAATGGTTTTGTATAATGCTTTACCCAAAAAGGAATTCGAAAGAATTTCTATGCTTAAAACCTCTAAAGAAATTTGGAATTCTTTAGTTGTAACTTTTCAAGGCAACCAACAAGTTAAAAATAATAAAATTGATTTATTTGTTCAACAATATGAACAATTTTCAATATCGGATGAGGAAACTATAGATCACTCATTTGCTAACTTTAATACTATTATTACATCTTTACAAGCACTTGATGAATCTTTTTCTAGCCATAACCATGTTAGGAGATATCTAAGGGCGCTTCCATCGAAGTGGAGATCCAAGGTGACGGCGATCGAAGAGTCAAAAGTCTCTGATGAACTCATGGCAACCTAAAAGTCTACGAGCTTGCTAAAGATTCGAAGCCTCAAAGGTGAAAGTGAAACACAAATCTCTTGCCTTTAAAGCCAAAAAGGCTTGGCGATGAGGAGAACTCCTCTTGAGTAGTGACGACGAAGAGTACGCCATGGCGGTAAGGGACTTTAAAAAATTCTTTAGAAGAAAGGGAAGATACGTCAAACAACAATATGACGATAAGAAAGGCTTTCGGAAAAGCAAAGAGGACGAGAAGCCAAAGGATGATCGTACTTGCTTTAAATGTGGGGACCCAAACCACTTTATTAGTAAGTGTCCCAAATGGGATGATCAAAAGGCGTTCGTGAGCGGCACATGGGGAATGAGCGACGAGGAGGATGAAGAAATTTGTCTCATGGCAAATGACGAGGTATGTCCCGAATACTATAGTAGTTCATCACTTGATGACGACTCATTGCATAATGAATATGACAAACTATGCAATATTAGCTTAAAACTAATTAACAAAAACAAGCTTTCAAAGAGTCAAAATCAACGTTTAGATAAAGAAGTCATAGAATTAAAAGCAAAACTAAAACGTTTAGAAAAGGGTAAAATAGCAAGTCGTGAATGTGAACTTTGCGTTCAACTTCAAACACTAGTGGATCACTTAGATTCTAAAATTGCTAGAATAAGTACGAACACTTTAGATACAATACTCGATGGTGTTAAAACCGGTAACAATCAAAAGTCTAGGTAGTCAACAACTTGATCCATCAACTAGTGAAAATAAAGAAACAAAATTTGTTAAGGCACTAGAAAAACCAGCCACTGTTGTGGCGGATCCCACGGATCCCATCAAAAGGGAACCGGCTAGTGATAAATCAGGGATCCGTGGATCTGCTGTAGCAAATAGTGGTAATAATGTAGCTTCTTCATCTAGAACTGAATTTGTTATCGTTAATAGGAAGAAACCAACTCAGGTCACCTCTAGACAACCACCTCCAAAATATAATCCTACTTTTGCAAGAAATAAAGGTCCATCTTTTTCAAAACCTAATTCATTTAGGAGACCTAATAACGTTTACCTGAAAAGTAACCATCAAATGGGATGGAATCCAAATATGCAAAATGGTTTTCCTTTTCAAAACTTTGCTCCATGGAATGCATACTCATCTTATCCATACATGTCTAACATGAATGGAATGTTTAACACTAATGGACCCATGAACAAATGGGGACCAAACTTTTGAGTTTATTATTGTTTTAGGTGTGCTTAAAGGTCGACCTAGACCCTGATGAATGGGTCAAGGATAGCGGGTGCACGAGGCACATGACCGACAATAGGGATCTATTCTCCACATATGAATCCTTCAATGGAGGTAATGTGGTGTTTGGAAATAGCAAAAGTAGAATCATCGGTAAAGGTACGATTTCTAACAAATCTCTAACCATTAACGATGTGTGTCACGTAGAAAACCTAAACTTTAACCTCTTAAGTATAGGACAAATATGTGATAAAAAGTGCAATGTACTTTTACCGAAACCGGTAGTAAGATACTAAAAAATGGCATAACCATAGGAAGAGGAATTAGGAAACATGGAGTCTATGTCATTAAAATCGGTAATGAACCTAAAGACAAACTATGTCTTACCTCTATGGATGATACTTCGACCTTATGGCATCGAAGATTGGGTCACGCCAACATGCGACTTCTTCAATCGCTATCATCCAAAGATCTAGTAAGAGATCTACCTAAGTTAAAATATGAACATCATTTTTGTGATGCTTGTAATGTAGGAAAACAAGCTCATTCTAGTCATAAAGCTAAAAACATGGTGTCTACAACTAGGTGTCTAGAATTACTACATATGGATTTATTTGGTCCATCCGCTATCCAAAGTTATGGAGGCAACTACTACACTTTGGTCATAGTGGATGACTATTCTAGGTATACATGGACAAAATTCTTAAAGAACAAAACGGAAACCTTTAATTATTTTGAAATATTAAGCAAAAAGATCCAAAGACAACTAGGAAGTCCCATAGTGTCTATTAGGACGGATCATGGTAGGGAATTCGATAATGAAGTGCAATTCGGAGCTTTTTGTGACGCTAATGGTATTACTCACAACTTCTCGGCTCCACGCACTCCACAATCGAATGGGGTAGTGGAAAGAAAGAATAGAACCCTACAAGAAATGAGTCGAACCATGCTTAATGAACAATCCATACCTCAAAAGTTTTGGTGTAATGCCGTTGATACTTCAATGTACATACTCAATCGAGTCTTAATTAGACCAATCTTAGGAAAAACTCCACATGAGTTACTTTGAGGCAAAAAGCCTACGTTAAATCACTTTAGAGTCTTTGGTAGTAAATGTTTTGTTCTTAACACTAAAGATTACCTTACAAAATTTGATCCTAAATTAACCGAAGGTATCTTTTTAGGTTACTCGCCAAATAGCAAAGCTTACGTCATATTAAACAAAGAAACAATGAAGATAGAAGAGTCATTAAATATAAAATTTGATGAAAGTCCACCCAAACCCTCTCCACCTCTTGTCGATGACGAGATTATAGAAAGTGAAGCTATAGTAATAAAGAAAAAGATAAGTGAAGAAGAAGAACCTCTAAGTGATGAAATAATAAACATTAAAGAGTCCAAAGATCACCCCGTAGATAAAGTCATAGGAAAACTAAACGAACGAACATTAAGGTCTCAAGTTCAAAACCAAAGTAGCTTGTTTTGTTTCGTTTCAACCTTAGAACCTAAGAATACACAAGAAGCCATAAAAGATGAGAGTTGGGTAATGGCTATGCAAGAAGAACTAAATCAATTTGTTTTTAATGATGTTTGGACACTTGTCCCTCCACCTAGTAATCAAACCATAATAGGAACCAAATGGGTTTATAAAACAAATTAGATGCAAACGGAGTAGTGTCTAGGAACAAGGCTAGACTCGTTGCTCAAGGGTATAACCAACAAGAGGGAATAGACTTTGATGAGACCTACGCCCCTGTGGCTAAATTAGATTCTATAAGAATACTTCTTGCGTATGCTCGTGCTAATGATCTAAAGCTTTATCAAATGGATGTCAAAAGCGCTTTTCTGAATGGTTTCATTAATGAAGAAGTATATGTAGCTCATCCTCCTGGCTTCATTGATTTTGAAAAACCCAAATATGTGTATAAATTAAAGAAAGCCCTTTATGGTCTTAAACAAGCTCCAAAAGCTTGGTATGATATACTCAAGTCATTTATAGTTAAACACAACTATACCATGGGGTTAGTTGACAACACACTTTTTACTAAGAAAAGAGAGTCACATATAATCATAGTACAAATATATGTAGATGATATTATATTCGGATCCACTTGTCAAGACATGTGTGATGATTTCTCTAAAATCATGCATGACGAGTTCGAGATGAGTATGATGGGAGAACTTAGTTTCTTTCTTGGTCTACAAATAAAACAAGTAGAAGATGGTATCTTCTTCAATCAATCTAAATACATCAAGGAGATGTTAAAGAAATTCGGTCTAGAAGAGTCAAACCAATTAGGACTCCAATGTCATCCGACACCAAACTCACAAAAGATGAAGACGGCGAATCCGTAGATAATACTAAATATCGTGGCATGATAGGTAGTCTTCTCTACCTCAAGGCAAGTAGGCCGGATATCATGTTTAGTGTTTGCTTATGTGCTAGGTTTCAAGAAGACCCTAAAACATCACACCTAGAAGCCGTAAAAGGATATTTAGATATATTAAGGGTACAACACAATTAGGATTATGGTATCCTAAGGGCACGGGAGTAGAAACAATTGTATATGTAGATTCTGACCATGCAGGTGATTACGTTGATAGAAAAAGTACAAGTGGGGTATGTACTTTCATGGGATGTTGTTTAACATCTTGGTTTTCTAAGAAACAAATGACACTTGCAATATCAACAACCGAAGCCGAGTACGTCTCCGCCGGCAAAGCATGCCAACAAGCACTATGGATGAAACAAGCGTTAGTCGACTACGACATTCATCTAAGCGACATAGCCATCCTATGTGACAACAAAGGTGCCATCGACTTAAGCAAGAATCCGGTATTGCATTCTCGCACAAAGCATATAGAGATTCGTCATCACTTCCTAAGAGACAATGTTCAAAAGGGGAACATCTCTATTGAGAAGGTAGCATCCGAAGACAACATAGCCGACGTCCTCACCAAACCGTTGAAACGAGAACAATTCAACCTACTTCGTCTTGGTCTTGGTCTAATGGAACAAACGTCGTAACTTATTTGACTCTACAAGGTATGTAAACACTAGCCTTCTTCTTATTGAGTCTAGGATTTCTATTTCATGCACAACTCATAAACAATACGGGAATTTTCAAAACCCAAGATAAGTTTTCCACTTATTTAAATTTCTAATTTTTTTTCTTTAACACACATACACATTCTCAAAGAAAACCTCTTTTCAAAATGTTTTCTAAAAGGATGATACCTTCCCGTATCAATTTCACAAAAGCAATTTCTCACGACTAGGACAAATCGCTTTTTCATCATTAACACAAAGTAAAAACCCGTTTTCATTGCATCTCATGTCTTTTGAATGCTAAAGGGGACACATAACTAATATATGTTTTCGGGTACATTCATTTAAGCAACAAGGAATTAGGAGCATTGATAACACTAAATTACGTACTTATGTACTAAATAAGTGTTTTCGGGTTATCTCAATAGGATGTTTTTCTACTTCTAGTTTATTTTTCGTTTTCTTTTTAGGAGTCGAGATAACCGTAACTCCAAATAGTTTGCATATAGGCACACAATAGGCAAAATGTTTTCAAAAAGAAAATTTTGTCTGCTGCATCACCGGACCCACGGATCCCGCCTTCATCTGGGACGGATCCCTCAATGGAAGGATCCGTGGGATCCGTGAAACAGAAGCTGTTTTTACCTTCTATTTTTTCACTTTGGATGAAAAATCCACATTTGTTTCATTTTTTGGAGTATGCTCTTTAATGCTTGTGTTCTCATGATCACATGCCTTGAATTCATATCTAATCATTAGATTTTAATCCACACTTTGGGTCAAGCATTCATTACAATGCCTTGTTTTTCTATATATAGAACTCCCAAAATGCTTGCATAATCCATCTCATCCTCATAACCACAATACACCATGTCATCCAAAAACCCTTTAGATAAATCACCTAGTACAAACAATCATCTTCATGATACCCAAACCTTTGTGCTACCACCATCCAAAATACCACAATCAAACTCTAGGATATCCGCACGGATTAGTATCCGATCTTGTTGTTTAGGAAAACCAACCTCAAATGGTTCATCCTCAACAAATAACTCACCACAAGATGCTTCCATAATAGCACCTCCCTCATCACCAACAAGTACACCAACTTCATCACCACCTAAAGTCACTCTTTTGGAACTCCTTAAGACTCCAACATGATCTAAACAACCTAAACAAAAAGAAATAGTGTTTTCAACACCCCCCACATCTCCAAATACTATTTTTCAAGATCTTGAAACATCACCACCATTAGCTCCCATCACATTACAAGAACATCTAGGTTCTTTTCCACCAC
Organism: Chrysanthemum makinoi; assembly: GCA_910596185.1. Classification (NCBI taxonomy): domain Eukaryota; kingdom Viridiplantae; phylum Streptophyta; class Magnoliopsida; order Asterales; family Asteraceae; genus Chrysanthemum; species Chrysanthemum makinoi. The sequence continues at coordinate 205,184,624 of OU343224.1, forward strand.
CATTTACAAATATTCCGGATGTTGATCCATATTTTCCTATTTTTCCACCACAACTTCCGCATAACTCAAATCAAAACAACCCGAAAAATTTCCGCACTCATTACCCACATCATTTACATTGTGAACATTGCCAATCCACTAGGGAAATCGCAATAGAAATTAGGGAAGAAATGCGTTTCATACTCAACCTCATCCTTGATCGCATCAATACCATCACTCATCAAAACCTCCATCCATAACCCTATGCAAGCATGGAAGGAATCACTACTACTATTTTTCTACTTTTAGTATTTTTTTTTGAAGTCATTTTCAAGAACAAGTCTTGTTCTTATTTTTACATGCTTGTAAGTGGCATAAATACCACTACAATTTGTTGTTTTATTACAAGGCTTTGTTTACATACCTTGGCTCCCAATCTTGATTCTCGGCAATCACAAGATTATTTAAGCATGTTACTAACTTTTCTTTTTGTAGGATTTTTTTTCTTCACTTGACGCCCCAAGCTAGGGGGAGCTACCGTCAAGGGGGAGTAAGAAATATGTGGACTACTTTTTCCACACTTTTACGTTTATTTCTTCCAAGGGTTAACTTTTTGTTTCGACAAAAAGGGGGAGAAGAAGTAAAACTTAGGGGCTTTCAAAACTTACATCTATTCTTAAGTTTTACACATCATAACATTATATTTTGTCATCAACAAAAAGGGGGAGATTGTTAATACAAATAAACTGTAAAAACGTTTATTAATATTTTGCGATCTCTTTGTGTTTTATTGATAACAAATATAATGTTATCTTAAGTATAATTATAAGGATACATGTTATTTTTTGTAAAGCATTTACATATAGCCATTTAAATACAAAAATGTAATAATTAAGCATTTGTTGTAATAGTTTATTAGGATGGGTAAAAACCATAACCCATGGACCATAACCCATGGATCTTAACCCATACCCAAGTAGACTAGATACAATGTATACTTAGATACATTGAATCTAAAGAAAACCCATGGACCAACCCATAACCCATGACCCATAACCAAAAAACCCATGGGCAAAGAGGAGCGTTCCACGGATCCCTAGGATTACACTATACGGATCCCAAGTGGAAGGGATCCGTGGGATCCGGGGAACAGTGAAGAATTTTGCCTATAAATAGAGAGCCATTTCTTCATTCTAACTCACCCCTCTTCTTACAAAATCTCTCATACACTCTCATTCTCTTCTAACATATAGATCACTTGATCTAGAGAGTTGTTCTTCTTTCTTTCTATTTGTGATCCTCATATAGGTACTTCTCTAAGGCGAGATCACGAGCATTCTACAAGTCATCCAAGCAAGGGGCCCTTGATTGATTTGTCACTCCGCAAGATTTCTGTAGCAAAGATCTTATATTAGATATTTCACATATTTGTTTTGTAATAGTTGTGTTGGTTTGGTCCACCGTGCTACGGACTCGGTATTTAGCTTTGTACCGGAAAAAGTGTAAGCGACGTTGTGAAGGCTTCTCCGCCAAGTGAAGAAGTTTGTTGACATAGTGCTTGAACTCTCGAGTAGGTGACTCGGTGAGTGGAGTAGGGCAAGGAATGTGTCCTTGTAGCCGTACCACTATACATCGGTTGTGTCTTTTCTTTTCCTTCGCTTTACTTTATTTACTTGCTTTATCATTAGATCTATACTTTCTCTACATCCATAAGATCTCACATATTAACGAATCTAAAAGTTTTTGAAACTAACTTAAAATCGGCAAAACTATTCAACCCCCCCCCTTCTAGTTTTCCACACACACCTATACCCAAATCACAAACTTGAACCCCGTGCTACACCTTCCATTTACTTGGGCCAAGCATCAAACCACCGCGGATATCGCTGCCTTGACTTACACACCAACAAAATCATAATCTCTTGCCACGTAACTTTTGATGAGATGGTCTTTCCATATGGTACCCCTACACCTTCCTCAGCACTTACATACACTTTCCTTGATGACTCACCCGACATAAACCCCCCTGTGATTCCACCCAATATCAATCCCATTATACCTACACCCACCGATACTCTACAACCTGAACCAGCTCACAATACACCTCCCTCACCAACCACTCCACAAAACACACCTACTCCAACAACTAACCAAAATCAACACCCACTTATTATTCCGGAACCACCTCACAACCCAAACCCTGTCTCAACTCATCCCATGGTCACACGGTATCATGTCGGGACTAACCGTCCCACTGAGCGTCTCAACTTGCATGTCTCCTCGGTGTCTCCGTTACCCAAATCATATCGTGATGCATCTAGTGATCAAAATTGGCAAAATGCTATGATTGATGAGTATTCTGCACTTATTAAAAACAAAACTTTGACTCTTGTACCACGACCCGAAAACAGTAACATTATCCGTTCCATGTGGCTTTTTCGCCATAAGTATTTAGCTGATGGTACTCTTAGTCGCTACAAGGCTCGCCTTGTGGCAAATGGCAGCAATCAAGTTGAAGGGATTGATGTTGATGAGACCTTTAGTCCGGTTGTAAAACCGGGCACCATCCGAACCATCATGAGTTTTGCTGCTTCTAGACATTGGCCAATTCATCAGCTTGATGTCAAGAATGGATTTTTGCACGGGGATTTATCTGAGACTGTTTATATGCATCAGCCTCCGGGGTTTCGGATCCTGAGCATCCTGACTATGTGTGTTTACTGCATCGGTCTTTCTATGGGCTTAAGCAGGCCCCTAGAGCATGGTTTCAGCGGTTTGCCTCTTATATCACTCGGGTTGGGTTTGGTCATAGTCGTTGTGATTCATTACTTTTTATATACAGACAGGGGGCAGACACTGCATATCTGTTACTATATGTTGATGATATCATTCTTACTGCTTCTTCGGAGACACTATTACAACGGATTATTCATTCCTTGCATCAAGAATTCTCCATGACAGACTTAGGGCCTCTTAATTATTTTTTGGGCATTTCGGTTACACGGGATTCTACTGGGCTGTTTTTATCGCAGAAGAAATATGCGAGTGGGGTTTTGCTGAGAGCTCATATGCTTACTTGTAACCCCTGTCGGACTCCTATGGATACTGAGTCTAAACTAGGGGCTGAGGGAGATCCGATTTCTGATCCGACTTTATACAGGAGCCTTGCTGGCTCACTACAGTACCTTACCTTCACCAGACCGGATATATCTTATGTTGTTCAGCAGATTTGTCTCTTCATGCATGATCCTAGGGAACCACATTTCTCTGCTCTCAAGAGGATATTGAGATATGTTCAGGGTACGCTTGATTATGGCCTACAGTTGTATTCTTCATCTCCTACTGAGTTGTTTGCTTACTCGATCTTTGCTTGGGCTGGTTGTCCTACTACCTGTTGGTCCACTTCCGGTTACTGTGTATTTCTTGGCAACAATCTCATCTCTTGGTCCTCTAAGCGTCAACCATTGCTTTCTCGTTCCAGTGTAGAAGCTGAGTACCGTGGTGTGGCAAATGCCGTTCTTTGAGACATGATGGTTGCGGAATTTACTTCGAGAGCTTCATACTCCCTTATCTTCTGCTACACTTGTCTACTGTTGGGAATTATGTGAAGTACGAATTATGTTATTGTTTCTGCTGAATGGATTCTGCCGAAGGGTATGGATTCTGCTGAAGACATGGTTCTGCTGAAGTTTAGTTTGTTTCTGCGTAAGTTATTATTCTGTGTTTAGTTTATTTAGTTTGGATATACATGAGCTTTATTAGGAAGTGATTGTGTATATCTTATTTAGTTTTATGTTTATCGTTTCTTGGGAAGCGGTTTAGGGTTTTGTGTAGGGTTCCTTGTCTATAAAAGGAACACAATAGAATGAATTATGTACGTGTGCTTAAACAAGTTTTTAATATAACGATCCATAGAGGATCAAAGAAGTTCTTAGTTATCAGCGTTTCATACTTGTGTTTATATTCCGCTACAGAATACAAGTTGTAGAGATTTTCTTTTAGTCTGTTTGTGATTACACAGGCAATACTAACGATCTACGAAGCTCAAGATCTATCAAGGTCTTTTAGTTTTCAACAAGTGGTATCAGAGCCTCGTGAGAGTCTCTACGATACTAAGGACAGGTTGTTCTAAACACCCATACTACCAAAACAAAAACTCATCATGTCTGGTTCAGACGTTGATGTTGAACTCACCAACAACCACAACTCCACCCATCTGCAGCAACTAAGTCTCTCTAATAGCAATGCTAAGTTTCCTTATCTGAAAAGGGAAGAGTATGATCTTTGGGCGATGAAGATGCAAAACTGGATCTCCAACATTGATTGGAATCTATGGGAGATAGTATTGAAGGAAAACAGTTTGAAGAAAACTACTGTAGATCTGCTTTGGAACTATGACTTATGTTCCTCCCAAAGCTGAAGAGTTCTTGGCAGTTCAGAGAGAAACCAAGGTTAAAACCATTCTTCTTCAAGCTATTCATGAGGATCACTTGAGTGATTTTCACTTCATGCAAGATGCCAAGGACATATGGTTAGCAATTAAGGCTAAGTTAGGTGGGAATGAGGAGTCTAGGAGAATGAGAAAGTCCATGCTTAGACAACAGCTTCAAGACTTTCAAATCACTGAAGAGGAAGGAATTCATAAGGGCTATGACAAGTTTCACAAGATTTTAAGTCAGTTAAATCAGCTGCAGGCAAAGCCGGATAATGATGACTGTAATTCTAAGTTCTTGAGGTCTTTACCTCAATCCAGGCTACAAGTGAGCATTGCTTTAAAAGCAAAAGGTGGATTGGATATGCTTACTTTTGATGAGCTGTATAACAAACTTAAAGCTCTTGAACATGATGTAAGAAGTCCTTTTAGATCATCATCTTGCCAGTCACACAACATTCGTTGGAGCTTCTACCCCCAAGATGAGTCATGGTCCAAATCCAACTTACTCATCATCATCTTACACTACCACTCCATCAAGTTCTCAATCTGGAGGTATCATGGAAGATGTGCTTGGATCCTTCTTTGCTGATTATGATCCTCGGCAGGCGGCATATGAGGATTTAGATCAGGTGGATCCTGGAGATGGAAGAGATGAATCTGAAGTGGCGGTGGCTATGTTGTCCATGGATATCAAAATTTTGGCGCAAAGTTTGGCGAAGGTTTGGATTCCAATGAAGAGATCCAGCGAGGTTTGACAAAAGGAAGGTCAAGTGCTTCACTTGTCAACAGATGGGTCACTTCTCGAGAGAGTGCAAAGACAGGAAAGCTGGTGATGAGGCGAGATACTCTACTTATCAGAGAATCGAGAGAGTCTGGAACTTCAAAGGGATCATCAACTTTGGTCACTCTTGACAGCAATGTGGACTGGAAGCATCATGAGCAGGATAATGATGGTCCTGATAATGTTGGTTTGATTGCAAGCTGTACTTTAGAGGATAGGCATGATCAGATTGCCCTGATGGGCATCTCGGGTACAAAATTGTTTGTTTGGTTGTAGTGCGTTATAATGAACTCAAAGAAGCTTATGATATTTTGAAACCTAAATATAATGAATGCTTTGTAGAAGTTGAAGCTTATAAACAGGCTTTAAAACCACTAGAAAGACAAAAGGTTTGGTTTCAGAAGAATCAAATAGCTTATGATGAGAAAATAAGTGTGTTAGAAAGAGATCTTACTAATGCTAAAAATGAGTTAAAATATTAGAGTTCTGAGCAGATGTAGTGTCAAAAAATCTAGAGCTGAAGGTGAAACTAGATAAGGAAATTGCTAGGCATAACGAATGGTTATTAAATGGAAAAAAGTTAGCTAGTCATTTATATAGTAGTCAAGCTCCTAATTCTGGGATAGGTTTAGGCTTTAAGAAATATGTAGGATTAGAAGCTAGAGATGACACACGTAAATCCACACCAGCAAGCTTAGCTAATTATGTTAAAGAAGGTGACCTACATGCTGCACGTGGATCTATTAGAGGAATACCTATGCCATGTTGACCTTACCCTTTCGATGACTTTGATGGATCACATCATCTCTATGGCAAAAGTCAAATGACTTGCCAGACCCTGATACTTCTTCTAATGACTTTGTCTCTTGTGTTAACAGTGACATGTCCTCCGAGCAAGGGTCTACAGAGTGTGATTCAAATGACAAGTCTGACCTTCCCAAGTCTACACCCACTGCTGCACCCAAGACTACCAATAAGCATGTCAGAGTTGTTGCCAAGGAATCATCTTCCAAGACAGTTGCCTCACGAAGACTTGCTTTTAATTCTTTGCATAATAATCTTGTTAAAACAATTCTTTTCATGGTTTTGGTTTGAATACTTCTGCTTGCACTAGAACATCTTTTGGTTTGAATAAATCTTCTAAACAGAAGACATGTTTTGTGTGTAGAAGTAAATTTCATTTAATTAAGGATTGTGATTTTCATGAGCAAAGAATGAATAGGTGTGGTGATTCTAGGACATCTAGACCAATGTGGACCAATGTTAATGCTATACCCCCTTATGTTCCACAAGCAACTAATTCTCCTTTTCCTTGGAAAAGACCAGTTGCAAGACCATATGTACAACCAACAAGTTCATACTTTAAGAATGGTTATTGGCAAGGATATGTTGACTCAATGACTGACGGGACAGGGAACGGGATACTTCTTTGTCAAGTCCTCAGCAGGTTGTTCTTGGAATTAAAAGGGACCTAAATGTCAATGGAAACCCAAGAACAATAGTGGATCCTATACATCTGCATGGCATAATTCATATGATCCACAAGGCAGGTTCAAGTCAGCAATGACTTGAGCCTCAATAGTGTACTAATATTTTGTATATTTTTGTTGTTGTAGAATCATCCTCTTAAGCATAAAGATGTTGGCATTGTTGATAGTGGGTGTTCAAGAAGCATGTCAGGAAACAGGGATATGATGCATAACTTTGTATCAATTGAAGGAGGAGGCAATGTAACCTTTGGAGGAAGTGATGGAAGGATTACTGGGAAAGGGACCATCAGAACACCTCAACTGGACTTTGAGAATGTATACTATGTCAAGGAACTACAACACTTAAATTTGTTCTCAATCTCACAAATCTGTGACACCAAGAACAAAGTACTCTTAACAGAGGATGAATGTCTTGTGTTATCTAAAGACTTCAAACTCCCAGAAGAAACTTCAATTCTGCTAAAAGTTCCTCGGAATCACAATCTTTATACATTCAACTTAGCTGATGTTAAACCAGAAGGTGACTTAACTTGTTTGGTGGCTAAAGCATCCTTGGATGAGTCTACCAAATGGCATAGGAGGATGGCCCATGTCAACTTCAAGACCATAAACAAGCTCTCTAAACTGGGTCTTGTTGAAGGTCTACCTTCCAAAGTCTTCACTAATGATCATAACTGTGTTGCCTGCAACAAAGGAAAGCAACACAGAGCCTCATACAAAGTTGTGACTGCTGTGAGCATTATTTCTGAACCTCTTCAGTTGCTTCATATGGATCTGTTTGGTCCAACTCAAGTTAGAAGCATTGATCAAAAGTATTTTTGTCTAGTGATCACTGATAGTTATAGCAAATTTTGTTGGGTATTCTTTCTACGGACCAAAGATGAAACATCTCCAGTGCTGAAAGACTTTATTACCCTTATTGAGAATCAGTTGAACAAAAAGGTTAAAGGAATTCGGTGTGATAATGGGACAGAGTTCAAGAATGCTATTCTAATAGAACTCTGTAGGTCAAAAGGTATCAAAAGGGACTATAGCACTCCAAGAACCCCACAACAAAATGGGGTGGCAGAAAGAAAAAATAGGACCCTCATAGAGGCTGCAAGATCAATGCTGGCAGACTCTAAGCTACCCACCATGTTTTGGACTGAAGCTGTTGGCACAGCTTGTTATGTATTGAATAGAGTGTCCATTACTCGACCACACTTCAAAACACCATATGAACTTCTCTATGGGAAATTTCCCACTATTCATTACCTTAAACCTTTTGGGTGTCAAGTGACTATTCTGATTACAAGTGATCCATTGGGCAAATTTGATGAAAAGACTGATGATGGTTATATTGTGGGATATTCAGCTCATAGTAAGGCGTACAGAGTTTACAATTTATCTGCTAAGAAGATAGATGAGACATTGAACCTGAGGTTTTTAGAAGAAAAGCCTAATGTTCAAGGACAGGGTCATGTTTGGTCTTTTGACCTTGATTACTTAACTGATTATTTGGGTTATTCTAGACATACGGCTAACCAACAAGCAGATACTCAAGAGTCTCCAACTAAAGTGCAATTCCCGGATGCTGATTCGACAGGTGAGTTTGAAGATGATGAGCAACCCATTGTAGTGCCTTCTTTCTCCTAACAATTTTTGGTGACACTTCTAAAGTTACTTCTGCTGAGAGTGAAGATGAGTCCAATTATGCAGAGGATCTTGCTAGGTTGAAGAAACAAGAGTATCAGCTAATCTAGATCTTTGAAAGGAATCTGAGGAGAGTGCAAGTGGAACAAGAAGTGGAAACCTCAATTATACTGAACATGATCCGGTTTCTCCTATCATTTCTGCTGAAGGCTATTCTGTTTCTACTCCCATTTCTACTCGAGTGTCCACAGACTTTGGAGATCCTTATACTCGTTTTCCAAGACCCTCGGATCTTGGTAATAATCAACCCAAAGCTGGAATCTTCACCTCACCTTCTTATGACACTGATTTTGAACCTACTATGACTAATCTTGATTCTTCCATTGAAGTCAACACCACTACTACTAAAAGGATTCACAACACTCATCCACAGTCAAATATTATTGGTGATCCTAATGCACCTATTAGAACAAGGGGTACTGTGGCAAGTTCTAAATATGGTCAAGTGGCTTTTCTCTCTTATGTCTCAGATCAGCAAAGAGACAATCACAGAGACTATGAACATTGTCTGTTTGCTTGTTTTCTTTCTCAAGTGGAACCAACCAGTGTTACTCAGGCTCTTGAAGATTCAAGTTGGCTTGAGGCAATGCAGGAAGAGATGCAACAATTTCAAAATCAGCAGGTTTGGATATTGGTACCACTACTAGATGGCAAGTATGCAATTGGTACTAAATGGATTTTGAAGAATAAGAGAGATGCAAGAGGTGTTGTCATTAAAAACAAAGCAAGATTGGTTGCTCAGGGGTATAGACAAGAGGAGGGGATTGATTATGATGAAGTGTTTGCACCTGTGGCTAGAGTTGAGGCCATACGAATTTTCTTGGCTTATGCATCCTACATGGGATTTATGGTATATCAAATGGATGTTAAAGGCGCTTTCCTGTATGGTGAAATAGAAGAAGAGGTTTATGTCACTCAACCTAAAGGATTTGAAGATCCTGATCATCCTACTCATGTTTACAAGGTAGTCAAAGCTCTCTATGGACTACATCAGGAACCACGAGCTTGGTATGCTAGGCTCTCATCGTTTCTGCTGAAGCAAGGATATCGAAGAGGTGCCATAGATAAAACACTTTTCCTGAAGAAGAATTCCACAGACATTATTCTTGTGCAAGTGTATGTGGATGACATTATTTTTGGATCCACAAAGGAAGCTTGGTGAAGGGAGTTTGAGGAGCTAATGAAGGGAGAGTTTCAGATGAGTGCCGTGGGAGAAATGACTTTCTTTTTGGGTCTTCAAGTTCAGCAGAAACCTGATGGTATCTTTATCAGTCGGGACAAATATGTGAGGGACATCTTAAAGAAGTTTGGTATGGAGAGTGTAAGGACTGCCACTACACCTTATGAAGCTCCAAAGTCAAAGATCAACAATGAAATAGATCCACCAGTGAATGTACATCTTCTGAGATCTATGATTGGTTCTTTGATGTATTTAACGACTTCACGGCACGATATTACTTTTCTGTGAGTGTTTGTTCTCGACATCAAGTTACTCCACTTACTTCCCATCTCAATCCTGTTAAGAAGATCTTTAAGTACCTCAAAGGTCAACCTCACTTAGGCCTTTGGTACCCAAAAGAATCTCCATTTAAGCTGGAAGCATATAGTGATAGTGACTATCTGGTGCAAATCGGATAGGAGATCCACTACTGGAGGTTACCAATTCCTTGGAAAGAGATTGATTTCTTGGCAATGCAAGAAACAGACTATTGTGGCTACCTCATCTACTGAAGCAGAGTGCGTTCTGCTGCCAATTCTGTGGACAGGTTCTTAGGATTCAAAATCAATTGTTGGATTATGGGTATAACTTCATGAACACAACAATTTTTATTGATAATCAAAGTACTATATGCATTGTAAAAAATCCAGTTTTTCACAGTCGTACAAAACATATTGAAATCAGGCACCACTTTATAAGAGATGCATATGATAAACATTTGATAAAAGTGGTTAAAATTCACACTGATGATAATGTGGCAGATTTGTTAACAAAGGCTTTTGATGGACCAAGGTTTCAACACCTAGTGGTCCATATTGGTATCTTAACCCTTAACGCAAAGTTTAAGGGAGGCATAGGCCTCGGGGATATGCCTCGAGGGGAGGATTTGTGTATAATTTGCATTGTTTTATGTAAATTTGTTTGATTTTTGGTTTATGATTCTGTTCTCTAACACTAACTAGCTAATGTAATGATAGTTTGTTTGTCTTTGTTTGGTTTGTGTGTTTCTCTGTGTTTGTTATGATTTGCAGATTGGTTATTAGTTGGAATTTACCATAGTTGTTAAGTTGGAATATGGTCAAGAAAGCTCTAAAGCTTGTTTCTACTGAATTCAAAGTCTTTGAAGTGAGTTATTTGTTTCTACTGAAGACAAAGTATTGAAGTTACAATGTTCATTCAAGAAAAGTACTGAAGCAAATTGTTCATTCATTCATTCGAGAAACAGTTTACAACTTACAGATTACAGAGTACAATCAACATCAAATGCAACTACAAGGAAAGTGCTTTACATGAACTACTAATCCTAACCTAGTTGATATCATCTATTCCAACATCTAACAGGATGTTGGATATGCATGATCGCTCACATCTTTCACACTAGATCTTTGGATATGCGTTTGTGAAGTCTTGCATAACCACCCATTCATTCTATCTTGATGACTGGATATGCATGACCGGTACGATGAAGAAGCTAAGGATCAAAATGGGAAGGATGGATTGATGAAAACGATGATGATGAAGATGACCACATATGTCCTTTGTGCTTCATCTGCTGATTTCACCAAAAAGCAATTCTTCCACCTTCCTTGACTCCTTCCTTTATACGATATGTGATGATGCACCATGATATGAAGCAGGAAGTGCTAGAACCACCTCTCTATCCTTAGAGAGTGGCGGATTTCTAGCACGTGGCCTTCGTTGAGGCTGAGTCTGGAGGTTGGGAGTAAGTTGTTCTCTCCTTACAGGAGTCATCAGAATCATCAACGGCAATGGAAGACACATTCACAACTGGAAGAACAGGCTCTTTCACTCTCTTTGAAGTTACTTCCTCATCTGAGTCTTCATTAGGTGATACATAAGAACTTATGGATGAGTTGTCTTCATCATTGCCTGGATTGCTTGACAAATAATTCTTCTTCCACCTTTCGAGACTGCTTATGGAGGATGTATTGTCATCTGATGAAAGGGTGATTGGGGAGGATCTTCTCATGGTTGATTGTGGTTAATTTTGGAGCATTGATGCAATTAGGGTTTGCAATGTTATTTGGGGTTTTTGATGAAGAGTTATGTGTGCATTGGGATTGTTTTATAGACAGTTTCAAGACTTAATGAGATTTAATGCGTATAGGTGAAACAGTAAAAAGATATTTACTGAAGCTTCCTGAATACGTGATCTGTTTCTGCTGATTAGTATTCTTCAGCAGATTGATTAGTGTTTCTGCCGAAGTTGAAAGTTAATTTGGGGAAAAGTAGTAGTACACGTCAGCTCTGGTCAACATTTGACCAAAATTGGGAAAATACTACTTATTCTCGGTTTGCATATCTTCGTCTCATTAAAAGTTTCCCTCATTACTCACATTCAAAACACTTCCACTTGTGTGACTCTTAACCCTAACTTTCAATTTTTCTCATGGCGCTTCAATTCAAGCATGATCATAATAAAGTCGCCTTTCTGGGAACAGCGAAGGGTGATGAGTTGTATAGACCAATGGTAGAATTCTTACAGAGGTCCAAGATTCATTATGCTTTAACGCATTCTCCTGAAGTGATTTATGAATCGTTGGTCAAACAATTTTGGGCAACTGCTGAAAAGAGGAATGATACAGAGATTGTAGCTATTGTTGACGGAACAGAGTATATTGTGACAGAGGAGCTGATAAGAAGACAACTTCGTTTGGATGATGCAAATGGGGTTTATCATTCTAATGCGGTGGATATTCTTGCTGGATTAAGAGCTATTGGATATCAGGGTGTAAGGACTGATATGTGGTTGAAGAATCAGTTGTGTCCTATGTGGAGATTTTTGGTTCACACCTTGCTTCAATGTATGAACAATAAATCTGGAGGATGGGATCAATTTTCTACGCAGCTGGGATGTGGTATTGTTTGTCTTTCTCGGGGTTTGACTTATAATTTCTCTAAGTATATTTTTGATAATATGGTTGAAAATATAGATAGGAAAAAGCATAAGTTTTTGATGTACCCTAGGTTTCTTCAGATAATTTTAGACATTACCACTCAAGTCCAAGACTTCTATCCCATAGGAGCTTTAACTGCTAAACTATTTGCTTCAATGAGAACTAAGTATGAGGGGGCACATCATCCTTTGCTAGCGACTATGTTGCTTAAGGGCAATGCATCTGCTGAAGAAGGAAATGTTGTTGGTTCTCCACCTTCTACTACTGTTTCTGCTGATGGGAATCCATTAGTGACAATAGATGAAGGCCCTTCTAATACTGCTGAAACCCATTTTGTTGCTCCTGAACAACATTTGTCCACTCCTTCACCTAGATCTAGTCCACCATCTACACAGGTTCCTCATGATGAGGTTGAGACTGACTTTAATAGATTGCCTACTCCTAGTCCTATTAGAGATCCAGTTGATGATAATGTTTCATTCATAGAGCATGTTGATGTTTCTTCTGAAAGGCCCAATGATGCTCCCATTACCACAGAGCAATCTGTTGGTGGAGCTGAGGACCCTATTACACTTACATCTTTATATGCTTTAGTGAACAGGTATGGAGTTGAGATCTCTGATCTCAAAAAGGAACTGGTAGAGACTAAATCTAAGCTTGGTGGTGAGATTGTAGATTTGAAAAGAAAGGTTAAGGACTTGGAAATACAACTGAGTCAGAAAAGAAAAAGGAGACTGGAGGTTTCTTCTGATGAGGAGGATGTAAATGCTCAGTTTGAGTCACTTGATATGTTGGCTAATGTGGCTCAAGAATCTAATGTCTCTATTTCAAAGGTTGGTATGATTTGTATGATTCTGGTATTTTGTAATTTGTATGATTTGTAATTTTTGTTTCTTTGTTTTCTTCTTAGTTAAAAAAAAAAAAAAAAACTATGTATATGTTTTGTTTTTACTAACTTTTATTGCAGGTTTGTTGTATCTTATTGCTGGTTATTTACTCACAAGATATACCTTGTGTATGTCCAAGAGTTAGCTAGTACAAAGGGTACAGCTTTGGTAAAGACACATCAAATCTGTTGATAGCTGTAATGGTTTGCTCAAAATCATAGGGTTTGCAACCACCGATGCTTAATTGCTGAGTGTTGTATGGTTCTCAATTCACCATGATTTATTCCTTTTTGGAATCCAAGAATTGACTAACCCACATGTATATGGCTTGTGGAAAAGGCAGTGGAATACCATATTTGGTAATCAGTTCACCAATTTTAAGAATTGACTAGTCCTAAGCAAACGGCTACAGGTAAAGACATATCAAATCCGTTCATGGTTGCTGATTTGCTAATAAATCAGATGGTTATCAGTGTACCATGGTTTTCGAACTTAAACATTTGGCTACTCCAGTAGTGATGGCTAATGGTAAAGAGACATCAAATCCATTATTTTTAATGATTCACCTCTCACAGGAGTTAACACACCTGGATGTGATGAGAATAGTTTGAAACTTTTATGTTTTGATGTACATGTTGTCATTTGTTGCTGCAAAGATATGGAGTTTGAGAGTTTATTCATCAAAGAGATGATTTTGTTTTGATTCTTTGCTGATGTTGTTTGACTACAATCCTCGAGTGCTGCATGGTTAGAGATCTATCAGGAAACTGAAACTTAACCACGTCAAATTCCAGTTTAGGGGAGGATTGTTGGGAATTATGTGAAGCACGAATTATGTTATTGTTTCTGCTGAATGGGTTCTGCCGAAGGGTATGGATTCTGCTGAAGACATGGTTCTGCTGAAGTTTAGTTTGTTTCTGCGGAAGTTATTATTCTGTGTTTAGTTTATTTAGTTTGGATATACATGAGCTTTATTAGGAAGTGATTGTGTATATCTTATTTAGTTTTATGTTTATACGTTTCTTGGGAAACGGTTTAGGGTTTTGTTTAGGGTTCCTTGTCTATAAAAGGAACACAATAGAATGAATTATGTACGTGTGCTTAAACAAGTTTTTAATATAACGATCCATAGAGGATCAAAGAAGTTCTTAGTTATCTGCGTTTCATACTTGTGTTTATATTCCGCTACATAATACAAGTTGTAGAGATTTTCTTTTAGTCTGTTTGTGATTACACAGGCAATACTAACGATCTACGAAGCTCAAGATCTATCAAGGTCTTTTAGTTTTCAACATCTACTGTGATAATGTCAGTGCTGTATACTTATCATGTAATTCGGTTCAGCATCAGCGTACCAAACACATTGAGATAGACATTCATTTTGTTAGAGACTTGGTTGCTACCGGTCAAGTTCGGGTTCTTCATGTTCCGTCTCGCTATCAGTATGCAGATATCTTCACGAAGGGTTTACCATCGGCTATGTTCGAGGAGTTTCATTCCAGTCTTAGTGTCTTGTGTCCTCCCGCTAAGACTGCGGGGGAGTATTAGCCCGTTTCATTTGCATGGGCTTCAAGCCCACTCTCCTAGAAGATGAATAAATCTAAGTTATTTGTGTTTATATTCTCGTATGTATCTCAGTAGTTCAATCAATCAAGGCATACGATTATTATTTAATATCATTCAATATTATTAATAACTAACAAAAGTCATTAAAATTAAAAAAAACATTACAATACGAAATTCAAATAAACATAAAAAACATTACGTAACTTATTCATATAACGTTAAAAACATTACAAAAACTCTTCATCGTCTTCCTCATCGTCATCGTCACTATCGACTTGATTCACTTCATTGACATGATGTTGACGATTTCTCCAAATGTGTTCGACCAAATCAGATTTTAAGTTTTGATGAGTTGATGAGTCCATTAGTTCCTGAGTAACCACCAAAGATTCTTCATGCGTTATTAAGGGATCATGATCTTGGTGTCCCTCATCTTCAAACCATGCAGGACATATCGCCCGCTGCTTGTGTCGGATGATCATATTATGTAATATGATACATGTATACATAATATCTTGGATATCATTTTTATAAAACCCTCGAGCAGGAACTTTAAGCATTTTTCACTTCTTCTTCAACACACCAAAAGCCCGTTCCACATCTTTCCTTGCATCTTCGTGCCTCCTCTTGTACAATATTCTTTTACGATCACCCGTGGGAGGATTTGAAATGGACTTCATAAGAACGGACCATTGTGGATATATCCCATCAGTAAGATAATATCCCCTTTTATAAGCCACATCGTTAACCTCGAATTCAAGGTCTGGTGCTCTCCCAGATTTGATATCATTGAAAACAATGGAACGACGTAAAACGTTTACGTTGTTATTCATTCCGGAGACACCAAAGCATACCAAATCCATAAATCTTGGGAAGCGACCGCTTCCAATAAAATGAATGGATGTGGCCCGTGATCACCCCTACAATGCTGAGCTCTCACACTATTCGGGAAATTCTCCCACTGCCAACTTGTACAATCAATGCTTCCCATCATCCCAGGAAAGCCATGCTTATGCTCGTGATGAGCATATATTCTTTCAAGGTCAGAATACGTGGGCTTTCGCAAATACTCATGACCATATAACTCCATGATAACCTCGCAAAACTAACGAAGACATTCACGGGATGTGGATGCACCAAGTGCCAGACTCTCGTCAAGAGAATCAGGAACGGCCGCGTATCCCAATTGACGAATGGCCGCAGTACACTTGACCAATGGGCTAATACTAGGTACGCCCCTAGCATCAAGAGTATGTCGAAAATAAGTAGAGTGATCGGTTATCTCTCGAACAATTTATGTGAATAGCTCTCGACTCATACGGAACCGCCGACGGAATGTTCTTGCGTCGAACTGCGGGTTTTCGGAGAAGTATGCCGCCACTAAACGATTATGAGCACCCTCATGTTCCCTACGTATGTACCTTCGTCGGGTTTTTGGCTGTGATGCTTTGTAAGCCTTCCAAGCAAAATCCGAAAACTCAACAAACTCACTAAAAACTTTTTCATTGTTGGAAGACGAAGAAGAACCGAATAAAAGCTCGAATGACGACATATTAAAAATTGTGTTTCGTGGGTATTTCGTTAGAATGGTTGATTAAAATTGTGTATTTTAGAATTGTGTTTGAGTTTGTATTTATAGAGTGGTAAAGTTTTTTAAAATAAAAGTTTTTTTTAAATGCAACGGTCAAGTTTTTTAAATAAAGTGGGGAAAGTAAACGTTTTAAATGTCGGGCGAAAAAGCACTCGATATTGCGTTTTTTCCTCCTCCAACCGATGTTGCAACCGAACTCCACATCCCACATGACCGATCTCCACATCGGTCTTGGGTCTTTTTTTGTTGCCCAACCGATTTGTTGGGCGTGATTGGGACTAGCCTAATATATGTGGTTTATTTTAAGTAAGGAAATTTTACAGCTTTTTATACACATTCTTAACACACATAATGTTGGAATTATATAAACAATAAACATAAAATATACATGCGGAAGCGTATAGGAACATATAATGAATAATTAATTAACTAAAACATAAATAGTATGCGTACCTTTTGATTCTAACTAAACAAGAATCAACTTCAAGCAACTCTTCAATTAAGATGAACCCTAATTAGGGTTTATAAGGATTATTGGAATTGCCCCTTAACAATTTTGCAATTCAATCCAAGATACTATAACAATAATGTGTTAGTACCACGTTCTTATACACACGTACTATTAACGAATTAAAGTAAATGCTAGTTTAATTGACACAAAATGTTTTGTTAAAGAAAACAAAGTGGATCGATCCCCTAATTATGGTGGATGATCGTTTGGGACAAGAAAAACACACAAACAATTTTAGGTTTTAGGTTTAGGTGTACAAGAGTAAATAACAAAGACCCTAAGCCTTGTATTTATACTTGTAGAAACTTAGAGTCCAAGTTAGGGTGGGATTAGGAAACCCATAGCCCATAACCGATCGGATCATTCCCCAAGGGAATTCTAGAACCATCTTGACTTCTAATTTCTTTAGTCATTTTTTTTAACATTTAACGACCGTTAGTCCATTATGTTTAATTACTTAACGTTCGTTATTCATTTCGTGTAATTAATAACTAAATATATCATATTATATTTAATTATTAAACTTTAAATCTCATACGTAAAGTGTGCAATCTCATAGTCTCTAGTTTGATCCTACCACACGTCTATTAATTTATGTCCATTAAACCAACAGCTCCCACTTGGACATATCTTAATAGTGTGATCACATCGGTTAGCGTCTAGCAACACTTCGATGCTTCTAGCACAACTCGAGTAAGGTCTTCTGGAAAAACCTTTTAATGATTTCTCATTATTATTATCCTTTTGTTTCTAATACCATGTTAAATAAAGATATGGATTTAAGTCATTCGTTAATCAACCATTATGTTTCTAGTTGTTAGTGATTGAGCAAGATTACAAAATCTTCTGAACATATTCAGGGGAGATTTTGGGTGTGGCCACGCAAACATCTTGTCAACCCTACGAGGGGCCCCAACAGTATTAAACTCCAAAATAAATTTAAAAGAACAAATTCTATCTTGACTACATGAATAAATCACAAACTTTTCAACACTTCTGAAAACAACCCTTATGGCTACCAGTTACGTTTACCGTTAAGTTGTTCCACAGAAGTGCACTACATTCATGATACTTATCTGGTATCTCAAGTCTGAGGATAACTATTCATGATCTACTTAATAACAATATTCATAAAGTAAAATCATATAGTTGGGATAAGTCCTATATTCAATTCATTGAATATTATCTGAAATTGGTATGCTTTTTCATCAATATACTTTTAAGTGTATTATACCAAATCACTCAGCTTTGTCTTAATTTAATGATACTCTTATATCATTAACTGACAACAAACGATTTAGAATAAATAACTTATTCACATATTAAACATGCAAATATAGGATACAATATATTATAAAATCAAAAATACCAAGTATTTGATTTATTATAACAATTATTTAATATCCCTTTATCCAAATACTAAATAGATCAATGTATGAAAATTTCAATTGATGAATTATGCCTCAAGTAATGACAATCATACTTGTTGACAAGGCATAAATCAACCAACTTGATCTATCGTAATTTTGAGAATACTTATTTCAATAATTCAATTAGTGAAGTTCTTGTATGTGTGCATTTATCAATCCATATAATAATTCATAAAGTGTGTGACATCCTCCAACACCAATTTATGACAATTAAACTTTCAAACATTTTAAAGTTTAAAGTATTTTTATTCTAATGTATAATGCAACTGTGCTCTTAGATAGCACAACTAGTTCACATGGCTATTAACAAGGATGAAATCCTACCATGACTAGTATTGAGTGTCATCTCAATTAAACCAACATCATTAAACAACAATATGCTCTTTAAAAAATCCTTAAACTTTAATATCTATTGTGTAATGTTTGATGCCTTCCAAACTTTCAAGTTTGTAGCCGATGACAATTTGCACAACAATTGACATATTGTTCATCCATAGAATCTAGGAGCACTTCTAGGCTGAGGATGTAATTCTATTAGAATATTCATTACACAAGTTATCTAATAACTATCAGTTAGATATCAATGTTGTCAAATCATCTCTCATTCCAAAATGACACAACAATTTTAATACACAACATGATGTACATGATGAATCTATAGGTCAAACTTAGATTTCATTCATATTCTATCTTGTCAAAAGATATGTATCCATTTCCCTAATGATATATCATGTTTTATTAGAATCATTTATTTTACTACACATGTTTATTAATAATAAATATATATTCCAAGATTGTATGTTTTAATTCTTAAATCTTACAAGTGAAGTTTCATTCCAATTTAACATTTAGCTTAAATGGAATGTTACTTCCCATATGTTATATAACATCTAAGATTTAAGAAACTTAACATAATACTCCCACTAGCTTTCAGGAATATTTAAGATTTATCTTATTTCAATTATAAATCACAACATGGATCTAATAATTAAATATAAGCTTTATCTCCTAGATGCATGCATTAATCCATTAATGAATTATTGCACTTTGTACACTTCCAAAGATTATATGAATTCAAAAAACCTTTCAATTACTTACCGTACTCGCTCAAGTAATTTTTCAAGCAAGATTTTTGATACTCCATTGTGATTTTTCATAAAATATGACAATCATAATCTTTATATATTTAATGTGTTTAGAAAAGAATATTCAATCACAGTTAATTGCTTAAATGTGATCAATAATCTTGTCATTAGACATACATTAAATATGTGTACAATATTGTCCATATGATTTCTACATAGAAATTCAAACCACTAGGGTTTTCCATCTCTTTGAAGAAACTCATTTCCATTATCTAGTCTAACTATTAAGATAAATCAAATTTCCAAAATTGATTATTTTTATGGACAACATCTTTAACATTCATAGTATGAGTAATTTACCCAATTCAATATTTGGTAATAGATCATAATAATTATCAGGTTTATCATAATCCTATAACTCATGTTCTTCAACATATCAATCAAATATCTGAGATATCTATGAATGAGAATTCCATCATCTTGAGATCTATCATTTACTTGTTTAGCCTCATCATGATATTCACTAGTGTGTTTTAGAAGATTATGCATCATGTAATTTTATCTTTCAAGATAAAAACTCCCACTTGCCTTTTGTAATATATAGACTATCTATATATACTTAGCAAGTAGAACAACAATACAATGCTCTATTTTTGGGACATTACAAATAAACTTTGACAGTTCCTGACTTTAGTTTGTTAATAATCATTCTTCATAAGAAGTTTAACATTCAGAACTTCAATTCTAAGACTTAATGTGATAATCACATTCCATAAAATGGTGTCCTATTAATCTTCTAGGTTGGATCCTTATTTTGAGTATATCCAAATCCATACTCTATTTTTAACCTTGATTATTTTTAAGAAAGAAGTTATGGTTATCTTGAATCAAACACATCAAATAGAGTTTGATTCTCCTAACTAAACATACCATCAACTTGTGGTATTTTATTAGAATTAATATTGTAAGACAATCTAACAATATATAGGATAAACGTATTCCTTTTGGCTTACCTTTTTACCAACTAAGTCAACTTAATGGTATAATAGACTTTCCAAGCTAATTGCATGCTTTATAACACAAGTACTCTTTAACCAAGTCACTTCATATCCATGTCTCATCAAGAAAACATAAACTGTTATAATCCCATTATATGTTATAAATCATTGATCAACTCAATGACTTCTTGTATATGTTTTAATTAAAAAATATAACAAGTTAACGTCTTACTTTATTATAAGTCTAATAACATCAAATTAGCCTGATCTTTTATATATCAAATTCCCGTGTTTATGGCCTCATTTGCATTAATATGGTACTTAATTCTTTCATATTCGTTCAGATTTGCATTTCAGGATAAATGAGGCGTTGGAGCGGAAAAGAAGTGATAAAATGCCAAGTATATGTTTTGAAGATTTATTTACGAGGGCCTTTGAATTTTATAAGAAGATTACGCCGTAACTAGCTAATAAGGTTACGGCGTAAATATGAGCTTTGAAGGATACGGCGTAACCAATTCTTTTGGTTACGTCGTAATTATTATCTTGAAGGTTACGACGTAACATGGAAATTTAGTTACGCCGTAGAGATTATTTCGGAGGGATAAGTATGAGATGAAGAAGGATTACGGCGTAACTCGGATAATTAGTTACGCCGTAATTAATTACTTGGGCGCAAAGTTTCGAGGTCCAGGGATTAAAAGTGACAAGTTATTTCGAAGTTTATTAAGTTCAAGGACTTGTTATAAAAGTAACAAGTGCGATGAGGGGCCAATAGTGTCAACAAGAGCAAAATAGTTTCATGATGTTTGGATGACATTAGAAAGTACGAAGTTGAGATTTCTATAAGTAGTTACGGCGTAACTTAGTTACGACGTAACTATTTATTTTAGTTATGGTGTAACTTTAGTTACTACGTAATTAATTTATTTAATTACGCCGTAACCATGTCGGGGCCTATAAATACAACCTTAAATCTGCATTTTTCAGTATCTCTCGTCACCCCTCTCCCTGGGGTCGATTAGGGCACCACTCCAGGGCATTTTCCAGCAGTCCGAAGCCAGTTTTGAAGGAAGAATTCACTCGCAATCATCATCATTATTAGCTCTATATCAAGTAATTTGTATCAAACATTATGTTCAATTCAATTTAGGTAGGACCTAAGATATATCAACCTTATCACTTTACCAAGCAAACCCAACACACGTAACCCAAGTTACGCGTATAAAACGTGAAACACAAACACAAACAAAGCTTAGAAAAAAGATGAGAAAGATGGTGACTTGATGTTTATACAAACCATGTATGTGGAGAGAAAGATAAACACAATATGTTGTATTACTTCAAAGGAAAACACACACACACACACTTTCAAGCACACCCCTCAAATGACCATTTGAGGGGTATTTATAGTACAAGTAACTTAAAACCCTAAAAGGCTTTGCTTGGGCTTTTCGTGGGTTGGACATGGATTGGGCTTTGGATACTTAAGCTTCAAACGGCTAGCATAATCATAACGCCTAGCCATTTAGCTTAGTCCAATCCACGAGCCCGTTGACTATTCTATCACGATATCTAACACACGTTACAAAGTTCCTAAATGTGAATGACCATCACTTCTAATATAAACTATTAAGGGTAACAATCTCCCCCTAAGGGGTGGTCATTCAAATGATGCTCCACTTGATTAGGTATTTACTTTTCTTGAGCTCGAACTTTGTGCGTAGATATATAATAGTCTTGATTCTTTGTTCCTTCATGCTTTGTGATCAGATAATGTGATTGTCTGCCGTTGTCAACTTCGTTGGTTAGGTTTCTCCACGTCTTTCTCCACCATGCTCACACTTCTATTTGACTTTTGGTTACCAATGATGTAGTTCTCGAGTCTTTAAACTTTGTGTAGCCTTTGATTGTGATGAGAACTTTCATGTGTCGTTGGTATGAGCATGTGGCGAGTCTGCACGATCCATCCACTCCGGAGCTTCCATAAGAAGAAAACATAAAAACAGGTTAGTAATAAGCGGATTCCGGCACTTACAAGTTTGAATTTCGAGGGTGTTAACAGCATAGTGTGAAAACACGTCTCTAATTCTCACAAGGGCCGTTCCTGAACTAGAGTCCTACAAGTGAGATAACGCGATATACCGAAGTACATCTACAGTTCAGATAAGTCGCTGAGGTACACCGAAGCATCACCTCACGACTCTATACCGTTTGAGACACACTAAGCGTAATCCACGGGGAATTACCGAAGTGACCTGCTGTCAGGGCTGCTTGATGTTGACCCTGGCAGGAGTTTCCATTCAATCACTGAAGATCACAGAAGTGAAACTTCTCATAAATGTTCTTGCAGATTGCTAAGATCTGCGTAGGACTCTATAATATATCACTTGTGTCCTTATTGATGAACAACAAGCGATGTCATGTCAAGTGTTCCTATGAGATCTTTTTATGAATCTCGTGGCTCTAGACTCAATAGTGCATATTGGTTTTCCTGAGCGGAGACTAGGGAGATGGTCTCCTTCTTCAATACCAACGATCTCTAAGAGAAAGTCGATAGATTATGTAGGGTTCCCAGTGAGAATGAAACAAATCCTTTTGAGAGGAATTGAGTGGCTAGAAGGTTTAGTGCAGTGCGTCACTGGGTCCATGACGTCTTTGTCTTCAATACCAGTGTCATCTAGTAACAACCAGTAGCAGATGAATTGAACCCGGTTTCTGCCCTAAGGTTGAATATGGAGGGCTATTTCTTTTCACCCTTTTTCATTACATTTCTTTTTAATTCTTTAACCCCTTCTTTCTCCTTTCTCACATTACTCCTTTTTTCAATCATACCTGAGGACTTCTAATACTAACTATGGGTAATGTCCTTGGGTAGATCCCTCCGGCTCTGGCGGATCATAGGACGAGTTTCCTATCCTTAGTCACCTTATAACTCCATGACTGTCCTATTGTTGCCATAAACCATTTTTCTAGAAAATCTCACAGAGTGTTTATGATAGAAAACATGTTTGAGACACTCCGCGAGTTTTATATTTTCAGAAACAATCCCCCTTCACATGTGCTTATGAGTTTTAACAGAAATCTACACATAGAGGGTAGAGTTTGCACTTTTTGAATTGATCGGCTCATGATAGACAATTCCCCACGAGACACGGTTACGTTGCCTAGTTAAAGAGTTCCATTGTCAGTTTTTAGGTGACAACTAGCTCTAATAACTAACTTGAAGTTGTAAACACTCTTTGAAAAGGAGGTTAGACCCATGAAGGTCCATATCTATCACAAGTTTCTCGAGATGGTACATTTACTGACTTTGATTCCCGTCAATTCATTGGTTCCGTCTGAGTCGAGCTCATTTTGAGATTCAAACAACGATCATTAAACTTTTTGATCACATTTTAATCACGTCTCCTCCCCTCAAAAATAGCATATTCGTGATATTTTTGATATCAACGGATTAAACAACATTTTAGAATCTTTTGGGGAGATAAACGGAGTTGATTTAAGCATGAATATGGAACATTTTAGTTTTATACTC
The DNA here is from genome assembly GCA_910596185.1 of Chrysanthemum makinoi. Taxonomy (NCBI): domain Eukaryota; kingdom Viridiplantae; phylum Streptophyta; class Magnoliopsida; order Asterales; family Asteraceae; genus Chrysanthemum; species Chrysanthemum makinoi. Next base: position 205,208,744 of record OU343224.1, read on the forward strand.
CCCCGTTAATAAAGCATAATCAATTAAAGGGTTTTAGAGGGAGTTATCTTGAGCACAAAATATTTTGAAAGATTTTGAAAATCTTTTTGAACAATCTTGAAAAGGTGCTTAAGATGATGATGATTTCTCACCATTTTTAAATGTAGTGCACTGAAGCGTACACTTGATTTTTCTATAAAAGCACGAGTTTTGATTTGAAAAATAATCAAAAGTCATCATTTTAGTCCGGGTTTCGTACTGAAGTATACGAAAGCCATTATAAAAGAAATTTTGAGAAACGACATGTTTTGGAAAACATTTAAAGAACTCTCGCTCAAGCATCTGTACATGACCGTATCATTGTTGAATGACATTTCTAGAAACGTACAGAATATCGATTATACAAGAGACATGTCGTGAGAAGAATATTTTTGGATTTTTGATTTTATATTGTTTTTGAATTTTTGAAAATTTTATACATATATTTTTTTTTACTTTTGTTGGTTTTATAAAAGAAATGGAAAATCAAAAATAGAAGATAGAGAGAATGAGAAGAAGAGTTTACAGAATTGGAACCCTCTGATGAGCTGGGTTCAGAGATATTTGAATCACCTGCAACCAAAGAAGAAGAGTTTTCACAAATAACAGTGTTAGAAGTACATGTTTCCTCACGGCGAGGGTGGTCACTATCAACGGTTGTAGTGGATTCGACTTCCTTAACATGATGAGTTTCACTATTATCTATGTTGGTGCAAGTGTCAACAATCTTTCCTGTGGGAATCCATCTAAGACCTATTTTGTTGAAAACTTTGCCCGTGGGTATCCACCTAAGGTAAGATCTAGGAGTTGTTTTCTTTTCAGATGCAGCGGAAGACTCATTTTTGGAAAAACTACGTCCTGAAGAGATCCACCTATTAGGTTCCTTTTTGTTTGACATTTTATCAACGGGCTTGTTTCTATTTGGTGTCTTAGTGGATTGTGCCTTGGCACGAGAATTATCTTTCTTGAGATATTGTAAGGCACATGCATCATGATTAGCTGAAAAGATACATTTTTTACATGTAGTACAAACAAATTCAATATTCTTGTTTAAAACAGCAGCTTTAACTTTGTCACTACAGTTTTTTGGAAATTGATTCTGGTTCGAAAAAGACTTAGAATTCCTAGTGTTGTTATCTAAGGGCATAGCATTTTCTTTTGCGCAACTACTCTTAGATGCGAGCCAATCCCTAGTCGTTTGTAGAGTGTTCCTAGGTAATGGTTTACTGCTACTAGCAGTGCCTTGAAATCTTGTAGAATTCATCACCCTAGATGTTGCACCTAAAATTCCATCTTTTCAAGTCTGTGCCTTTTTTCTAGCTTCTTCTAGATAAAGATTGTTGACCATTTTGTTAGACCCAACAGATTCTTTAACTAGATTTGTGGTCACATTCCGTTTACTATTCCTAGAGATGCCAGTGTAAACACTTTTCTTTCTCAAAAATAGGTTTTTCAAAAGCTTTGATAATTCTCTTTTTGATAGGCAAAGTCTGTGGAGTGATTGTTTTTGACAAATTATTTTTCTCATTGACTTTTGGAGGAAACTGAGAAATAGACATTTTTGGTTTGAAAACCGGTTTGGGAAAATTTGTTTTCTCCTCAGTCAATGGTTTTGCAAACTTAGTATCCACAGCCTTTCCTTTTAGACTTTCCAACTGAACTCTCAAAAGATCATTTTGCTCTTGAATGTCCTTGTAGGCACGCTCATACGACAGTTTGTCATACTTGCATTCCTCGGTTTTTCGATCAAGTTGTTTAAAATAGGACACGTTTTCTTTTTCAAGTTTTTCAAGAGCTTTTTCATATTTTGAAACAATTGTGGAGGTCTCAGACTGGAGTCTTTCATGATCTTCAACAGAATATGTTTGAAGGATAATGGACATGATATCAGTAGTCATAACATCTTCGAAGAGAGAATCATTCAAATTTTCCAAAACTTTGATGTGTTCAACACTTTCATTAGCTTGCTTTACCAGGGATTTATGGTCCTTGACAAAGTCACTGCTTTCTTTCAAAAACGCTTGCTCGAAATGAATTACCCTCGCACTGATGCCAGTTAAAGGAGGTTCAATTTGAGTTTCAAAAAACTTTTTCGTTTCGTCATCATGACGAGTAAACCAGATGTTAGTAGTAATATTGGTTTTAGATTTGACAGGCTCTTGAAGATACCCAATTCTAGTTTTAACGTCATCTAAAATGCTTCTGGCATCACTAGTGTTAAAAGGATTGTTTGAAGACATTTGTTCAATTTTCGAAAGAGATTTGGAAACTACAACTGGTTTTGAAACTGATTTTGAAACAGGTGTTGACACTTTGTTTGAAACACTTGGTGTGATGGAAAACTTTGACTTTTCTATTTGATTAACAAAAGTAATTCCATTAATTTTGTTCCATTTGTTATAATCAATTGGTTTGAGATCTGGATTCTTTTGTTTCATTTTTGATCTACTCTCCTCAGATAGTTCCAACGTTTCAAGAGAATCACGAACAATTATGGGTTAATGCAAAGGTTTTCCATTGTTTAACACATTCTGAGATTTCTGAGCTTTCTTGAGGAACGAAGAAGGGTTGTTACCAAGAGCCATTTTATGTGCAGTGTGAAAAATTGGATTTGCTTGATTAGAAAGCATCTTGTTTGTTTTAGCAGAATGACCCGTTGTAAGAAGCAAATTATCCAATTTTTTGATAGTTTTATTTTTATCCGAAATTTCATCAAGAAGAGAATCTTCTCGTTTTGAAAATCGACAATCAACTGCTTCTTCTCTTTTTCAAGATCAGAATAAGTTGCTTGTTGTTTAGAAAGTTGGTTTTGAAGATCAGAAATTTCCTTGTTTAAAGATTTTATTTTCAAGTTCAAATTCACATCAAGTGTGTTATACTTGATTTGCAATTCTTTTTCTCTTAAAACAGAATCTCGATAACCAATTTCTAATTCGGACATTTTGTTTGTATGAAATTCATAGGCTTTGGCGTTCTCCTTGTAACTCTCAAGCTCAGCGGTCAATTTCTTATTCGCGACCTTAACCTCGCGATTGACCTTACTAACTTTCTCAATTTCAATGCCACAGTTATTGATTAATAATTCAAAATAAGCACGTGTTTCCTCATCAGTCTCAGTATTTTGTGCCGCACAGCCTCCACTAGGATCCACATCTGGAGTTTCAGAGTTAGTATTGCTACAACTCGGATTGTCCATGTACGTATCATAAGTAGTTGCTGGCGTCACAGAATGCTGTTCGTCATGAGTAAACACATCACATATGACATTGTTATAGCATTGATCAATGATTGGTACCTTAGATACTGCATTTGCGTCATAGACAGGAGGTGCGTCAGAGTCAGTGTCGTACTTAGTATCCTGAAGATTTGCCATGAAGACGCAGTTTGCATTGATGTCCTATCGGTCTTCCAAATCATCCATAATTGCGAAAAAGTCATTTTCCTCAGCAGTCAACTGCATCCCTGCTTCTTGCTTTTGTGCTAACAACATAGCTTTCCGAAGAAACTCAGCATTCTTCTTGTGCGGCTTAGTGGGACAGTTTCGTGCCATGTGACCCATTCCTTGACAGCTATAACACTTAACCCGATTCCCCGATTCACATTTCCATAATTCCCAACGATTGGGCTGCAACATTCCCATTCGATTACCCACCTCTATTCCCAACATTCTCCCATCTCGATTTCCAACATTCGACCCAACTGATTACCCTGATACGGAACCGCTGATTACCCATGCGATATCCGAAGCATATCCTGCTGATTCCCAATAACTCCAACCATTTGACCTTGATTACCCATATTCACACCCGGTGTTGCAATTTGCACATGTTGCGAGTGTTTGACGTAATCCTTTGGTTGTTGTTAGTTGGTGTGGAATAGCGACTTTTGAGTGCGTTACCCAATAAAGAGTATATCTGTTGCAAGGTCGCTTCTGGGTTTTCGGGATCGTGATTCCTTGTTCCTGGGATTGTTGATCTGGATAGAATTGTTGTTGTGGTTGTGGAATGTATTGTTGCAAGTTGTTGTTGTTGGAAGATGATGAAGCTTGTTGTTGTGTATTCACCGAAGGTTGAGTCTTTGCAATAAGTGCCAATGGATCATGATTCTTTGCCAATCTTTCTTTCCCGAGTTCATTGACTTCAGCTTGGTTTTGTTTCAGAAAATCATTCAGTTGATCAAAGTTCACATGATGAAGGTCTTTTGTTTGGTTGACAATAGTGACATATCGTCCCCATTCTTCTGGAAGATTGTTCAGGGACTTGATGTTTTGAACGATAGTTCTGGGTGTCGGCTTGTTTCGATAAGCTCATTCATTAACGTGCAAAACCTTCCATAGTAGGATTCAATGGATTCTCCTGGTGTAGATGTGAACTTTTACCATTCAGTTAGCAACTTGCTCTCCATGTCTTGTTGACCAATTTACGTTCCATGACAAAGCCGTCTAACACGTTCCCACATATAAAGCATTTCAAGCTGTCTACCGCAGCAACGATGTCTATTGGTAAACCCAGTTGGATAATATGAATTGCCATGTCATCTGCCCGACTTGTTTCGATCCTCTGCAGTGTATTCAGATTCGTATTGAAGACGAGAAGATGGTGGGGCGGGAGGTGTTGCATCGCATTTCGGTAAATGAACTTGTCGAGCTTGAAGGGTCCATCATGAATGGATTTAATCATGAGTTTTCCATTAGGTTTGGTCTTGATGTAACGAAGCATCCGACTTGTCCATTGAAGATAACCACCTTTTGCCAACATAGGAGGACGGTTTTCGGCACCGGCTGCATGAATGTCTTGTTGAGTTGCCATTGATGAAGGTATGATCTGATAAAGTTGATGTAGGATCGATTCAACGATAAAGGAGTTGTGTTGTAGAAGGTATTGCCGTTTGAGGTTTTCTGAAAGTCGTACTCGTAACCTTGGTTCTTAAAAAAAATTTCGCCCAAAATTTGAAATTCACTATAAAAATCAATTCTAAGGTCGTATGAAAATTTTGAGTTATGACAATTTTGACGCCAAATTTGACCCGAAAAATTTGAATTTTTTACCAAAATTTTGACAGTTAAACCAAAATTTGAATTTCGCGGAAAAATTGAACGTTTAGTCTCCTCAAAAAATTAAATTTTACTCAAATTTGATTTTTTTTTTTTTTGTTTTTTTTGTTTTTTGTATAAACCTTTATGTGTGGAAAGAGCTTAGGCGTAGAAACAGAAGTTACGAGTAGACGAGGCTTAGGCGTAGAGATTGTGCTTATGCGTAGGATCTTATGCGTAGGATCTTAGGCGTAGGATCTTATGCGTAATCAGCTTAGGCGTAGACAAAAAGTTACTCGTAAACCTTACGCGTAATTGTGAAGTTATGCGTAGAGTTACTCGTAAGCTTTTAGCTTATGCGTAAACTATGGTTAAGAACCAAAAATCCTTTACACTGTCACAGCGTAAGGGATATCCACAAGTCGAAGTGTTCCACACACTTATCCAAGTGAGGGAAGCACTGAGTAACCTTTGATGCTCGAAGATTCTTAGCCAAAAAGTTATGCGTAGGAACTTACGCGTAGAAAAAGGGTTTTGACTTTCTTACGCGTAGAACTAGGGTTTTGACCTACGCGTAAAAATTTCCAGTGATTCAACCAATTTCACTTGCACGATAGCCTTAAAACACTCGAATAACCCAAAAATGTTGACCTTTTTCACCCAAAGTGCTTAGAAAAGTTACGAGTAGAAACGTACACCTTCAAAAACACGAGTTTAAAAACGATGTAAAACGTGTAAAGCTTCAAACTTTTTCCAAAAACTAGACTCCTTAACACTATAATAACCTCAAACCATAAGAATCTTGAAGATTAAAGTGCAAAAAGTAAAGTTTTAAGCGTTTCACTTTTGAATACCGAGAGCTTTACGCGTATACCACAAACCACAAAAAACTTCAACCAACCACTCCTAAACCATTGTTAGGCGATTGATACCAATTGTATGACCTAAGATATATCAACCTTATCACTTTACCAAGCAAACCCAACACACGTAACCCAAGTTACGCGTATAAAACGTGAAACACAAACACAAACTAAGCTTAGAAAAAAGATGAGAAAGATGGTGACTTGATGTTTATACAAACCGTGTATGTGGAGCATAAGATAAACACAATATGTTGTATTACTTTAAAGGAAAACACACACACACACACTTTCAAACACACCCCTCAAATGACCATTTGAGGGGTATTTATAGTACAAGTAACTTAAAACCCTAAAAGGCTTTGCTTGGGCTTTTCGTGGGTTGGACATGGATTGGGCTTTGGATACTTAAGCTTCAAACGGCTAGCATAATCATAACGCCTAGCCATTTAGCTTAGTCCAATCCACGAGCCCGTTGACTATTCTATCACGATATCTAACACACGTTACAAAGTTCCTAAATGTGAATGACCATCACTTCTAATATAAACCATTAAGGCTAACAATTTATGATTTATTCATATTTGTTGGTATGATTTATTATATGTTTGGCTAAGCACCCTGGTGCTGGCCTAGTTATGATTCTTTAATTGTTTTGTTTGCATTTACTTTACTTCCATACAATTATTTCTAAGTGTATGCATGCATAGTTCTTTGGTAGTCACCCTTGGTTCGGTAGTTTTGAATGACGGTAGAGGCCAATTGCCTAGGAGATATGACCAACTGACCCTAGGTGAGCGGACTAAGACGGGAAGGGTAAGATATGACCAACTGACGACCCTTTCTACTTGTGCGATTTGACCAACTGATCACCTATCGTTTGGATGAACTTAAGAATTGGGGGGTGTAGTGTCTAAGTTCCTAACGGCCGAGCACTCACTATTTAGAATCTAGCATATAGCGGTACTTAATGACTCGGCTTAGGGGACCAGGAACAATAGGACTTATGACGGTGCGCCTGATTTCTCCTGTGGTGGCATCTTTGCTGATAGGTTAGGGCGAATTGACCAAATGCTATCCTCTCAACTTTGACCCCACCTGAAGTAATTGGAAGTAAGTAGACGTAGACATAACTAGCTAGGAGGATTAACTAGGTTAGCACCACTCTCCTTCATTAATCACATCCTTTGCCTTTTCTTGCTATAGTTGTTAATTTACCAGTTCAATCTTTAAATCAATTAAAATCATGACATAGACTTGAGTTAATTTCCAATCTACATAGCTCTTGGGACGACCTCGGCTTTACCGTTTACTACACTACACACGACCGGGTACACTGCCCGTTAGTGCATTAGGGTAGACCATAGGTATAGCGAGACACTATAAATATTAAGACCTGGTCAGTAAAACGTGCATCAAAGTCTTAAAAGACTTCATGTTTATGTATTTACAATGAATCATAAACATATTTAACTGAAGTAATTATGAACACTACCTCATGGTTTCAATAGTAATTTCAAGTTAATTTATTACTTCACAATAATATAGGACTACATTATTTCTTCATTTATTTATGTCATTCTAAAAGTTCATAAATATACAAATTGAAGTAGTATTAAATTACTTCATATATTTATGTCATTCTAATAATACATAAATATTTAGTTTGAAGTAGTCTTATATATCATCTTGACACATATTCTAAATACTTGTTTAATTTAGAAACTGTAAATTTATTCCAGATACGATCCCACGTAACATGGAGACTGTTAATACAAATAAACCGTAAAAACGTTTATTAATATTTAGCGATCTCTTTGTGTTTTGTTGATAACAAATATAATGTTATCTTAAGTATAATTATAAGGATACATGTTATTTTTGTAAAGCATTTACATATAGCCATTTAAATACAAAAATGTAGTAATTAAGCATTTGTTGTAATAGTTTATTAGGATGGGTAGAAACCATAACCCATGGACCATAACCCATGGATCTTAATCCATACCCAAGTAGACTAGATACAATGTATACTTAGATACATTGAATCTAAGAAAACCCATGGACCAACCCATAACCAAAATACCCATGGGCAAAGAGGAGCGTTCCACGGATCCCTAGGATTACACTAGACGGATCCCAAGTGGAAGGGATCCGTGGGATCCGGGGAACAGTGAATAATTTTGCCTATAAATAGAGAGCCATTTCTTCATTCTAACTCACCCCTCTTCTTACTAAATCTCTCAAACACTCTCATTCTCTTCTAACATATAGATCACTTGATCTAAAGAGTTGTTCTTCTTTCTTTCTATTTGTGATCCTCATATAGGTCCTTTTCTAAGGCGAGATCACGAGCATTCTACAAGTCATCCAAGCAAGGGGTCCTTGATTGATTTGTCACTCCGCAAGATTTCTGTAGCAAAGATCTTGTATTTGATATTTCACATACTTGTTGTGTAATAGTCGTGTTGGTTTGGTCCACCGTGCTACGGACTCGGTATTTAGCTTTGTACCGGAAAAAGAGTAAGCAACGTTGTGAAGGCTTCTCCGCCAAGTGAAGGATTTTGTTGACATAGTGCGTGAACTCTCGAGTAGGTGACTCGAGGAGTGGAGTAGGGCAAGGAAGGTGTCCTTGTAGCCGAACCACTATACATCGGTTGTGTCTTTTCTTTCCCTTCGCTTTACTTTATTTACTTGCTTTATCATTAGATCTATACTTTCTCTACATCCATAAGATCTCACATATTAACGAATCTAAAAGTTTTAGAAACTAACTTAAAATCAGCAAAACTATTCAACCCCCCTTCTAGTTTTCCACAATTGGCATCAAGAGCTAAGTTTATAAAAGTTTTAAAATAAAATTGTATTTTAAAAACTTTTCGATCACTATGGGTTCTGAAAATTATAAGGAAGGGCAATCTATGCAACGACTACCACTACTTGAAACTAATGGTTTTATATATTGGAAAAATAGATTCGAAACATATGTGAAATCTAAAGATATTGATCTTTGGTACATTATTGTTGAAGGCGACTTTGAGGCTACCTCAAATGATGATAAAGGAAATATATTTAACATACCTCATGATAAATTAAGTGATGAATTGAAGAAAAAGCTTTCTAAAAAAAGTGAAGCAAAAATGGTTTTATATAATGCTTTTTACCCAAAAAGAAATTTGAAAGAATTTCTATGCTTAAAACCTCTAAAGAAATTTGGAATTCTTTAGTTGTAACTCATCAAGGCAACCAACAAGTTAAAAATAATAAAATGGATTTATTTTATCAACAATATGAACAATTTTCAATATCGGATGAGGAAACTATATATCATTCATTTGCTAACTTTAATACTATTATTACATCTTTACAAGCACTTGATGAATCTTTTTCTAGCCGTAACCATGTTCGGAGATATTTAAGAGCACTTCCATCAAAGTGGAGATCCAAGGTGACGGCTATCGAAGAGTGAAAATATTTGACAATCCTTACTCTCGACGAACTCATAGGCAACCTAAAAGTCTACGAGCTTGTCCTCGCTAAAGACTCCGAAGCCTCAAAGGTGAAAGAGAAACACAAATCTCTTGCCCTTAAAGCTAAAAAGGCTTCAAGCGATGAAGAGAACTCCTCTTCAAGTAGTGACGATGAGGAGTACGCCATGGTGGTAAGGGACTTTAAAAAGTTCTTTAGGAGAAAGGGAAGATACGTCAAACAACCGTATGACGATAAGAAAGGCTTTCGGAAAAGCATAGAGGACGAGAAGCCAAAAGATGATCGTACTTGCTTTAAATGTGGGGACCCAAACCACTTTATTAGTAAGTGTCCCTAACGGGATGATCAAAATGCGTTCGTGAGCGGCACGTGGGGAATGAGCGACCAGGAGGATGAAGAAATTTGTCTCATGGTAAATGACGAGGTGTGCTTAAAGGTCGACCTAGACCCCGATGAATGGGTCAAGGATAGCGGGTGCACGAGGAACATGACCGGCAATAGGGATCTATTCTCCACATATGAATCCATAAATGGAGGTAATGTGGTGTTTGGAAATAGCAAAAGTAGAATCATCGGTAAAGGTACGATTTCTAACAAATCTCTAACCATTAACGATGTGTGTCACGTAGAAAACCTAAACTTTAACCTCTTAAGTATATATGTGATAAAAAGTGCAATGTACTTTTTACCGAAACTGGTAGTAAGATACTAAAAAAATGGCATAACAATAGGAAGAGGAATAAGGAAACATGGAGTCTATGTCATTAAAATCGGTAATGAACCCAAAGACAAACTATGTCTTACCTCTATGGATGATACTTCGACCTTATGGCATCGAAGATTGGGTCACGCCAACATGCGACTTCTTTAATCGCTATCATCCAAAGATCTAGTAAGAGATCTACCTAAGTTAAAATATGAACATCATTTTTGTGATGCTTGTAATGTAGGAAAACAAGCTCATTCTAGTCACAAAGCTAAAAACATGGTGTCTACAACTAGGTGTCTAGAATTACTACATATGGATTTATTTGGTCCATCCGCTGTCCAAAGTTATGGTGGCAACCACTACACTTTGGTCATAGTGGATGACTATTCTAGGTATACATGGACAAAATTCTTAAAGAACAAAACGGAAACCTTTAATTATTTTGAAATATTAAGCAAAAAGATCCAAAGACAACTAGGAAGTCCCATAGTGTCTATTAGGACGGATCATGGTAGGGAATTCGATAATGAAGTGCAATTCGGAGCTTTTGTGACGCTAATGGTATTACTCACAACTTCTTGGCTCCACGCACTCCACAATTGAATGGGGTAGTAGAAAGAAAGAATAGAACCCTACAAGAAATGAGTCGAACCATGCTTAATGAACAATCCATACCTCAAAATTTTTGTTGTAATGCCGTTGATACTTCAACGTACATACTCAATCGAGTCTTAATTAGACCAATCTTAGGAAAAACTCCATATGAGTTACTTGGAGGCAAAAAGCCTACGTTAAATCACTTTAGAGTCTTTGGTAGTAAATGTTTTATTCTTAACACTAAAGATTACCTTACAAAATTTGATCCTAAATCAACCGAAGGTATCTTTTTAGGTTACTCGCCAAATAGAAAAGCTTATGTCATATTAAACAAAGAAACAATGAAGGTAGAAGAGTCATTAAATATAAAATTTGATGAAAGTCCACCCAAACCCTCTCCACCTCATGTCGATGACGAGATTATAGAAAGTGAAGCTATAGTAATAAAGAAAAAGATAAGTGAAGAAGAAGAACCTCTAAGTCATGAAATAATTAACATTAAAGAGTCCAAAGATCACCCCGTAGATAAAGTCATAGGAAAGCTAAATGAACGAACATTAAGGTCTCAAGTTCAAAACCAAAGTAGCTTGTTTTGTTTCGTTTCAACCTTAGAACCTAAGAATACACAAGAAGCCATAAAAGATGAGAGTTGGGTAATGGCTATGCAAGAAGAACTAAATCAATTTGTTTCTAATGATGTTTGGACGCTTGTCCCTCCACCTAGTAATCAAACCATAATAGGAACCAAATGGGTTTATAAAAACAAATTAGATGCAAACGGAGTAGTTTCTAGGAACAAGGCTAGACTCGTTGTTCAAGGGTATAACCAAAAAGAGGGAATAGACTTTGATGAGACCTACACCCCCGTGGCTAGATTAGAGTCTATAAGAATACTTCTTGCGTCTGCTTGTGCTAATGATCTAAAGCTTTATCAAATGGATGTCAAAAGCGCTTTTCTAAATGGTTTCATTAATGAAGAAGTATATGTAGCTCAACCTCCTGGCTTCATTGATTTTGAAAAACCCAAACATGTGTATAAATTAAAGAAAGCCCTTTACGGTCTTAAACAAGCTCCAAAAGCTTGGTATGATAGACTCAAGTCATTTCTAGTTAAACACAACTACACCATGGGGTTAGTTGACAACACACTTTTTACTAAGAAAAAAGAGTCACATATAATCATAGTACAAATATATGTAGATGATATTATATTCAGATCCACTTGTCAAGACATGTGTGATGATTTCTCTAAGATCATGCATGACAAGTTCGAGATGAGTATGATGGGAGAACTTAGTTTCTTTCTTGGTCTACAAATAAAACAAGTAGAAGATGGTATCTTCTTCAATCAATCTAAATACATTAAGGAGATGTTAAAAAAATTCGGTCTAGAAGAGTCAAAACCAATTAGGACTCCAATATCATCCGACACCAAACTCACAAAAGATGAAGACGGCGAATCCGTAGATAATACTAAATATCGTGGCATGATAGGTAGCCTTATCTACCTCACGGCAAGTTGGCCGGATATCATGTTTAGTGTTTGCTTATGTGCTAGGTTTCAAGAAGACCCTAAAACATCACACCTAGAAGCCGTAAAAAGGATATTTAGATATATTAAGGGTACAACACATTTAGGATTATGGTATCCTAAGGGCACGGGAGTAGAAACAATTGTATATGCAGATTCGACCATGCGGTGATTACGTTGATAAAAAAAGTACAAGTGGGGTATGTACTTTCATGGGATGTTGTTTAACATCTTGGTTTTGTAAGAAACAAACGGCACTTGCAATATCAACAACCGAAGCCGAGTACGTCTCCGCCGGCAAAGCATGCCAACAAGCACTATGGATGAAACAAGCGTTAGTCGACTACGACATTCATCTAAGCGACATAGCCATACTATGTGACAACAAAGGTTCCATCGACTTAAGCAAGAATCCGGTATTGCATTCTCGCACAAAGCATATAGAGATTCGACATCACATCCTAAGAGACAATGTTCAAAAGGGGAACATCTCTATTGATAAGGTAGCATCCGAAGACAACATAGCCGACGTCCTCACCAAACCGTTGAAGCATGAACAATTCAACCTACTTCGCCTTGGTCTTGGTCTAATGGAACAAACATCGTAACTTAGCCTACCCCGTATCAATGTCTAAACGGTTGGTTGCTAGTCGCCGGGAAAGTGAAGATTGTTCAAATGATTATGAGTACCACATCCTGTGAGATTGATTGAGCCATGCATTATGTTGGGTTAAAAAAAATAGCCAATGTGCTATGATCGAAGAACAATTGTCATGGCAATTCAAAAAGCTGTGGAAAGCGGAAAAGAAGAATTGAAGCTATAATCATTTATTGGTTCGTGGAATGTTGGTAGTTAGCAACACGGGTATTATAATTGATTTCATTTTTCTTTTAACACCAATTTCATAAACATTCCCATGCCTTATCCATACCCTTAACCCTAAGCCATATCATTATAACCCGAATAAAAGTCCTTTTTAGATGTTTTTACTTGGTGCTCACACCACGTCGGTGGAGTTTTGTTTCTTGTACAAGCTTATGGTAATAATCTAATCATGACTGAGCAATGAGTGTGATTTGTCTTGTTACTCCACTAAAAATGAGTGATTGAGTGAATTATATTTCGTTCCTTTTTCGTGAGGTGTTTTGAAATGTTAATCATGCAAGAAAATCATTGGATATTGTCAAACATCTTGATGTTTCATTTTTATAAAGCATAATTGATGAATCTTCTCTCGTATTTATACTTGGTTGATTTGCATCACATTTTTCATAATCACGATCTTGCACCAGTGGATGTTTTTCCTAGATTTGCTTGAGGGCAAGCAAAGTTTAAGTGTGGGGGAATTTGATAACGCTCAGATAGTGCATGTTTTTAGTAGCGTTATGTGTGCTTTTATATATGTTATTTGGTTATATTTGCGTGATTATAGTGCTTAAACGCATCAAAAGATGTTTGTCTAGTATTTATAACCAAGTGCAGGGAAACGGAAGGAAAGTATAGAAATGTTCAGCAAATGGAAGATTTCCGTTTCAGTGAAGCCTCAATTAGTATCTCAAGGACCTTTGAAGACCATAGTGATTGAAGAATCAAGTTCTACAAGATAAAGAGAAGAAAAGATCAAGTTTCCGTAACTCAGGAAATCCAACCGGATCGGTTGTAAGTGTAACCGGATCGGTTGGAATATGACCAGAAACGCCATATGACCATCACCAACCGTTCGGTCGCCACCCGCAACCGGAACGGTTGGCCCCTTTTGTAGAAGACCAACCGGATCGGTTGGTCATATAACCGATCCGGTTGGAGAAGCTGCATCTGCCAAATCTTCATCACTAAGTTTCCCTTTGCCTCCAAACGATTCTAGGTCCTTCTCTTGGTGTATTCTAGTCCCTTCCTTACTCCTTGGAGGCCAAGTTAAGCAATTAATACCCTAGGCTTTGGAATTAGTATAAATAGAGGCCATTTGTGAGAATATGAGACACACTTAAAATACCAATCTCTCTACTCATCAAACAAAGCTTTAAGCTCTCAAATTCATTCTTAGAAGTCCAGGGAAGTTTGGAGTTCCAGAAGTTCCACATTTGGAGGCTAAATCACCAAGAAGTCTACCCCCAATACTTTGGGAAACATTACTTCACCATTTGTAATCTTATTCCAAGCATTTTAAGACTTTTAATCATGTTTTCTAATGTTCAAAGGTCTGAGTTTATGTTCATGTTTGCTATGAGTGGCTAGTTTCTTTATACACTTGCTTAAATGATGTTGATTATCATATGATTAGTTAGTGATTGTGTTAACATGTTTTAATTCAATTTCAAGTTGATTCTAAGATCCAATTGTGCTAAAGTTTCGTAGTGACATTTGTTAATCAAGTTTGGCTAATTGATAGTAATCGTTGAGGTCGAAAGAACTTATTGTTATTCAACTAGTCATAATCATTTTGTCTATGGATGATTGTTTTTACCCATTATTCTTGATTATACAAAGGAACTAAGGTGTGGTTGTAATAGAAACGCTTTTGATTATCAAATTGGATTGGTTGGAAACATCTAAAAGGTCGTAAGATTAGTTGTTGAGAATCAATTGTAGCCTTTTGTCTATGATCGGTTACCTTTTGTATTGACCATTTCTTAAGCAATTTGATGAAACAAATGGATGTTTTTGTGTTTAAGTTTATGTATGTAGACTTATGAAACTTGAATTGATATTGAATTGATTGGTTAAACGTGCTTGTTTTTATGAACTAAAATCTTGACGAAGGTTTAACTTGTAAGAACAATAGATTAGTCTTCCAACTAATTATCATAACCAACATGTTAAGAGGTTAACACATTCACATTAATCTATGATGTGAAACTAGTTTAAGAAAGTGTAGTTTTTAATCATCTGAATTTCATTATATCTATTTGCTTTGTTATATGTTTTGGATAGACTCTGTTGATTCAAACTTGTGCTTAGATTCACTCAAATCCTGCGAACGATCCCGACTTACCTTCATAATCTTGCTATAATGGACGAGTATACTTGCTCGTATGTGTTATTGGTAATATTGGTAATTCACCTTTTATAAATTTAAAACTTGTACACACGTAGCACATCAAGTTTTTGGCGCCGCTGCCGGGGATTTGATCGTGTTTCAGCAAGTTTTTGAATTTCCCTCAGTCGATTCAACCAAAATTTTTCTCTCAGAAACCTTAACCGGATCCGGTTGTCCTTTAACCGAATCGGTTACAACCCGCAACCGATCCGGTTACCCAATCTGTCTCAGAAAAACTGTTTTCGTTGTTTATCCGTGTGTTTAGATATTGCCTGGATTGTCTAGGACATTGTATGAATACTCGAGCAGCGGGAATAGAACCAATTACACCTCTTATCAACCCCGAACGTTTGATTCGAAGAAGAAGAAGAACACTTTTCATACCATTGGAAAATCGTGTATCAAGAGTACCAAACCCACCATTTGATAACCTCGTAGAAGCCAAAGTTGTTTACAACCCTTTCACCAATTTACCTTTTCCCATGGCGGACGATCAACCCATGAGGGGAACCAACCGAGCCGTAGCACCAACTCCCGGAAGTGCTATTGTTGCTGTCAATCTTGGTGACAACTTCACCGTGAAGGGACATCACCTTTCTATGATCAAAGACCGTCAATTCGATGGCCGTGCGCGGGCTGATCCGCATAAGCACGTAGCCGAATTCATCAAAATTTGCGGCATGTTCCGTTATGGCGACACCGATGTCAACGCCATCAAACTCAAACTTTTCCCATCATCACTCGCCGGAGATGCTAAAGTATGGTACAATGAATTAACCCCGGGAATCATCAATACTTGGGAGGAGATGAGGCAAGCTTTTGTAAGCCGATTCTTTCCACCTGCCATGTTTGATCGATTAATGGGAGAAATTCATGCTTTCACCCAAAACCCAAACGAATCACTTGTCGAAGCTTGGCTTCGAATGAAAGATTTGCTTCGTAGTTGTCATGGACATGGACTATCCAAAGGAACAATTATCCAAATCTTTTACCATGGATTAGATGAAATCTCTCAAGGCATCCTTGATGCTGGAGGAATTTTTCTCTATAAAACTCTCAACGATGCACATCAATTACTCGAAGATCGAGTACTTCTCAAACTTGATTGGTCCAAAGATTCCAAAACTAAACCTCTCCGAAAAACTGTTGCTTTTGTCGAAAACACCGATACTTCAAAACTCATGGAGAAGATGGAAGCGTTAACCTCAAAAATCGATTCGCAATACAAAGATATCAAAGATGAAATGAAGGAAATGCGAGACGGATGCAACAATTGTGGTGGAAATCATCCATCGTCCGAATGCGACGATAAACCTATGGGTGGACCGAAGGAAGGAGAAGATAGTTACGCTCAAGGAGGATACCGTGGAGGAGGATATCGTAGTAATTATTATGGTCGAAATTCTAGAAATTGGCAAGATCGCCGACCAAGGGATGAAAACCGTGATTCTCAACCACGAGCTGACGATCCACCACCACAAAACCCCGAAAAAAAGATGGAAGAAACCGAATTCGAAAAAACCATGAGAGAATTCGTGGCTGCTCAAAAATCTTCAAATGATTTTATAAAAAACAATTTTTCAATCTCAAAGCCAAAGTTGAGCAAGGACAGAAAAATCATCAAGCATCTATCCAAGATCTTGAAAACAAGTTTGTGACTTCGACCAACATTCCTCTAAACCATCTGGTTCATTGCCAAGTAATACCCAATCCAACCCAAAACCATCAAATGATAAAACGTACCGTCCACCGCAAACAAGAAATGAGCATATCAATGATGTCTTAACAAGAAGTGGTCTCTCGTACGATCCACCACCAAATCCTAATACTCCTGTCACCATTGATAGTGAGGATGAAACCGAGGAACCAAACACAACTCAAACCACCAAAAAGAAAAACATTCCATCCGTCAAGGCGTATGCACCAAAAATTCCTTACCCTCAACGCCTAAAGAAAGAAAAGATGGAAGAGCGTTATAAGAAGTTCATTGAAATAATCAAAGAGATTAGACTCAATGTTCCTCTCGTTGATGTCATAGCCGGAATGCCCAATTACGGGAAATTTTTGAAAGAACTTCTTAATAACAAAAGCAAGCTTGAGCAAATATCAACTACTTTCCTTAACGAAGAATGCTCAGCTATTGTCCAAAACAAGATCCCACCAAAGCTTGGAGATCCTGGGAGCTTTCTTATTCCATGTACTTTCAGGAATAATGTTAAATGTGATGCTTTGGCCGATCTTGGCGCAAGTATCAATTTGATGCCTTATTCGTTGTATTCCAAGTTATGCAACAACAGCCTGAAACCAATAAAAATGAGCATCCGATTAGCAAATCATTCCTATCAATATCCTGTGGGAATCGCCGAGAATATGCTTGTTCAAGTCGGTAAATTCATTTTTCCCGTGGACTTTGTGATCTTAGAAATGGAAGAAGACAGTAAAGTTCCACTCATCTTAGGAAGACCTTTCCTAAATACCGCTGATGCAATCATCAAAGTGAAAGGAAAAGAACTCAAACTTGGAGTTGGGGAAGATCGAATCACTTTTCTAATCGATAAAGCAATGCGCTACCCATATTCCAGTGATGACACTTGTTTTAACATCGATATTATTGATGAAGTCACTGATAAAGAATTGGACGCATTACTTAACGAATCCGATCCATTCATGACTACTTATGAAAAAATCAATGAAACAGACTTTGACAAAGAGTTTGATGATTTCATGAAAGTAGAATTCAAGGAGATAACTCGAAGAAGAAGAAATGGAGGAAGAGGAAGAAAATTTTGAAGAAATAACTTTCAATGACGATATGCGAATTAAATCCTCTATCGAAGAACCACCCACAGATCTCGAACTCAAACCTCTCCCGGATCATCTTGAATATGCTTACTTGGAGGAAAACTCACTTCTTCCAGTAGTCATATCTTCATTGCTCGAGGATAGTGAGAAAAAGTTTAGTTTCGTCCTCAAAATCACAAACAAGCTTGGAAAACATCCGACATCCCAGGAATTAGTCCTAATTTCTGTAAACACAAAATCAATTTTGAAGAAGGGATTAAACCTGTGGTAGAACCTCAACGTCGACTCAATCCCAACTTGAAAGAAGTTGTTAGAAAGGAAATAATAAAACTTCTCGATGCGGGAATCATTTACCCAATTGAGGATAGCCCTTGGGTAATTCCTTCCTGTGTTCCCAAGAAAGGAGGAATGACGGTTATGACTAATGAGCGAAATGAACTAGTTCCAACTAGAATCATCAGCGGTTGGCGCGTTTGTATTGACTATTCTAAGTTAAACAAAGCCACCAGAAAAGATCACTTTCCACTCCCGTTCATGGATCAAATGCTTGAAAGACTGGCAGGAAATAAATTCTTTTGTTTCCTCGACGGATTTTCAGGATATTTCCAAATTCCTATCGATCCTAACGATAAAAAAAATATCACTTTCACTTGTCCTTTTGGAACCTACGCATATCGGCGTATGCCTTTTGGTCTTTGCAATGCACCTGCGACTTTTCAAAGGTGTATGATCGCCATATTCCAAGACATGCTAGAAACCTCCATGGAAGTTTTCATGGATGACTTTTCAGTCTTCGGAGACTCATTTGAAGCTTGTCTTTCTAATCTCGATAAAATGCTCGAAAGATGCGAAGCTGCACGTCTTGTCCTTAACTGGGAAAAATGTCACTTTATGGTAACCGAAGGAATTGTGCTTGGCCACAAAATCTCCAATGCAGGAATGGAAGTAGACAAAGCAAAGGTCGATGTCATCTCAAACTGCCACCACCAACTAACGTCCAAAGCCGTTAGAAGTTTTAGGACATGCTTGGTTTTTACCGATTTATCAAATATTTTTCAAAAATATCTCGTCCGATGACAAAACTTCTTGAGAAAGAATCTATCTTTGACTTCAATGCTGATTGCATAAAAGCTTTCAAACACTGAAATCTTAACTTACTAGTGCTCCGATCATGGTTTCACCTAATTGGTCACTACCCTTCAACTTATGTGTGACGCGAAGCGATTTTGTTGGAGCCGTCTTAGACCAACGTGAAGGAAAACACTTTCGGCCTATATATTTTGCTAGCAAGACACTGAATAGTGCTCAGCAAAATTATACCGTGACCGAAAAAGAATTACTGGCCGTCGTTTTCGCATTCGACAAATTCCAATCCTACCTGGTGCTCTAAAAAACAGTCGTTTTCACCGACAATTCAGCACTCAAGTATCTGTTCACCAAGCAAGATGCTAAACCACGTCTTATTCGATGGATTTTGCTACTTCATGAATTTGACATTGAAATCAAAGATAAGAAAGGAGCAGAAAATCTTGCTGCTGATCACTTATCTCGTCTTGAAAACCCCTATCTTGAAGAATTAAAAGAAGAGGAAATCGATGATTATTTCCCCGATGAAACTCTCATGACCATCGATGGAACTGACAATCCTTGGTTTGCTGACTTTGCGAACTACCTCGCAGGAGGAATTCTCAGAAAAGGTCTAACTCATGCTCAAAGAAGCAAATTCTTTTCGAAACTTAAATACTATTTTTGGGAAGAGCCATATCTTTTCAAAATGTGTGCTGACGGAATGATCCGAAGATGTGTTTCGGTTCGAAACCCGCAAAGATTCTTGACGAATGTCATCATAGCCCAACTGGGGACATTATGGTCCTTCCACCACAGCTAAAAAAGTTTTTGATGCTGGATTCTATTGGCCAACAATATTCAAAGAAGCACATACAATTGTCCAAAATTGTGACGCTTGCCAAAGAACCACCAATCTCTCTCGAAGAGATGAAATGCCATTAACAAGCATTCAAGTATGTGAGATATTCAATATTTGGGGAATAGATTTCATGGAACCTTTCCCTAAATCCCACAAATTCGAATACATTCTCGTTGTTATAGATTACGTGTCCAAATGGGCAGAAGCTGAAGCTTTACCAACAAACGATGCTCGTGTCGTCGTTAATTTCCTAAAAAAGCTTTTCGCTCATTATGGAATTCCCAAGGCTTTGATAAGCGATCGAGGAACTCATTTCTGTAACCAACAAATGGAGAAAACCATGAAAAGATATGGAGTTCATCACCGATTCGCGACGGCTTATCATCCACAAACCAGTGGTCAAGTTGAAAATACCAACAGAGCTCTCAAAAGAATACTAGAAAAAACAGTGAAGGACAATCCTTAAGTGTGGGCAAAGAAACTTGACGATGCTCTGTGGGCATTTCATACGGCTTATAAAACTCCAATTGGCACAACTCCTTACAGATTCTTGTATGGAAAGACTTGTCATTTGCCGTTCGAAGTTGACCATCGTGCTTATTGGGCTCTGAAATAAACACCGATCTCAAAATAGCTGGAGAAAATAGATTCCTGCAATTGCACGAACTCGATGAATTAAGACTCCGAGCTTATGAAAATTCCAAACTGTATAAAGCTAGAACAAAAGCTTATCACGATAAAAAGCTACGAGTTTGAAAAGAATTCAATGCCGGAGATAAAGTTCTGCTTTTTAACATGAAATTCAAATTCAAAGCTCCTAAATTACAACCAAAATGGTTTGGACCATATATCGTTAAACATGGATATCCATCCGGGTATGTCGAACTCTATGACAAACAAGGTGGAAGTTTCATTGTTAATGGGCACCGAATCAAGTTATATTACGACAAGGAGCAAACGAATGAAGTTTCAGTTGCCACAGTTTCCCTTGAAAATGAATTTGAAACTATCACCTTTGTAGCAACATTTCCAGGAAGAATCCCACAAATTGTTCCTTGGAAACCATCTGCTGAATTTGTCTGGGACGATATTGAAGCTACTGGTGAAGAATTCATGTATATCCCCGAACTTTTCAAAATGTTCAAGGCTGCTCTTGTGGCCAAGTGAATTCGGGAAGATTCGAGTCAGGCTGATGACTCGGTAATAAAACAAGCGCTTCTTGGGAGGCAATTTATAGTGTCAGGCTGATGACCTAGTTTTGATTTATAGTGTCAAATCAAATATGTCCAAAGATGTCATGCATTCATCTTGTATCATAATTTTTAATAAAAAACTCTTGATTAACCAATTTACGAAGATTAAATTTAACAATGTTTTGATTGAGGTATTTGTTTCGCCAATCAAGAAATTTACCTTTAATTATCGTCCATTATATCGAACTTTTGCATAAGTCTAAAGACTTAGTGTTTCGGATAATTACCACAAAGTGGCGCATGGAATTAAAGCTAATTCGCCCTTAAGATAATTTTGTACATAAACTAGCCTACTTGGTAACTCCAATTTGACGCACAAAGAAGCGGAGAATTTGGTCAACGCGAAGCAATTAACCTCCTTCTTTTGGGTCACAATTTAATGCGCTCCCATCCTTATACCCCTCTTATAGTTTGTCAAAATTGGATGCGCCGTTCTCACTATTTGTACCAAAACTCATCACTCAATTAAACTTATGAAAATTTTAACTCTTCAAAAAACAAATCAAATTTCACCATTGGTTAGTCAAATTTATTTTTCTATTCATGAAATTACCCTTTGCTTAAAACTTGTCAAACATAATAAACAAACATGTAACAAAATAAAAAATAAACAACTAAAATAATGCTCACATAACTAACAATTAATATGCGTAAACAAGTAGCCACATGCAACTTATTAGATAAAACCTATTAATAATCAATTGTAGGTTAAATTATGCATATATTCTCCAAAAGGTGAAGAATGGTGGGATCACCCTGGTCCCATGCATCCTAAGGATGCCAACCGGACCCTCCCCCAAGGACCCGACCCCAGGCAATGAGCACCTGTCCCAGTGACTGTACTTATCAAGAGGTTGGGCTTTGAACTCTGGCCATTTTAAATTATGCATATATTAACTAGGGCTTTCACTTACTAAGGCAAGTGAGTCACATACATCGATAAATCGATTGCGTAAGCCATAGTCAAACATATACCAAATTGCACATAATTGATTCATTAATATTATTGAGGTATTCCCTAATTCAAGATTTATCAAAACAATAAACATGTGTATAAAACTTAACAATTAATTTTCACATAACCAATTTTAATAATTAAATATATATCGACTATAATCCATGCCAAACATGCACGTTGTCATGGATTTAACATAACAATTATTCACGTTGTCACAAGATCGCATTCAATTCCATGTCACATAACAATTATTCACGAATTAATTCACGTAACATATATACAATTCTAGGTTTAATTCTTCAATTTTAACAAAACAATTTTATAAAACCCTAAAAAAAATATAATTCGAGTTTTAAAAAAAATTAAGGATCGACATATAAATTTTATAGAAAAATTAGGGCAAAAGCCCTAACCCTAGTATTAGGGTTTTCAAACAATAACCAAAACCCTAGAATTAGCCATTTCAAACACGATACAATATCTTTTTTTTTTTTTTTTTCTTTTTTTTAATTTTTTTGTACGTGTTTAGTAATTAATTACTCAATTAAACCAAGCTCGTGATGTCAATGTTGGAATTATATAACATGACAAGTCATAAATATAAACAATAAACATCAAGTATACATGCGGAAGCGTATACGAACATATAATGAATAATTAATTAACTAAAACATAAATAGTATGCGTACCTTTTGATTCTAGCTAAACAAGAATCAACTTCAAGCAACTCTTCAATTAAGATGAACCCTAATTTGGGTTTATAAGGATTATGGGAATTGCCCCTTACCAATTTTGCAATTCAATCCAAGATACTATAACAATAATGTGTTAGTATCACGTTCTTATACATACGTACTATTAACGAATTAAAGTAAATGCTAGTTTAATTAACACAAAACGTTTTGTTAAAGAAAACAAAGTGGATCGATCCCCTAGGTATAGTGGATGATCGTTTGGGACAAGAAAAACGCACAAACAATTTTAGGTTTTAGGTTTAGGTGTACAAGAGTAAATAACAAAGACCCTAAGCCTTGTATTTATACTCATAGAAACTTAGAGTCCAAGTTAGGGTAGGAATAAGAAACCCATAACCCATAACCGATCAGATTATTCCCCAAGGGAATTCTAGAACCATCTTGATGCGCGTACGAAGCGCGTTCGGGGTCAAAGGAACTTCCTTTTCGTCGAGCAAGTTTTTGAACACCCTAGGCAGTGAACCTAATCGTTGTAGTGTAGTATTGGGTAAGCCTCGGGGATTGATATCGTTCTCTAGGGGAATAGGAATGCTAGCAAGAAATGTATTACGCTAAGGTAGGGTTGAGGATGATTTTTTATCTTTTATTGGTTTTTTAGAAAGCTAAGGGTAAAATCTCGGGGCAATTGGTTTGGGGATGGTACTTCTACCGATTACTTCTACTATTCTAATTATCTAATACTACGGGTAGTCTTATGTCTATTGATGTTAATACAAATAAGCCGTAAAAACGTTTATTTATATTTTATGATCTTCTAATGTTTTTTCGATAACAAACGTAAAATCATTTTAAAGAAACAAATAAAATACGTAAATGGCTTGAACTAATAGTTTCTAACATATTCACATTTTCACATAAAATACTAAAACAAGTATAAGTGATTTTATGATTTAATATTACATATGTACAACAACTAGTGTTTACATATTTGGGTAAAATATACACATAACTAGTATGTAGTATATTGGGTAATATAAATGGGTAGAAACTTAAATATCATAACCAATTGGGCAAATACATTGAATGTAGTTAGGTACAACCCAAAGCCCATGACCCATGAAGGTTGACCCATAACCCATTGCATGTCATCATGCTTATATCATATATGGATAATATCCATAACCAATGGTTTTGACCCATACCCATGTGACTAGGTGCATTGCACTCAAGAGATACATTGTATCTAGCTAAAGACCCATGGATCAACCCATGACCCATGACCCATAACCAAAATACCCATGGGTAAAGGGGAGCGTCCCGCGGATCGCAAGCTTTACACTAGACGGATCCCTTATGGAAGGGATCCGTGGGATCCGGGGAAGAGTAGAATTTTTCCTCTATAAATAGTGAGCCATTTCTTCATTGTTTCTCACCCCTTTCTAACATACTTTCCCCAAGAGTTAAAAACTCTCTAACCTCAGATCCAAGAGATCTATATTTGTAGTTTTGTTTTTGTGTGATCTTCTAGGTTCCTCTTAAAGGCAAGATCACCACCTTTGAAGTCGAGCAAGCTCAAGTCCATGAGTTGCCATGCTTCCTCATCATCAAGACTACTGAAGTCTTCTTGTTGATGATTGTTTTTCTTTTCTAAGAAGTGTTAAAGACATTAGTGAAAGGTGTCTCAAGTATCAAAACGAAGATATTAGTGAAAGGTATCTATCGTCCATATCATAAGCACTTGTGGTAGGTGCTTAGAAGTCAAGACTAGAAGCATTAGTGAAGGGTGCTTAGAAGTCAAGACACAAGACATTAGTGAAGGGTGTCTTGAAGATCTAGTCAAAGGCATTAGTGAAAGGTGCCGTAGATGTACATTCGATATGGTGTGTTTCGATGTACAAGATAGATTAGTACTAGATCCAAGGATATTGATATCCTTGACGATGTTGTAAAGGAGTAGATCTCCTTTGGGATTAGTCGTTGGTGTAGTGTTGGGTAGTAGTTCCTCCATTGCTATGGAACTAGGTGCTTAGCCTAGTACCTAATAAAGGGTAGGAGACGTTGTGTAGGTGTGGTTCACCTTGGTATGAAAGAACCCGGTGGTTAGCCTAGCACCGTATAAAGGGTAGGCGACGTTGTGATAGGTGTGGTTCACCTTGGAGTGAAAGAACCCGGTGGTTAGTCTAGCACCGGAAAAAGGGTAGGCAACGTTGTGAAGGCTTCTCCGCCATAAGGAGATTGGTGTAGTGATTATGAACTCTCGAGTAGGTGACTCGGGGAGTGGAGTAGGGCAAGGAAGGTGTCCTTGTAGCCGAACCACTATAAATACTCTCGTTGTGGTTTTGTGCTTCTTACTCTTATCTTTCATTACATTCCTTAATATGCTTGTTTATCAACATCCAACACACACATCCAAATAGATTGACATAAGTCGATCTAAATAGTTTAAAAGGAAGTTTTAATTGGCAAAACTATTCAACCCCCCCCCCCCTCTTTCTAGTTTTCAACAATTGGTACTAGAGCTTCGTTACCAAGTTTCTTGAAGTATATTGTACTTTAAAAACTTGACACGATCCATGGTTAATTGAAAACTACAAAGAAGGTTTTTCATAAAAACAAACACCATGTCTTTTAAAACTATTTATTTG
The DNA here is from genome assembly GCA_910596185.1 of Chrysanthemum makinoi. Lineage (NCBI taxonomy): Eukaryota > Viridiplantae > Streptophyta > Magnoliopsida > Asterales > Asteraceae > Chrysanthemum > Chrysanthemum makinoi. The sequence goes on from OU343224.1 coordinate 205,234,301, forward strand.
GATGTTGATTTGATAACAACATTTTTCTTATTCTCATTTTCATTTAATTGCACTAATCCTCTTTGTCATGTTGATTAGTCAAAGCTCACATCTATCAAGCCATAGGATTTGCTTGATAATAAATATTACCTTCCCTAATAAGGTATCTTAAGCATAGAGGAGCTAGAATTGTCTTCTGACATTTGCTGTGTCATTTGTAAAGACATTCCTAAGTGCATTTGAGGTATGACTTTCCACTTATCTCTAAATGATATTAGTTTAATAAATAAGTGTGATTACTTAGGTATTTATTTTAGTAAGTTTCTTGTATACACATGTTTTACATGTAGCTTCATTAGAAAGCTTTTTCTCACATACTTGTCACTCTTTCGTCTAAAAATCATGGTTTATAAAACTTGTGTTTTATCTCACTTAATCCAAAAATCATATCTCTCTAACAATAAAACAAAACACGGATCTCAAAAATTCTTCTTTTCCCATAAATACTCCCACCGTCATTCACTCTATCCCCACTTTTTCAAATCTTCCAATTTCAAAAATTTCTCTCATTCAAAACTTCATCTTCCTCTCCATTTCGTCTCAACCGAAACCAAGAAGGATCATCTTCAACATGGTTTACATAGCCCTCGAGCTCATCGCCTTAACACTCATCGCACTTGTGTTCCCTACGATGAAGTTCACATACGGAGACATTTACTTTGTGTTGTTAATCTACATTGGGGTTATATACCCAATCCTTTGTATCATCCTTAGCATTGAAATGAAATATTACTAATAATCTAAGTTTATCTAGGTTATTATCATAATGTGTTTATCATTTCTCTTTGTTTTTATTTCTTTCTCTCGTGATACATTAGAAGTCATGTATGCATGTTATAAGAAAATGTAGGCTAAAACACATATCTTGGTATAAAACTATGAGATCTAAAAACCTATGCTTTTTATCATAAAACCTGTTTCTGTAACTACAGATCTACGGATCCCGGAAGATATACTATCCGGATCCCTTTTGTAAATGAACCGTGGGATCCGTCCTACTGGAGAAAAGCTTTCCATGCAAATTAAAAACCACTTTTCTTCTAAAAGTAATACTTCACTAGTATGTCAAAACCATAAGTGAATTAAATGTCATTGTTCTTAAAAAACCATTGTTAATAAAAATCTAGTAAAAACATTAGATAATCATAGGTTGACCAAACATCACTTTCTTTTAACTCATCTCTTCTATATGTTCAACTATGACGCATGAATATGAGTTTGATTTTTCACTCACTAGCGTCTACTCTCCTAACATCTCCCTTGAACCCAACACACCTGGCATTCATGTCCGTGGGTTCAATAACCTCGAAAACCGTCACTTCCACGAAGGACGTATTGTAGACACCTCTCTACAATTCGAAGAAGGTATCAATACCTCCTTTCGAGCCATAGGATTAGAATGTATTCTTGAAATCAACGAGAAGATATGTCCAAGGTTCATAATGGATTTCTTCCATCAAGATGAACTCGCTCGTAACGAGGATCGCTCTCTATCCATTTGGTTTTATATCAAAAACCAAAATTTTACTTTAACCCTTGGGCATTTTGCTCACATCCTCCGAATTCCAAATCATGGACAATGTGCCTTCACCGAAGATTGGTCTCTTGATTCTCTCTTCAACTTTCGTGAAGAAAATAGTCCATATTTTTCACACATACCTCCCCGAAGATTTACATCGCATAATATGCAAAGCTCGACCATATTACACCAATCCAAACATTATCTTCACACGGGACATCCGAGAAGAGTACAAGCCCCTTGCACTCATCCTACGTGAAAATGTTTGAGTCTTAGGGGAAATCGAGAAATCCTTCCCGCTTGTTGTGCTTACATATTGTATTGTTTGCTAACACAACAACCATACAATCTCGCCTACTTCTTCACAAGGCGAATTGTAAATCTTCAAGGCTCCAAGAATAAACTCATCCCTTATGAAATGTTCTTGACGCTACTTATCATAACGTTATACTTTATCCTCAATTTCAAAGTCCGTAATGCATTTTGTAAACAAGAGGATGGAATCGCTAAACATATCTCTCATGAAGACTTTCTTCATTCTTGATTCCACCAACACTCATCAATCATCGGATGATCCTCCTAGCGAAAAATCTCAAGGAACCTAGTAGTATTTCAAATAGGATCAATCCTCTTGTACTCGTGCTTTATCAATGTAATCCTATTTCCTTCATGAAATAAAACATCTTACATTTTATATCTTAGTGTTAGAACCTCTTTAAACCAACCTTGAAATATAATGCATTGTCAAGATCATTGCATACCTTTAGTAAAGGTTCTGCTGAGCAGATGGACGGATCCTAAAGTTTAGTGTAGACGGATCCCTACACTTAGGGAACCGTGGATCCGCAAACGAAAAATGCAATTGCAAGCATTGTATTTCAAACATATCTTTATAACACCTCACACTAAGCTAGGCATAGTCTCTTAAGGCAAATTAAGTCCTTATCAAGTTAAGTAGATCCTTCCTACTCACACATAACTCACCTAGATCACAATCAAATATGCTTGTAGATCTATTGTTTCATTTTAATCCATTACTCTTCCGCTCTCAAGCTCACACATCATTTTTCACATGATCCCTCATATCTAAAACGTTGGAAACCTCTTATAGCAAAATTGATCATAATCATCCTTACGACAAAATTGGTCAAAATTGATCAAATCCTAGTTTTTCCATCTTAAGCCTCTAGGATATTTTCCAAAGGATTAATCTAAGTCACTATCTGGTCTCTAGGATCATTTAGCTTCAATAGACACTCTCATCTTTAGTGTCATCCGTGTTCATTCATTGGTACTCATGAAAGTTCCAATTTCTTCCATAAAAGGCAATCATTATACATCACTCATTACCTTCAAGTATTTAAGCACCCCTTCATTTAAGACACTTAGGAGGACTGAAATACTCAAGATGATATAGATCTTAGACCTTAGAAACATCATTTCTATTCTTTCATAATCACAGAGCCGGATCCCTAGGATTAGCTCTAGACGGATCTCTAAGGAGGGAACCGTGGGATCCAATGATGATTATGTCAAACCTTTATAAAACAATCATTTCAACTCATCTTTCTAACTCAAACACTCCATCTCATCTTAAATGAGTTCCTAGATCAATACAAACTCTGAAGTTGACTCTTGTGTATGTTAATCATCACATTCCAATGAATTTTAGTGGCTTAAGGCTTAATCAAGACTTGCCAATTCTCTTGCTTTATAAACCACATTGTTAGGACTTCCATAGTCATCACATTCATCCTAATTTTCAGACTAAGAAACCCTTACAAACATCTTGAAATCATCTCATCATGAGGAAAACTCCAAGTAGTAACTTATCCACCAAAGAACCACCCAAGAAAATTGCTCGTTGTACACGAATTTCTTCAACGAATCATCTCCTAAGCCAACAAATGCATGGATCTCTTCTCAACCAATCAAACCAATTCCTAAAAGGATAGTACCCACAAAACTACCTATGCCAAACACCACCATACCTCCTAGGCCAAACAATATCATCTCCACTAAACCATCACCATTGGTTCCTAGAGCTATTTCCTTTACATCTCCAATATCATCACCACACCTCTACAATTTAGAGGATTTTCCTCCAGGCCGCCTCATCCTCCTTCGCCGACAACATTCTCCTCATTAGGAGGAATAATGGTTCAAAATCAAGGTGTTGAGTCAACACTAGCTCGGCTTCTTTTCACCGCTTCCATCATATAATCCCATTTGGACTATGAGAAATCATCAAAGTAAACCACCCGACCATATGGAAGTTGACACTTCTCTACCACCACCATCATTCTTGGTCGAGCCATCCTCAAATGCTCCACCAATTTCGTCGCTTGAAGCTCCAAAGCCGCTTCACTTGATCCTTCAGATCAAGCCATTTCATTTCTTCCACCACCACTACCTAGCCATGACAAAGATTGCTATCATTGTCAACATGTTGAAAGTTTGATACATGAAGTACAGACCAACGCTTTCATGTTCTATCATCTCCACGAACGCTTCGACGAGATTAAACCTAAACAAAACTTGAGCTAGAAGATTTTAGTGGTGGCCTAGCATCGCTTATAGTTGGTCTAAAAATTCCTAGTCATGTATTCTTTTTTTTTAATTTTAGAGTCATGTATGTCATAACTCTAGTTTTATTAAATGAAATTACATGCTACTTGCTATATTTCTGAGCATATGATTACGTTGTATTCATATCTCACTTTTGTGATAACATTACTTTTTATATCACCATTGCTGAAATTGATCATCAGCTATACGGATCCCTCAAAATTGACTAGACGGATCCCTACTAGGAGGGAACCGTGGGATCCGTGAGATAGAAAACTATTTTTCTACTAACTTGGAACACATTTGCAGGAAATTGTGAATTATACTTGCTTTCTAACCTTTGTTTTGTAGTTATTCAATCTACACTTGAACACTTTGACACCCTAAAGCTAGGGGGAGCTTTTTGTCAAAGTAATACATTGCAAATTACTTGCAATATTAGGATCACATTTCTTGACATCCCTTTGCAAAATTGCAATCATCAAGGGGGAGCACATTCGTCACTTAGACGAAATCTTTTGCAAACTTAGTTGCAAACAAACTAGCTTAGTATTATTTTCTTGACGCCCTTACATAGGGATGGACTCGCAGGGAGAGTAAAGACGATCCTTCCCGCTACTTGCTCTCTATTTGCTTTTATTTCTTTCACATGTTTTTCCTAAAACAATGTTAGTTTCCTTATTTGTTCGAAGCTCTTTTTGTTTCGACAAAAAGGGGGAGAAGAAAGTAAAACTACAAATTCAAAACTTTACGAATTTTAGCTTTTCCTTAAAATAATTTTATGTTTTGTCATCAACAAAAATGGGGAGATTGTTAATTCAAATAAGCCGTAAAAAAGTTTATTTATATTTTACGATCTTCTAATGTTTTGTCGATAACAAACGTAAAATCATTTTAACGAAACAAATAAAATACGTAAATGGCTTGAACTAATAGTTTCTAACATATTCACATTTTCACATAAAACACTAAAATAAGTATAAGTGATTTTATGATTTAATATTACATATGTACAACAACTAGTGTTTACATATTTGGGTAAAATATACACATAACTAGTATGTAGTATATTGGGTAATATAAATGGGTAGAAACTTAAATATCATAACCCATTGGGCAAATACATTGAATGTAGTTGGGTACAACCCAAAGCCCATGACCCATGGAGCTTGACCCATAACCTATTGCATGACATCATGCTTATATCATATATGGATAATATCCATAACCCATGGTTGTGACCCATACCCATGTGACTAGGTGCATTGCACTCAGAGATAATTGTATCTAGCTAAAGACCCATGGATCAACCCATGACCCATGACCCATAACCAAATACCCATGGGTAAAGGGGAGCGCCCACGATCCCTAGCTTTACGCTAGCGGATCCCTGTGGAAGGGATCCGGGGAACATAGAAATTTGCCTCTATAAGTAGTGAGCCATTTCTTCATTGTTGCTCACCCCTTTCTAACATACTTTCCCCAAGAGTTAAAAACTCTCTAACCTCAGATCCAAGAGATCTATATTTGTAGTTTTGTTTTGTGTGATCTTCTAGTTCCTCTTAAAGCAAGATCCCACCTTGAAGTCGAGCAAGCTCAAGTCCATGAGTTGCCATGCTTCCTCATCATCAAGACTACTGAAGTCTTCTTGTTGATGATTGTTTTTCTTTTCTAAGAAGTGTTAAAGACACATAGTGAAAGGTGTCTCAAGTATCAAAACGAAGATATTAGTGAAGGGTATATATCGTCCATATCATAAGCACTTGTGGTAGGTGCTTAGAAGTCAAGACTAGAAGCATTAGTGAAAGTGCTGCTAGAAGTCAAGACACCAGACATTAGTGAAGGGTGTCTTGAAGATCTAGTCAAAGGCATTAGTGAAAGGTGCCGTAGATGTACATTCGATATGGTGTGTTTCGATGTACAAGATAGATTAGTACTAGATCCAAGGATATTGATATCCTTGACGATGTTGTAAAGGAGTAGATCTCCTTTGGGATTAGTCGTTGGTGTAGTGTTGGGTAGTAGTTCCTCCATTGCTATGGAACTAGGTGCTTAGCCTAGTACCTAATAAAGGGTAGGCGACGTTGTGTAGGTGTGGTTCACCTTGGGTGAAAGAACCCGTGGTTAGCCTAGCCCATAAAGGGTAGGGCTGACGTTGTGATAGGTGTGGTTCACCTTGGAGTGAAAGAACCCTGGTGTGTGCCTAGCACCGGAAAATGGTAGGAACGTTTGGAAGGCTTCTCCGCCAAAAGGAGATTGGTGTAGTGATTACGAACTCTCGAGTAGGTGACTCGGGGAGTGGATTAGGGCAAGGAAGGTGTCCTTGTAGCCGAACCACTATAAATACTCGTTTGTGGTTTTGTGCTTCTTACTCTTATCTTTCATTACATACCTTAATATGCTTGTTTATCAACATCCAACACACACATCCAAATAGATTGACATAAGTCGATCTAAATAGTTTAAAAGGAAGTTTTAATTGGCAAAACTATTCAACCCCCCTTCTAGTTTTCCACACTAGATACTATTACTCCCTAGTTATCTTTTATTGATGGTTGAATTTTCACGTCCTTATTCTTAACGCGTTGTGCTTCCTAAAGTCGTAGGGTGTGCATATGCCCTAACTCTTTGAGGTTACCTTTGGGTTTAGCCTATGAAATCCGCTAGGTTAATCATAAACTAACTTTCACAAAGATTATTCAAGCATTAAACACAACGAAAGCCTAGTTGCACTCCTAAGCCAATTACAATTAAGATAAGAGACAACCTAACAATAATTAATGACTAGGTTTCAAAGATCTAAGCAAACACACAAGAAATTTAGCTAGTCATGTTAAACAAGCAAGCATACACATAATCAATGGAAGACATAATGATACTATTGGATTAAAACACTTATCTTGATGTGTAAAATAGGGTTTGGGACCCTAAGATATTGTCCAAGTCGGACTACAAACGTTTAGGGTTTTTACTCCAAAAGTCTACCTCTCTCAATGCAGAAAAATCGAATTCTATATATAGATTTACAAGTGCGACGGCGTCGCCTTATAGGTGGGACGCCGTCAGATCGCCGTCATTAGGGTTTTCGTCTTGGCCAAGTTATCAATAGGACGGCGTCACCATAGAGTTGTGACGCCGTCAGTCTTCATATGGGACGTCGTCTTGGTTCTGGATCTGGGCCGTCTGAGATGAAAATTCTGAGTGACGCCCTTCTTCTTCAAAGCCTGACGCCGTCAGGTTGTATGAGCAAAAATTCCACTAAGCCGTCTGGTGCATATTTTTATCAAATATGTATAGAGGGACGACGTCGTCCTTTGATTGGGACGCCGTCAGGTTCAATTTAAGTAGCTTGAGTGGCTTCGATCTTGACTTTGCCGTTTTCTTCATGTATTCACTCCTTTTCGTCCAAATGTAACATTTTATATTTAATTATTAAACTTTAATTCTCATACGTAAAGTGTGCAATCCCGTGGTCTCTAGTTTGATCCTAACACACGTCTATTAATTTATGTCCATTAAACCAACACATGTATATGTATAGTGTATACACGCATGCTACATTCTTAAGTGATAGAATCACATCCAAGGGAAAATATGTTAGTAAGTTAGATTCCGGTTTCTGTTTTTGCCCGATTGATCATTTTTTTCTTTTCTTGCCCGACTCCGTCTACTATTGTCTCTAAGATTTAAACGTGGTGGGGGATTCCTGTTATCGGGTTTTCTTCATACCAAGATTTGCTAAACTTGTTAGAAGGTTTGAAGATTAGGCTGGAGGTGAAAGAATATTTGGAAGGTATAATGGTCGTTTATTGGTGGATTATTTAAAATTATCATAATAAGCTGATTTTCTCGTCATGCCCCAACAAATGCATCTCTTTATGACCTTCTTGTTCATGAGGCTTTAGTTTGGTGTAATGCTAGAGCTAAGAGAAAGATATATTTAGTTAGTTGGCTTAAATGCTCTTTGACTGCGCTTTTGTAATTATTTTGTTGTTTGAGTCTTAGCTCCTTGCTAGGTTCTCTAATAAAATCACCCTTAAAAAAAAAATAAAATTATATTCCGGTTTATACCACTTCTTGAGCACGTACCACATTCGATTGCCAGTCTCACAAAGTGAAGGAAAAGTGTTGCGTCACATACAATTTCTTTGGAGTAGATAGGGTGGAAACGAGCCGAGCTCGAGCTTTGGCGGGTGGAAACATCCGAGCTCACTCGGCTTGCAGAGCTCGAGCTCGGCTCGTTTATGTGTATAAAGCTCGAGCTCGTTTCGAGCCTTATATAATGAGCTCGAGCTCGGCTCATGAAGATTTTCACAAGCTCGAGCTCAGTTCGGGCTCGACTAATTTTTGAAGAAAACAACGTTCAAATAAAGTTGGGCTCGTTAACAAAAGGCTCGAGCTCGTTTACTTCTTTTAAGCTCGTTTATATATGGTTATACATATATATTTATAGGGGTCGTTTAGGCTCGCGAGTCTACTGGATCTTTTTTATATGGCTGAGGCTCGAGCTCGTTTAACCTTGGCTCGTTAAAGTTTTTTTACCATTCTCGACCTTTTCACGAGCGGCTCTGCTCGTTTTCACCTCTAAGATATACCATTTTGCCGATAACAATGTTGAGAAGAGATCTAGTTGATTTGTATTCTATAGTATAAGTCTCAAAATACATTTATTTACCTACTTGTATGTCATGAGATGCGATCCCTTAAAAAGGGACCAACTTTAAAAAGTATAGAAAGCCTATAGGTATTGTCACGTGTCCCTTACCCATTCTCCATTTTTTTATTATTATTTTCGGCTAAGGGCAATTTGGTCCTTTTAACTCGCTTTTTATATTCCACCATAAACTTCAAACGTAAATATCTTTCAAACGACAAACTTAAAAAAAAACCGATTTTACCGTAATTTTTAAAATTCAGTTCTCTTTAATTTGGTATGCATTTTGATATATAAATCACAACTTTTTTTTTAACTTTTTAAGTGAGTGCTGATTTTTTTGAAATTTTTGACATTTTCGACTCTAAATTTATCTAGTTTAAAGGACGAATTATGCAAAACTCAAAACACGAAAGTTTTAGCTTTTTAGCCATTCTTTACCCAGAATTTTGAATCGCTCAAATCTAATATGATATGAGTGAGATATCGTATGTTAAAGATGGTGTCTTAGTCATATTTAGTGCACAAAAAGTGTGTGATAAAATGCCCAAAAGATATTTTTCCTATAAAAGTACATTTAAATGCACTAATTAGTGTACCACAATACATATTTTGTTATTTTTTTTATTTTGAACTTTTTTTAACTGATGAAGAAACACTTAATGATGAACAAACTAACTGATGAACATTGTTATCATAACTTATGAACATTGCGATTTTTTAGACAACTGATGAACATTATAATTTTTATTTAATGATGAACAATATTTTTTGTTGATGAACAAATGAAAATCTATTTCTATTGATCAACAACACTTTCTATTTATGAACAATTTTTTCTATTAATGAACAAAATATACGATTAACAATGTTTTTTTACTGATGAACATTATCATAAAACTGATGAATAAAATTAAAGAGAACTGATGAACAATTCTTTTTATTGATAAACAAATATTTTTTTTTTATATGAACACATGAATATCTCTTTTTATTGATGAACACTTTCTATTAATAAACAAAATATACGATGAAAAATGTTTTTTATTGATGAACATTGTGATGTAAGTGATGAACAAAATTAAAGAGAATTGATGAACAACTCTTTTTATAGATGAACAACATTTTTTATTGACGAACGCTACTTTTTTTGTTAGAATATTTATGAACAACATGACTAACTGATGAACATTAATCTAACTAGAAATTAAAAAGACAACTTTATCCTTTAAAGTACCAGTTTAGTGGTATTAGATGCAAATATTGTACGGCCAAATAATAACAACTGAATAAAATTAAACCAAATATTATAATGTGATGTTATTTTATTTTAAAAAAACTGATGAACAATTAGGTAAGCCTAAAAGAAAAGTATTACGGAGTATTTTACAAACAAACACTCCAAAACTCATGTCACCAAAAGTTTCTTACAAAATCAATAAACTTTAGAAAGCTTAAAAAAAGGAAAAAACACGATCAAATCCTCACCAAACCCGTGGTCCCATGTGACAATTACAACTCTTCACACACCGATTAATCCTCACCTTCTTAGCATCTCAACTCTTCTCACCGTCACCGTTACTTAACACCTAAAAAATTCATTATTAGATTGTTTTGTTCATCAGTTAGTGTCAATTGCTTTTCAATTTGTTTTTGTTCATCAGTTAGTGTCGATTGTTTTTCAACATGTTTTTGGTCATCAGATATTGTTTTTTGTTCATCAATTAGTGTCAATTATTATTCATCATGTTTTTATCATTAAATATTGTTCATCAGAAATATGTCTTGTTTATCAGTTAATACTAACGGATGAACAAGGTTAACTAATGAATAAAAACTAACTGGTGATATTGATGAACACAAGTAAAATGGGAAGATAGTTGATGAACAAAATCTCGTTTTGATGAACAGAAGTATGTCTTGTTCATCAGTTAATATTGTTCATCAACTCATCAGTCTTGAACAAGATTACTAATGAACAAAGACTAATTGATGAACAAAGACTAACTGATGAACAAAACGTACATTTCTTTAAGAAAATTAACGGTTAAAAAGCCACACTTTTTAAATCTTACATTAATAAAATGATTAATAATGCGTCGTGGTAAAAAAATAAGAGCGTTTGACCGAATTTTAATGCTAAAAATCTAAGATAGACATTTCATCAAACATGTTGTGTGCATAAAATATGTGTAAAACGTCAACTTTAACGGTTGGTATCTTACTCATATGACATGTGATTCGAGTGATTCAAAGACATGTGTAAAGAGTGAATGAAAATATATAACTTTTATGTTTTAAGTTTTTCACGAATCGAAATTTATGAGGGTAAAAAATAGGGATGAAAATGCTCAAAAAATAAGAAAATGAACACACATTTGATATGTAAAAAACAGTTTTGAAATTTTTCACAAAATTTATACCAAATTAAAGAGGATTAAATTTTATAAATTATGGTGAAATCAGTTTTTTATAAAAGTTTGTCGTTTAAGAGATACGTGCATTTGAAATTTGAGGTGGAAATGGATAAAACGGGTCGAAAAACTATATTACCCCTGAACGGATTTTATGTATAAATTAGAATGAGGTACCCATGTCACATTATAAATGACTTTCTACACTTTTTAATTTTAACCCACTTTGATCCCCCACCTGTGTGTCATTGGATATAGGATTGTGGGTAGAAATTTCATGTCCCATCATGGGAATGTTACGAAAAAGACTAGTCAAATTTCACACTATATTTACCATAGTTTTCGTGAAAATTGTTCATATTTTAACGTGACTAGTTTAGACTTACAAAAAACTTCCACAAAATAAATTCACAAAATGAATTGAATGTGTTTGATTAGCTTAATAAAAAAAAAGAAAGAAAACTTACACCCAAATGCACCAATCAAACACATTCAACTCATTTTGTGAAAGTTTTTTTTTTGGTCTAGCATTACTATTTTAACATTTAGCCATGGTTTATGTTTTCTTATGATAACCAACTTCAGTTAAACATACTTGCCTTCTTTGAATTTGTATATCAAGAACTTTTTAATCGACAAGAAATCATAATTTTATTTGTACCTGACTAGCTAGTGCCATTTTAACACTACATTTTAATTGTATATTTGACTTTATCTCGAAGATAAGATGGACAAGACGCTACGGGCCTAAGGGGAATATGCATGGGTTGGGTTCGAGTGTCACTTTGTGGCGACTTCATTGCTCTCCACTTATATTAGGTCAAAAGTTAATCTTATTGTGTACTATATATATATATATATTCTAAAAAAGACTTGGATTCGAATGTAAAACATCTTTTTCTTATGTTAAACGCACGAAATACTCACTCTTGGATGTTTAAACAATTTATAAAAACTAATTCATCTCCTTGCATTGTATACTTTAATTCTCTTATTAAAAGCTAACTATACTTTTTCATAAAGAAAGAAGCTAATTATACTTTTAAGATGAAAACAAAATAATAATTTTTGAAGGTTGAAAAAGTATGAATAGAAAATACACAGGAGTTTCAGAAGAAAAGCAATTGAAACATATTACAGTCCACTACACTTTTGACACTTAAAGAAACAGTTTTCCATTTGTTAAATTGCTAAATGTTGGCAACTTTCTAGGAGATGGGAGCAATTCTACTTTAATAAGCTAATCAAACGTGTAAGCTATTTTGCTAAAAAAAGCTTCTAATTGTCTACTCCTACCGTCCTATAATTATTTTTCTCATTTTTATTTCTTAATGTCTAAAAATAATAGCTATTTTTTTGTATCAACCAGTCAAAAAAGAGTTCAATTGTGGTGATATATTTTTATTTATTAACAGGTAGTGGTCTGTCTCACTTTTTTTTAAGCTGTGCAATATTTGTCTGACTATAATTTTGAAACGAAAAGCGAGTATTAAATTGTAACACATATTTATTTGTTAAGACAATTTCTTCTTGTATGGTTACGCCAAAATTGTTCTAGCTTCTTACTAGCTGATGATTTAAAAAGCCTTCATAAAATCAGTAAAACAAAAGTTAAAGAGATGTTTTTTTTATGGCAATTATACCAATTATCTCATATTATAGCTCACAATTGCGTTCAGCAAAACTTGAACTCACAACTTCTAGGTTGGTGGGTAACTCACGTATCCTTAGACTAAAAACCTTGGGTATTAAAAAGATGTTTTTAACTTTTTACAGAAATATATCGCACCGAAATTGCAAATTTAATATCTAGTATGCAACCGCCTGGTAATTGTTAGACATTGAAACCCCCCCCCTCCAAGATATTGTATTATTCATATGATATTTATAATGAAACTTAATAGAACTTACTAGAAATCCTAAAAACCATAACGACCCAAAGCTCACAACCGGGATCGGACCATCTACATCTAATACTCCCTCGCAATTTGAGTGGCAAATCACGAAATCTCGGATTGGATAGAAAGCTAAATAGATTTTAAAGCAATTAATACATAATTTTTTGATGAAGAAATCCGTAGCAAGCGGAAACAATTCTTCAAGTAGCAGCAAAAGCAAATAACATAGTCGGTGACGAAGACACCCGACAGCAGCAAGGGGAGACAAATCTTCATCTGCAGCAGCAACAAAAGCAAAGAAACAAAAATAAAATCAAAGCATGGACATTTTTTTTGAAACTGGATAGATGGTGGTGGCTAGGGTTTGGGGTGACATAGAGGAGGCTGCTCAACTTAGCCAGGTATGAGGATCATATCCGCTCTGATACCATGTTAGACATTAAAAACCCCCCGTCCAAAACAATGTATCATTCATACCATATTTATAATGCAATTACATAAAACCTAGTAAAAACTCTAAAAATCATAACGCCCTAAAATCTACAACCGAACTCGGGCCATCTACATCTAATAGTAATACCTTTTACTTTTGATGGTCTAAATTCTAAAGTTAGTGAAAAAAGATCCACGCCAACATGTTAACATTGATATTTTAATATAAAGACATCAAATTGTCAGATCCTATTTAGTATTTAAACATTACTTAAAGTTAATTTATGCGGCTTAAACTTGTTCAAACTTGAGGTAATCAATGAAAAAGAAAGTTAAACAAATATCAAGCTATGTGTAATAATCATATGACTGACGATTCTTATCTTAGCGACACATAAGCTTTTCAACACATCAAAGTGTCGCTCATTCCGGATATATCCAGTTAATAAGATAATAGCCTATTTGTAATTTACGCCTTAAGCCACAAACGGATCCTTTAGTGCTTTTCCATTTTTGAGATC